>PVKE010000167.1:51443-170336 GCA_004027555.1 Craseonycteris thonglongyai | reverse complement strand
TGATTTTTTAGAGATAATCACATACACTTCCTCCGAAATGGTGCTACTGAGGTTTTTCACATGTTGGTTCACTTACTATAATACACGCCACACATTGAGCAGACACTGCTATATCCCTGTTTGTGGGGAGTGGCTAGAGTGGGTGGATTTCTTTTTTATTTGTGGCTTGTGTTGACTGTCGTATTTGAATGGCTGACTTTGACTCAATGGGTGTCCGGTATCCGTGCTTACTAAGAATGACTTATTTTGAGAAGTCAGTGTTTAACCCATTTGGATGTTGACATTCTATCCAGGAGAGTCTCTGGAAAGAAGTTCTGGTTCTACCAGAACCCACGTAGTTATTTGAGATGGCTTTTCTCCTGAAACAAAAACCTCTCAGCTCAACAGAACCTGTACCTGCTGAGGGGGTCAGAGCTGGGCCCGGCGATCCTCAGTCCATGAACTGCTCAGCCTCACGCACATACCCTCACACTTACGAGAAAGTAGGGGAAAGCATACAAGTAGGGCCAACCAACTCGTAGAATTGACCACTTTCTTCTTCTTGCCAGTTTTGGTTCTTCTACAGTGCATAGTTAACTTGTTGATATTTCCCCCGCTCTGCTGTGTGATTGTTGTTACACATTAACTTAATGCCAGGCAACAGCATGAATTTACAAATCACACTGCTGGGTATTTTGTGCCGTGCAAAGTTCAAAGCCCTGACGATTCCATGGTCTGAGCTCCTGCTGAGCAACTGGGCCTAAAAAAAAAAGTGTACCTACTGTGGGGTGACCTCTCTGGTGGCCTTTGGAAGACCTGGGAAGGTAGTGGGGTCTGCCTGTTGTTTTTGAGTGAAACAGTTCTTTAGTTTTCTTAATGAAGGTCAGCGTTGAAGAAACATCCATAGTTTTATTATTGGCTTAAGGAAAGTGACCATTGCTTTGCTGTTACAGAATTTGAGGAGATTCATTAGTCATTCCTTGGGAAATAGCTGACGCCTTTCAGCCTGTGGACATGCATTCATGTAGCATTATGTTTGCTTTTCCAGGGAATCTACTCTGTCACTGTGTCACCAATTTTGACATTTTGCCCCTTATGTAACTTCATACAAGCCTTTCCTAATAACAGGGACCAATGCACCTCACTGTGACATGTGTTTGTGGCACTGTGTGGATGCTAGTTTGTGTCACAAAAGACCATTCAGTAAATGCTTCTCTTTATAATACTTCCCAACACACGCGATAGGCACACAGTAAAATGTTACTGCTTGTTTTATGAAAGGTTGTTTTTTTTCGTTTGTTTGTTTTTTGATAAATTGCAAGGGACTTACTTATTGGCAACATTTGGCCATGAGTATGATTTTTAACCCCTCAAGCACGGATTTAACATTTGGGGACTTAAGGGTCCTATAATTTAGATTTCCCCGCTTCAAGGCTATAATTTATTTTAAAGCTACCCAGAGATCCATTCAGTAAAAAAAAAAAAAAAGGATGTAGAGAATTAAGGGACTGAGATCTGAAAGGGCCAAATTAAGTTATGACTTCTGTTTTACCTTGGAAAAAGAATTCTCCTTTAATTTAAAATCCATTGGTAACCTTCTATAATTTTTGACATCATGATTATTGACCATTCAGTTTATGTAGCCTTTTACTATAGTTTCATTTCAGAAATCTTAAGCAAGTCATTCTTTTTTAACATAATAGGCACGACACTTTAAAGATCATATGATGCATTGTATTGAAGATTTCTTATGACCTGGATTTTACAAGTTTCTTCAGAGAAACTGAAGCAATAGAACAAATAATATATACATACCGGTACATACCTATATACAGGCAGAAGAAACACACCTTTTTTTATGCGCTGGTAATCTATACTAAATCTCTTATTACAAAATCATAAGCATGTCATTCTGTAACAGAGCAGTATCACACTCATGCTCGCTCTATGACATTTTAGGTGCAATGTTCAAATTGCTGCCCATCTCACAAGAGATAAACCAAGCCTATGTAAGACGTTACGGTGTTATTTCTGCCAGACCCTGCTATATATTATATCGATATCAATATTGACTATATCGATATCAAATAGATATATCTATAGATAGAAATTGATTTTAAAGAATTAGGTCACGAATTGCGCAGTGTGTAGTGTGGAGACTGCCAAGGTCAGAATCTTCAGGGCCTCTTGGCAGGTCTGGCAGGAGCTGATGTTGCAGTCTTGAATCCAAGGCTTTCTTGAGCCTTTGAATTCCTTCCTCCTCAGGGGACCTCAGTCTTTTCTCTTAGGTCCTTCTACTGATTGGATGTGGCCCACCCACACGAGGGAGAGTCTACTGATTTAAATGTTAATCACATCTAAATAACACCTTTATAGCAACATCTAGAAAAGTGTTTGACCCAGCAGCTGGGCACCGTGGCCCAGCCAAGTTGACACATAAATGAACCATTACCATCACCAAGTGGGGCGATAAGGCTGGTAGCGTTTACCTGCGGATGCCGAGAAGAAATCATCTTTCCTCCACCTGCTCACATGATGTACAGTTAATTACAAGCTAAAAGGGGGGAATTAGGAAGTTGGGGAAGTAACCACAGGAAAAATTAGATGTCACACCAACAAGTAGAAATGAACACTTGGTGCTGAGGACAGAAGTTGAGGGTTTGTCAAGGCTGTGCACAGCCTCGTGTGCGGTGGCGGGGGCTGATAACAGTCTCCATGAAGGGTGTAGGAGATGGGCCAGCAGGATCCACCCAGCAAAACTGATGATGACGGAGCCGAACACACAGAAACCTTCCACAACGCACGCTGAGTTAAGCTTCTGGCCGAAATCATTTTAAGTTGTCATCAGGGTCGCAATCATGCTACTGTTGTAAGCTCAATGGCCAGAGAGACGTACCTTTCAGAATTTCTCAGCCTCGAATTTTGGGGAGCGAAAGCGAAGTATAGTGGTGTCGCAGGCATGTTAATTTTCTGCACGGAAAATACAGGTTTGAGAGAGGAGTGCTCCACGGGGCATCTTGTTCCAAATGGGCAACAGAACTATTGAAAAAAAAAAATCTATCAAACCTAGAGGAAAAGAATGAAAGACAGGAAGCAATACCAAGAGATAGGCTAGGAAACAGTAGTGCCCCTGGCTTTTGTCTCTCCCCTGGCAACTCTCAGTGGCGAATTTATCAAGAAAGCGATTTCATTTCTGCAAAGTCTCCCATGCTGGAGAGTGAAGAGAGCCTCAGTGTGGGTCAGGGGAGCTGGTGCGGGCTTATGCCAACGGAGCCCGGAAACAAAGAGCCTTTTATTCTTCCCTTTCCTTCAGGAGGCACTCTGGCAGGAAACCACCTTTGTCAAAGCATTGTCACCTGGACTATCACTGGGCATGCAGTTCCAGACCTTCAGAGCCCATTCATCTGCTCGCCAAGGACAGTGGGGAGGAACAGGCCAAAGCAGACCTCTTTTCCTATTGCAGAACTGTCCCTGCCCCGATGTGCCACCCCCATCACTCCCGGAGTTCAGTGGACTCATAACAGCGCTCGGTCATCGGGTGGCCGTTTTTCTCAGTCCTGGCGATTCCAGTTCTCAGCTAGGTTTGTCAACACATGGTCATCGCCTTGCTCTCTCCACCCTCCTCTTCCAGAAGCTTCGCTGGGGCGTGGACAATAACTACCCCTCTTCCTCACCCCGTGTTTATTTCTAAAGCCCGAGCATTGGATTGCACCGCATCCAAGTAACGAAAGTACGTTCTAAGTTAAGCAGTGTGACTAAGTTGTCACACTGTGGTCTCTTCATTGTCAAGTCAAGGGCCCTTTCTCGGGACTTCTGTACTTCTGGGTTGTCTGTAACCCTGACCTTTGTTCATCGCCCCGCCCCCAGGTCATCACCATGAATTTCCAGTCTGATAGACTGATCCATTCAGGGCGTTTCATATAAATGAAATCATATAATGTGTGGGCTTCTTTACTTAGGAAAATATTGTCAAGGTTCATTCATGTATAAGATATAATGTGGTTTCCTTTTTATGGCCAAATAATATTCACATCTGTGGGTATATCATATTTGGTTTATCCCTGTGTCAGTTGATGGGTATTATATTTTTTCCACCTTTTAACTATGAGGCATAATGTTGCTATAAACATTCATGTAAAGGTTTTTGTGTAGACGTATGTATGGTTTCAGTTCTCTTGGGTGTATACGTAGTAGTGGAATGGCTGGGTCACGTGAGAACTCTTTATTTCATATTTTGAGGAACTGCTGAGCTGTTCTCGAAAGCACCTACACCATTTACACCCCCACCAGCCAGGTAAGAGGCTTCTGATTTCTCCACATCCCGGTCAACACTGTTGGTGTCGGGAACAATATAGTATTATAGCGAACTCCCTAGGTTTTCTAGGATTTTGTTTTCTCTTGCTCTGTGTCGCAAGTACAGATCTGTTAGTTTCACCTTAATAATTTCTAGTTTCACTTTCCTGGGGGCAGGGGGTGAAGGGAATGTAGAAGTCCAGTTTGTTAATGTAGGCACACATTAACCTCTGTTAACAGGTTGGTTAGAAAGGTTTGAAGGGGGAAAGGCTGAGTGTATTTGCTTATGTGATGTTTTGGATTTCTGGCTGGTAACCTGTAGGCCTGGGGATATATTCTTGTATACTCGTATTCTTGGGTACTACCATAATTTGTAAATGTTTTTACCTATGAAAATATTGAACACTGATTAAGCACGTTCCGTATTATCTGGATGACCACGGTATAGGGAAAACTGCAACTTAATTTCAGTGCCTTTGTTTGCATTTGAGTTTTATTCTTTGGTGCCAAGAAATACAACAAAACTGACAGCCCTTAATGTAAAGTGTTCAAAACATCTTAGGGGGCCTGAGATAGTTGTTCTAAGAGCCTCCTATATTGTTCAGATGTGATAAGGAAGCGTCACGGTCAGTACTTCTCTGATGTTTTCAAGGAATGAAGATATACTCCAAAAGCGTGTAATGATGGCGAGAGTGAAGACATACTCCCAAAGCGTCAAGGTGTAGCATGAAGAGGCCTGTTGCAATCGAACATTTCTTTGAAGTGTCACGCTACAATCGTTAACATTCACGTGAATTTATATTCTGTGGCTTAATATTCCCCAAATAGATAGCAGCCCTTATTTTAATATAGAATAAAGTCAAATGACATAACATCAAAGTGAAATAGCTATCCCTTTGCCCAGCACACTAAAAAATGTCTAGTTCATGGGAGTCTCTCCCTTAGTACACCTGGCCTGGGTGACCTTCCAGACATCGTTCTTTCTCACTCTGGTGCAGTTCACCTCTGTTTCCTAAATCAATGGTTTTTGAACTTGAACGTGGACGGATGCTTAGGCTAGTGAGTAGGTGAGTGTTCTTTCACAGACTCCTTTCTGTCCTTATTCTGCAAAGCTCGGTGTTGTGCGCAACTGTCACGTGTCATCATTAGGATGTGGAAACGAATGACGTCTCTAACACCCAGCGAAGGGAGCCGAGTAATAGCAGCCACCAGTTGCCACGTAACAAACACAGGACGTCCGCGATGGGTGGAACGGACCCCTTCCGAATGTGCCTGTTCTGCGGTTTATGTCAGGGCTGCATTTCCAGGATATGGATTATGTATTTTCAGGATCACAGAACTGTAGGAGGTTATGAATCCAGCCTCCACGCTGGCTGCCGTCTGTGGCCTGAGCCACGGCGCCCTCCTGGGAGAAAAGCCGGAACCTCGGTGGACAGCATTGTTTGTTTCCTGGATTGTCCGTGAATTCTCGTTTCTAGATAGAAAAACTGCCTCATTCTATGCTCTGATTATTCCTGAAGGTGTACGTCGGAATAAATCTGTCCTCCTTCTTCCACAGAAGAGTCACTGTGCTGTCTCCCCTTAACGTGGTCTTTTCCGAGCTGAGTGGTCTCCCAGAATCCCACCACTGTTCCGGACAGGAGGTGGGTGGCCCACCGTTGTCCAAACTGATCTGCAGTCTGTGTTTCTTCTAAGACATGGAGCTTAGAACTGGGTCTGTTACCCCCAATGAACTGCTGGTGCCCGCCCGGGGCCCCATGGCTCTTTCTGTCTCTAGATTTGCCCTTTCTGACCATCTCCATACGTCTCGAGACCCATACAGAATGTGGTCCACGTGTCTGTCTTCCCTCACTTAGCCTTCTAAGGCTTCGCTTAGCTTCTGAGGTGTATCCATGCTGTCGCCATACTGATTTTTACAGTTAAAGAAAGTGATGCTAATGCCTGACTCCTGTATTCATTGACACTGCTGAGCGTATTATTCTTGCCCTTAAAGGATAATAGGGAGGATATCATTTTGTTGTGTGTGTGTGTCTATTAATTCTTCTAGGATTTAATTCCAGAAGGACATGCATAATTGCACTGAGTAGAAGAGCTTGCTCTTCCTGTGTCTGGGCCCCCCAAGCCGGCTTTTTAGGGGGGGGTTGCACAGCCACACTAAGTAGGAGGCCCGGCGGCCACAAGCATTTTGGCCAAGATCAAATAGTGCATCTGGTCCCAGAGAGGGCAGCACATTTTTGAGACGAGCAGGGGACAGATGTTTGCGTGAGCGCTTTCTCCTCAGCCCCCGAGCTGGGCGGAGCACCCAGCAGCCCAGCCTGTGGACCCCACATGCCTCAGCCCCTATCTTTTAGCTTCACTTTTACCAAAGGGACAATATTAGAGTGCTCCCGTGATGTGTGTGTGTGTGTGTATATGTGTGCGTGTGTGTGTGTGTATGTGTATGTGTGCGTGCGTGCTCAAATGGGAGAAGAAAGTTACAACTGAGGTTTAATACCTAAAAGGAATGGGAGGAAGAATCTTGCAAAATGAGAGGTAATAGAGCCGCTATGGCTGCTCAGAAGACACAGGCAGAAAAAGGTGACAGCTCTCTCAGTAGGTGGGCTTCCCACCCCTTTTGTTCTGATTCTCCACTTATGTCTTCTTACTGAAGACAAGACATTTTCAGTCAGCGAAGGTAGCAGAGCACTCCCAGGGGATCAGAACAAGGTTCCGATCACCACTTCTGTGCAACGCGGTGCGTTTGGGCAACGCTGGAGCATTCCACGGGCTTGTCCAACTGGGTGGTAAAGTGACTCGTACAGCCTTGACCTTGCAGGGAAGTCCTAAGTAGCTTCTGGAATTTCCTGTTTGTTATTAAGTGAAGGTGTCTGAAGAACAGATATTTGGAGTTGCCTCTTTCCAACCCCCTCGAGCCCCCCAACAGCCCCCAAGTGTACAGGACTGTGGTATGGAGGATGTGATTCGTGTCCTGGTCACTTCACAGCAAAGGCAGAGACGCCAGACAGAGCACCTCAGCGTGTGTCGTGCCTCTTCTCTAAACTCCACATCGAGAGGCCTCAGACACCGCTGCGTCTCATGAGGTCTGCCCTGGTGACAGGATGGTTAATTCAGGTATCAGGTCAAGAAAAGGGACAGGACTGTGGTCTTTCACGTTGTTTCCTTAAACACCTCTGTTGAGGGTTAGGCATGGTCTGGGGGGCTCTGTGTGTCACGTGTAGGCGGGCAGTCATGTGTGGATGGGGAGAGCGTGGCATCATTAATGTGGGGTCTTCTCTTCATTTGAAGGCAGAAAGTTGAAGTGGGTATTTCCTGTGGCTGAAATTCAGTGGGCCCCTCAATTCTCAACTTCTGTGCTTTTTTTATAGAGTTATTTTATTGATTTTTGAGAGAGGGAGAGAGAGAGAGAAAGGAGGGGGAGGGTCCAGAGCAGTGTCCATAGTTGTACATCATTAGTGGTGACATGGTTTCATTCCACACAGGCGGATGGGGGACCGTGTGGGGCAAGAACTGAATGGGGGCCTCCCGCATGGGAGGTGAGAACCTTCACCACCATCCCAGCCATTACCAGTTGCTCCGCAGTTTAGCATATAGGTTTGCATGGGCCAGGGCTGGGATTCAATCCCTGGACCTAATGGTTACCAGGCACGTGCTTCAACCTGCTGAGCTATCCCAGCATCCTGGGTCACCTTTTTATTAATTACTCTTATTAATTTAGTTTAACATACAACTGGTTATAATTATGAATACGGCAATCATATTACTTACAATCAGAAACAGTTTATCTACGTTATGGTTTAAGTGGGATTGGGCAAATAATACGAGCATCTTACAGGAAAACGTGTTTTAAATTCCGGACAAGTGACTTTTAGAATACTCCTTGTCGAGCTGTTGAGACATCTCTGATTTATATCTGACAGTCAGGGTTGGGAAGAGCCCTCAGGCGTGTATTGCCCATATGCACAGAGAAAGACAGAGCGACAGTGAGGAGGACGGCATTTAATGTGTATTTGGGTTCAGAGGCCACATTGCCTCCCATCCACTCAGATATCCCTTTGCCTGAAAGTATTATTAAGAAGTACAAAGCGGTAGCTACAAAATAGTCGTGGGGTATAAAGCAAAACACATCCCAAAGTTTAGGGGCTCCCACTGAGGAGCCCGAGGTCAGGGATGGGAAGGGACTGGCCCACCTTCCCAGAGCTAGTGAAAGGCACTGTAAGAACCAGGCATGGGGAGCGTGGACTGAAGCTCTGTCTGTCACCTGCCTGAGGCTGTCACCATGCCCTTGGGCTTGTGGGGCCACCACTGGGTTCTCAGGGCGGCTCCCTCACAAGGCAAATCCGCTTCCTTTGTGAATTGCCTGGGGCTCCGCCTTCCACAGGCTGTTGCCTCACAGGCTACCCTGCCTTGCACATGTTCCACTTTCCTGTTTCAGGTTCGAGATATTCAAGTCCTGGTGATTCCTCAGGAGTTTGTCCCCCACCCCCAAACTGGCTGTGAACTTTTCCCAAACGACAGCACGTCGTTTTTGTTTCATTTCAGCCATGGCCCAGTGCCTGGCCCAGTGCCTGACGCTTAAAACACTGTTATGCTCTGTGTCAAGGGAGGCTTTTCGGTGGGACGGGACCTGGTTGCTGGGGTCGTCCTGCGTTGGACGCATGCTCCGGTCACGTTCCGTTAGGCATCTGGAAGCTTCTGGCTGCTGAGAGCCAGAGCCCTCACTTCAGGCAACTGAGGGAAGCCGCCAGAATGGTGTGGCCGAGTTGATGGCCAGAGCTCCCTGGACCGCAGCGTGCTGGAGGACAGGTGAATAGCGACGGCCGCGACCGGGAAGAAAGTCAGCACTGATCATGGGAGGGGAGGGCAAGGCTCCGTGGGGTGTATTGGGAGGGGTGAAGAGTCTAAGGGACACAGGTACTCAGTGTGGACGCCCACTGCCCCGCGAGCCGGTAATGGATTCGTGGAGAGAGTAGATGGTGACAGTCACCGCTGGCTGGGGGCATAGCATCAGCATTATTAGTGACATCACCGTGAGACCCTGATGCACAGCATGGGGAACTGTGCCCATCCTCACAGGTGGCCCCCGAAACACACAACCCAAACGATGGAGTGGGTCGTGAGATCCCGTGGAAGCTACGGGCCACAAATCCCTGTGTGTAGAAAGAATGGTAAAAGCCCCAGATGCTGCTGAGGAGGCTCCTGGGTTGCCACCCTGCTCCCTTCTGCAGGGCAAATGCTGAGAAATGGGCATCTGTGATGGAAGCCTGAGGCACGGAGGGCCCTCCCTCCACCGTCGATCCTCCTCACCCTGCTCCAGTGAGCCTGGCGGGCTTCCAGTCCTTGGGCCCAGCCTGCTGTTCGGAGCCTGGGGGGTGGGGGGAGTGTGCGAACCCGGCTTCCTAACGAGCAGCAGGAAGTCCGCTCTGTGCTCCACGCCCCGCCTCCTCCTCTAACAAAGTGGCCCCAGAGCCGCTTCTGCCAGCCAGGCCCGGCGGTCCCATGGGCAGAGGTGTGACTTCGGGGACCTCTGCTCAGCAACAATAGGCCAGGCTGCACTGGCTTTGTTCCCTGGTGGCGTCATCCCACACAGCTTGACTGAGTGTTCCCCAGAGTGGGGCGGCCCTGCCAGGCACGCAGGGGAAACACTATCCAAAGGTCAGTTCAGTGAGAAGACTTCAGTGAGACAGTAGAAGGCTTTTCAGCAACTGCCTTCACGTGAGCAGCGAATTTGAGGATCTGGGAAATCCGATGGAACAGAGCAGGGGAGAGGCGTTTGCTGGACCTCTGTCCTTGGTGATGGCTGCTATGTCATCCCCTAAATTAAGGCCGCATTGGCTCCTGGATGGAGTCCAGGTGTTGAGCCCAAAGTGGATCTTGTCTCCTGAAAATGCGTTGTTATAAATTGGGGTTCTGTGCTTAGACACACATTTTATGCAGAGGGAAAAAGCAAACAAAAAAGCTTGAGCAGCAAAATAAATGCGGTGGAAATACCACAAATATAGCTATGACAGACAGTTATTCAGAGCATTTAACAGACGCCGGATGCTCATTGATCCTTAGACGGTCCTAGCCCGAGAGCCTAACACCTCCAGCAAAGAGTACGGTAACATTATTTTCGCTCCCGTGACCTTGAAAGTGCCTTCTAGATTAGGGCCATGCTTCTGGGAAGCCTTCTCTCTGAATGGTAGGGGCAGGGGAGTGCACCATTTCTGCAGTGACGTTGGTCTTGGCGAGAGTTGGAGGCAGCAGATATACATCTCTTCCTAACCGTGACCTTTGGTGGTTACTGTGGCAACTCATTGACCGTGAGAAAGACAGTGGGCAGGGGGGAGGTGTTGGAAATCAGGACAAGCCAACCTCAGACCATTGTGGGCAGCGTTCCAAGGCTTTCTCTACCCCCAGGCTTAAAACAGGAGTGGAGGAGAAGAGGCTCAGACGCTGGGACTTCTTGGAGCGTTGGGTGATGGCAGGAGGTATTGTGGTGAAGGTCGTGCCAGGTGTAGCACAGACCCATTCCTCCCCTAGCACGTCTGGCTAGACCTACCTGACCCCCAGCTTCAGAGACCAAAAAAAAAAAAAAGAGATTTTCCTCTCTTTGGTCCAAGGCCTGCTTTTACAAACCCTCACTTTTCTACCTGCAGCGTCCGGTAGAAGCGACAAAACAAACATCCGTGCCTGTTGGGAAAGCCCCGTGCTCACCCACAGGAATGTGGTTTAGCCTCGTAACCCAGATAAGACAAGCCAAGACAACGGACACGTGTGTGGAGCTGACACCTTTCCCAAGGATACAATGATTCCGTCTTGTCCATGGCTTACCTTTTTATGTGTATTTTCTATTTGTAAACACGTACATGATCAGCTTTAAAAAAAAAAGATTTATTTTGTTGTTTGAGAGAAGGCGAGAGAGAGAGAGAGAAAGAGGAGGGGGAGGGCCCAGAGCTGTCTCCATAGTTGTACATCCTTCGTTGTGACAAGGTTTCATTCCACCCAGGTGGGCGTGGGGTGCACACAGGGACTGTGGCTCTCCACACTCCAGAGACACAAAAATGGCTGGAGAAAGACTCAGGGAGCAAACAGGGGAAGATCCCCAAGACACAGCGGTATGAGAAAGGCTCCCTGTAGCTAGTTCTGCACGGCTGGCGTGGAAGGTATTGTGTGCTTGACTGAGAGGACGCCCACATGTCCACATCTCCCAGGGCGGCCCAGGAATGACCCTAGAGGAAGTGGCAAGACCCCATTTGTGGCTGAGTTGGAGGTGAGTCCGACGGGAAGACCCATAGTTGTACATCCTTAGTTTTTTCGATATAGTTCTCATTCCACAGGTGGGCATGGGGCTGCGCAGGGCAGGAACCGGGCAGGGGGCCTCCCGCATGGGCCCCGGCAAGAATTGAACTGGGGGTACACCCCAGTTCAGCATATGGGTCTCCACAGGCCTGGGCCGGGATTCGATCCTCGACCCCAGGGCTACAAAGCGAGCGCTCAACCCGCTGAACCATCCCGGCTTCCCCTAGTGTCCTAATTTTTACAGTTAGGGTGAGATGTTCCCTAGGGCAATCAACGTTCTACGGTCCAAGGATCAATACTTTCACTCCTTCAGCCTTTCAGGTGTCAATGGGTTTTTCTTTTCAGTGTTGCACTTTCTGTAATTTACACAGACGTATTACAAAATCCTTGTTTGTACATCGAACTTGGTACGTATTCTTGCATCTCAAAATCAAGTCCAAGTTCTTATTTCAAAATTACTGGTTGTTTTCAGAGAATTCTCATCATGACTAAAATGTTCTATTCTAAAGTTCAGACACCCCAGAGTCCAGCTTGCAGACAATAGGTTTCGCAATATTCCCATCTGAAATTCTTTCTCCCAGTTCTGTTCATAAATATCTCTGGCGGAGCTCCCACGATTTATAAGACTCGCTACAAGACCACTGATTGAATTGCAACCCTTGTTAGTTAATAGAGGTCAGAGTGTTAGTTCTAAATAATGCAACTTGGAATGTTACTCAGAAATTCCAGGAAGAGCTTTTTTTCCCCCCTGATTTTCAGTTTCGTTCCAAGTAGCACACAACCATCACGTTGTTCAGCTACATGAACAAAACATAGTAAGTCAACGGTCTGTTAAAAAGCATGTTGCCCCCATTTGAATCTGATTTTCTGCCTACATTTTACTGGTTCTGTATCCTGAAACTTAAGTTTTGTGTAAATGCTTACACTTTTTTGTGTTGTAAAAATATAAACATCTTCATATGGAAAAATAATAGTGGTGTATAATAATGAACTGTTACCTTGGTACAGATGTTGATAAAGCAGGAGACCTGATACAATTTCACATCAAGATAAACTTAATCTAAGTGTGCAAAGCGCACAGTTCTTACTGTCAAAGTCTTCGTTTCACATTCCTGTTCTGAAGGCAGCCACTGAAGTCTCTCGTTGTCATACGTTTTGGTAAAGCAATTTGGTGAGATGTCTGTAACCCACAGAGTAAAGGGGTCTAATCCATTTTAGGGGGATCAGGAAGGAATTCCCAAAGAAGTGGACAGCTGCAGACGGTCCCAAAGTATTAGACTCAGGGTACGTAGGCTTTCCCAGACGTGTTTTCACCTAATTTCTACCACTGCGTAACACTGAGCTATCCTTCCAACCACGTTGTCCCATTTGCTGCAGGATGGCCAGTTAGTTGTGCCAGTTTGCCAAGGACTTTCCCATTTTCCAAGAGAATTCCCCATCCTGGGAACTACCTCACCCCTAAGCCAACTGGGACAGCTGGGCACCCTAACATACTGCCTCCCAACCCTACCCTGGTCCTGACTTTTCCTTTGGTCATGCCACTTTCCCGTCTAGATGGGCCGTCATCTGGTCTCTGCGAATTCATTGCGGGGCCTGCATAGATCCTTCCTAACTTCCTAACTTCCTTCCTTCCTTCCTTCCCTTTTCTTTCTTCCTTTCTCCCTTCCTTTCTTCCTGGAATATCTATTTGCATTTTTCCTTTTCACTTATTGTGAAATGAATTAGGAGGAAAAGCAAAACGTTAACTGAATGTCAAACCATTGGTACTTGCTCAGCCCTCGTGTGGGCACGTCTGGCTTCCTGCTGACAATGACGGAGCTCTTGCAGCCCACGTTCTGGGGCCCCTCTGTGGGGAGCCGGCTAACCCCGCTTTGTTTCTCTTGCAGGCAGCGCGCGGCGGCCCCGGACATGCAGGCGCGCGCCCGGGGCCGGGGGGCGCCGGTGCGCACGTCGGGGTGAGCCGCGCGGCCCGGTGGCCTCGGGCTCCCGGCCTCGAGACCATGACAACAGCCCAGAACGGCTACGGGCGACTGGCTGCCGTCCCCCGTCCAGTCTCTGACCCGCGGGACCCCCAGATGGTGACGTCCCCGGCTTGCCCGAACGGAGGGTGCGGCGGCGGCGGGGACGCCCAGGACGGCCGGCTCGGGCCCGCGAGGCTCGTGCGCCTCTTGTCGGCGAGTCGGAAGAGGACCGGCGCCAACGCGGAGCGGCCGCGCTCCGTGGTCCTCATGGGGCACTCCTCCACCTGGAACGCCCTGGCCTCCTTCCGGAAGATGGGGTCGTTTAAGAAACTGAAGTCCTCGGTCCTTCAAGGGATTCAGAACCGAGAGGGCTCGGAGGCAGCCAAGCTGGAGACCCCAGCGCCTGACCTCGGGTCCCCAGCCGGCGGGCGCGCCGCCTGGGGCGCGCAGCCCGGCGCCGGGCCCCCCGCGTCTGACGGCTCGGACCCCGACGAGGCCGACGAGGCCTTCCCGAGGAGCACGCACCGCTCCCGCAGCCTGCGCCGCGCCTACGGCCTGGGCCGCATCAGCCTGCGGGACGCCGAGCGCAGTGGCCGCGCCGTGTCCCCGGCCGCCCCGCTGCGCGCCGTCCGCGCGCAGGACCCGGAGCCCACCTGCCGCCGCAGCAAGAGCACCGACGGCCTGAATGTCCTCAAGAAGAGCTCCTTCAAGCGGAAGTCCGCCCCCAACCTCGCCGAGCCCAAGGTGGGCTCCGAAAGGCCAGCGCCCCGCAGGACGCTGAGCAGCTCCTCGGCCGACTCGGACAAGCTCGGCGGCTGCGAGCGCAGGACCAAGCGCTGGAAGAGCCCCCTCCGCGCCAAGGACTTCGACCGGGTCCTCCGGCTGGTGAGCAGCGCCACGGACGCGGCGTGGAGGCGAGAGCGCCCCAAGGGCGACCCGGCGCCGCGGCCCGGGCCCCGCAGCCGGCTGCACGACGCGTACTCGCGCCGCGTGTCCAGCAGCACCGAGCTGGAGCGCAGACGGGGTGCCCCGGGCTGCAGCCCCACCGGCCCGGGGCGCCCCCACGTGGACGTGGGCACAGTGGGGTGTCCTCGCCAAGCCCAAAGCGCCAGTCCTTGCAAGGCTGCCAGCGTGCCACCCCAGCCCATCGCGCAGGGAGTGTCGAGCCATGACGCCCCCGAACCCAAACCTGGCAGCCAGTTTACATTCGAACCCAAGCAGCCTCTCACTCCTCTAAGGCCCACCACCCCCAAGCCCCCCAGCCCGCAGAGCGCGGGCAATGCCAAGGGCCCCAACCATCTCAGTGCGCTGTCCCTGAGTTCCGTGGACAGCGACGAAAGGGCAGAAGGTCCTGGGCCCTGCCAGGATTCGGTGCAAGCCACAGGGGACAAAGACCGTGAGGACAGCGGTGCTGGCAGCCACCCTCAGCTGCGCCCCGGCGGGACCTCGGGTCCAGAAGAGAAGAAGGAGGAGGTAAGGGCAGGGTAGGGATCTGCGCAGGCTCTCTGCTGCGAGAGGGTGCTTGTGACAAGGCCACCTGTCTTCCCTTCTGGAGGCTGCACACCTGCACAGGTGTTTTCCGTGTTCACCCTTCTCCTCAACCCACCCTAGACACAGGAGGGCCCGTGCTGATCCTGTTGCTGGCACAATTCTTTTTTTTTTTTAATTGTTAAATTTAATGGGGTGACATTGGTTGGTAACAATTAGTTTCCAGATGTACAAGTCCACACCACATCACCCATGCATCGCATTACGTGCCCACCACCCAGAATCAGCTCCCCCTCCACCACCATATATCCAGTGCCCACTCCCACCTCCCCCCACAACTCTTGTCCAGCTGCTGCTTACCAAGTTCAAGTTCAGAGGTCACCTTTATCTCTTCCGAAATGAATTGCTAACGTGGGACATAGAGAGATGGCACTTACCACACCGTTTGTTCAAAAGATATTCATTGAGCACCAACCAAGTGCTAGATTTTGGGGGTGCAGGGTGGAAAAGACTGTCTTCCACCCCAGACAGCTCATTAGAGCTCTTAGATTTTTGAAACGTTTTTGATTACCCATAGATTTCTTCTCTTTTTATTTTAAACTGTTTATCTGTATCCTTTTCAACGGAGTACATATAAATGAGTCTTTTGTGTTCTAAGAATATTATAGGTTCTAAGTCTGGTTTCACCCCCACCCCCCACCCCCAACCAGGAATGAATTAAAAACGTGCAGTTTAATACCTGTCAACCCCTAAGACATAATGGCTCAAAGAAAATTTTTTATGATGGTTATTATACTTATTTTTAGAGTAGAACATAAGCATCTCATGAATTGAATCAAGTAATAACTGTCAAAGCCACAAGAGCATTGTTCTTTTTAAACCCTGTCAACCTGCAGACAATTTTATCTTACTGTATAATTTTCACTTTATAAATGCGCTCGGTAATATTACCTTCCAGAGCTGAAAGACGAGGATGTACATCCATGTGTGTAGATTGCAAATTGCTCTTCACATCCGTGCCAAGACTATTTTACAGGTAGAAATCGGTGTGTGCCATAGAAGCTCATCCTTAGCCACTGTTCCGGCCCACGGAGCCCTGGCGAGGCCCTGGCGAGGCCCTCGGTTTTGGCCTAATCCTGCAGAAAACTCAGCAGCCGGGACAGCTACGGAACTGCCCGCTTCTGACCTTTGCTTTCCAGAGACTTAGAAAGCAAAGCCTGTCGCGGGCAACTTTCAGGAGGTCTCAGTCAGCCTGAAGGAAGGATCCATCCCTGGGCAGCCAGAGAAGTGGGCCGGCCTCACTTTTCATGAATCTAGTTTTGTGTGGAGACCCCACGGCCAGTATGTCCCCTAGAGCTCTCCTATATGGGCACCTTTTGCTCATTTGCATTTCTCCCAAGAAGCCTTGAGGGACAGTTGTGAGGACACAGGGCTAGCTCCAGGCTGGGGAAGGAGTTCAGTTCCACCAGCTCTGCTTTGTATAACTGGCCAGGGCCTGAACCAGTCTGGGCTCCACTTCTTCCTGGTTGATGAGACAAAGCAGAGTTCCTTTCACCAGATCCGCCCCCCTGGTGGTTAGCCCTGCTCCCTAAAGGATTTGCATAAGTCTACAGGGTTCTTTATGTTAAAAAGAGTGGATTTTTTTTTTCATGCTTTATAAAATTAGTCAAAATCATTAAAATATTTTATTCCCGAGTGCTTAAGTGAACAGATTCAAGAATCAATTTCTAACATAATTACTTCCCAGAGAGATTTTGAGACCACTACATGGTTTTACAGGTATATTTATTTGCTATTCGTAGTTAGATATAACTTAATGTCTATCACAAAGAATCACCAAAGAGAGAGAGCAGAAGGACACAAGTTGTTAAAAGTGCACACACAAGATAGATAATTCTACAAATTTGTCCTGGAGGAGGGTGTCACATTTTTAAGTTGCGTTTATTTCCTCAAAAATTTTTTTTAAAGATTTATTTTATTGTTTTGAGAGAAGGTCAGAGAGAGAGAGAAGTGGGGAGGGTCCAGAGCAGTGTCCATAGTTGTACATCATTAGTTTTGACATAGTTTCATTCCACACAGATGGATGTGGGGCTGCATGCAGTGGAACCAAACTGGGGGCCTCCCAGGAGGCCCTGCAGTTCAGCACATGGGTTTGCAGGGGCTGGGGCCAGGATTCGATCCCTGGACCTCGCGGTTGCAAGGCAAGCGCTCAACCTGTTGAGGTTTCCCGGCATCCACTCAAAATTCTTATATAGCACATCAAATGTTCTCTTGTATTTTTAAAGTAAATGTCAAACAGAGAAGAATATAATGATGGTTTTGCCCATTTTTCATTTATACAGGGTCTGGTAGAAGTAACTCCCTTTTTAAAGTACGTGGTGTGCTGAGTGTGATATTGTCGTGTTACAGAATTACATGCTTATTATATTGTAATAAACTGTTTGGTATAGATTACCAGCTCATAAAAAGGGGGCATAGTTAACTTCTACTGGACCCTGTATATTGGTAATCTTCAGCGTTACTGGCAGGAAAGTGCTGGTGAAATACAACCTTCTCTTTCATTTTGACATTTAGAAACAACCTACAAAATAAGACAACACTAACATAAAAATCACCTTGCAAAATGTAAGAATTCCAACCATTGTGGATTGAAGGCAGTTTTATCTTCTATTACACAATTAAATTTTAATGGAGTGTGTTCTTTTTTAATTTAGTTCATGGACAGTATGGTCCTACTTTCATGTATAAAGCTACTTTAAGCTATGGTTTTTGTTAAACAAAAAGGTTGAAATCTGTATGTATTATGATATTTAAAATAAATATTATAATGCAGTTTTCACCAAGGGAGAATATTTTTTATTTAGAGTCATTTATTTGTAACGTACCACTCTAAACATGACAAATTATTTTTTAAAAACTAAGCAGTTTCATAAGGTTTTATACTACTGGGGAAAAAAGAGTTGGGAAAACGCGAAGCTTACCTTCATTATAAAGCATTGTAGGAAAAATCACTCCGGTAACGATATTCTCCTGCCACCTAGTGGTAAACTTTGGTTTAAGAGCAGAATCAGTTGAAAGAGTCCCTAGATTCGTTATATGGCTTCAAAATGCTGTGTGGTATTTGCAGTTGACTATAGTGCTGTGCTCCCTGTTATATTATTAAGGTAAAGACACAGGAATTTAGAGTGTTATTGTTGGTTTTCCTACCAAGTCACACGATAACTCTTTTGGCTGAATGAAACTCCTAGTAGAGGGACCCTGTCCTTAGTTACCCAGGATAGATTCAGTAGTTTGTGATCCTGTTGAAACAGGCCACAGATGAAGCTCTTTTAAATGATGAGAATCCATTGCAACTCCTTCACAGGGAGTCTTTTGGTAAATGTCTCTAGTTTGGTGGGGATCTTGGCTCAGCCATTCAAAAAATGCCTACCATCGGGCAGACTGTTGTTGAATTTTTCTGGTGGCCTCTGTCTTCTCAAGGGCAGAACGTGGAATGGCGTTATCTGTCTGGGAGCTGTGTAAGAATCGGAAATTATGCATAATAAATGCTTAGCCAGTGTTTGACACTGGTGGTCACTCTATGATGTTCACTGTCTGTCTAGATGATTTTTTCATCCTACGTTGTTTTCTTAAAACATGGGCCAGTTAAGGTCAGCTTTTTCCCAAAACTGGTTTTGACATGTCACTGTGTTACATAGTCTCAGGGAGGACTGTCAAATTCTTCAGTTGGTTTGACCTCACATTAATATTTTTAAGGAACGAGTGTTAGGCTTTCGCGTAACCTAACATTTAGATCTTATTTCAATAATGCACCAACCTAAATTTGTTGAGGGATAAGCCACTGAGTTAGGTGTGGTTCTGTGAGGACGAGCCGGCCCCGTCAAGGAGATTATAGTAGAGCTAAGATGTATCTACATCGTAGTAGAAATATGCAGAATGGATCAACCGCACACGAGAGGGAAGGCCGTAATGCTATGGGATTTCAGAAGAGTTACAGTTTCTACTCATGCACCAAATCAAGGGAAGTTTCGTCAGAAGGGTGATCGAATCTGATTTGAAGAAGGTGAGATACCTGTAGGTAGTCATGGGGAGGAAGGTGAGGCATTTTCGCGGTCAGGCGCAGAGATTTTGTGTGATGTGAGAGGACAAGGGGTGATGTGATTTGGCTTGTTGGAGGGGAAATGACCCAAGTGAACAGGAAATCATTATGTCCAGGCCATGGACACTCTGGAATTCCAGGGTAAAGAATTTATGGGTTACTTAGTTAACACCGAGGAGCCAAAAAAGCTCTTCTTGTTCTCCTGGGCTCACAGCCTCATTGGTAGATTGCATACAGATAGTTATGATAAAGTGTAATTAAGTGTTTCTAATGAGGAATGAACAAAGGAGCACAGTAGCTCGAAAGACAGAATTATTAACTCGGTGTGAAGAGTGGCATCAGTGGGGCAGGACCGTGGAGGGGCGCAGAGCATGGGGAGGGGTACTGTAGACACAGGGAGGTAGTCGCCCAGAGGAGTTCTCTAGGTTGCTGTGAGAATTAAATGAGGTGATGTATGCAGAGTACTTAGCACTGAGCTTCACAAGATAATAAGTATTCCCAATGAGGCTCACCTGTTGTGCGAAAGGAGCTGCCAGTTGCTCACCATAGCTTTTGTGCAGGGTGGCTGGGTGGAGACGTGGGAGATAAGATTGGAGAGGTAGGTCTGTACAGAGGTAGGACAATCTGTCCTTGGACATGTGGAGTTTGGACCTTACCCCACGGGCAGCTGTAAGCCAGAGAAGTAGAGGTGTTTCACCAGGGACTGTATTTTCGATGCTGGTATGATGGTGCTTTGATACAGTTCCATTTCCACTTTCCTCTTTTGATACCACATCTAGCATTCTCTCCACTGAGCTTGGGCCACTTCCGCCCGCAGTTGGTCTCTGCCCCAAATGGGCTCCCTCCTCTTGCCTTTTTTAAGTGGGTTCTTTTTGGCTACGTGCCATAGGCTAGGCAACTCAACTAAGGAGCGCCAGCCCCTTTCTGGCATTTTCTTTTTGTCACTGGTTTACCTGATGGCACAGGAAGCAAAACCACCCTGGATAGCAGAAGTGGTCTGACCCCAGGGCCAGAGCTGGGCCATTTCTAGCGGGTCCCTGCCACAGGGAGGCAGACAGGTGTGGCTCCTTCCCTAATGCTCTACAGACATTTTTAATACATCCACTTATCGCAGAAGTCTGTTGCACATTTGGCTTTATATTTTCACCCTTTCTGTAGTATAAATTATTCATCTATCCCTCTTTGACTGCCAGGTTTTGCATGAAAACACTTTCGTGGTATTTTGCATCATTGCTTATTAGCTTCTCACATCCTCTGATGGAAATTAAAAAGACAGATGCAGTCTGTGCTGTTGCCTGGGCTGGCCTGACCTCTGTGAGGACCCCTCAGCTGACAGTCTGAGCCGGCTCTTCACGAAGTGTTCTCGGCGAGCAGGAGAGCCATGTCAGGGTTGGTGCTTACTTGAGTGGGATCACTGGCTGAACTGGACTCTTACACGTTTAACGGAGGGGCCACACAAACTGTCATCAGCGTGCTGCTGAAAGACAGAACCCAGGTGAAGCTGTGGTCATTACTTTTTCTGACTTTTCTTGTCCACGGTCCACCGTGGTCCGAAAATACTAAGTGGAAAAATTCCAGAAATTAAAGTGCACGCGCTTTAAATCGCGTGCCATTCTTAGTAGCCCGATGAAATCTCGTGCGGTCCTGCTCCATCCCGCCTGGAACGTGAACCATCCCTTTATCCAGTGTCTCCACCTGTTAGTCACTTAGTAGTGGTCGTGGTTATTAGGTTGGCTGTTGGGTACTGCAGGGCTTATGTTTAAGCCACCCTTCCTTAATTATGTCCCCAGAGCACAAGGGTAGTGATGCTGGCAATTGGGACTGGCGAAGAGGAGCTGAAAGTGCTTCCTGTAAGTCAAGCTTGTCTAGCTCGTGGCCGACAAGCCGCATGTGGCCCGCGATGCCTTTGAATGCGGCCCAACACCAATTCGTAACTTTCTGAAAACATTGAGATTTTTTTGTGACCGTTCTTTTTGTTTAGCTCATCCGCTATCGTTATAGTGTGAGTGTATTTTGTGTGTGACCCAAGACCGTTCTTCCAATGTGGCCCAGGAAGCCACACGCTTGGGCCTGACTGCTGTAAGCGAAAAGGTACGTAAGTGTAGGCAGAAACAGAGCCATCTGTAGGGTTCAGGACTCTCTTCAGTTTCAGGCTTCCATGGGGGGTCTTTGGAATGTACCCCCCACAGATATGGGGATCTAAAATTTTATTTTCTAGAGGCCTAAAATGTCATTTTCTGGAGTTAGAGCACACTGCTGGTCCTGTAGGCTACTCTTAAACAGTATTTTTACGCCAGGAGTTTTTAAGCTGTGTTCATCCAAGGGCTCCATAGACAGAAATCGGGATGTGGGGAATTTATTTTTATTTTCATGACCTCTAGTTAACAGTGTAGCATTTCCTGCCATTATGAACACAGGCATCAAACCAGAGCAGTGTCAGCAGCTCCTATGACGTCACCAATAGAAATCACAGACCTTTTTTTTTTTGCACATTACACAACGGTCTTTGCCATCCTAAAGTGTCTCGTCTACTTCAAAAGTCTGTCAGTTATTAGGCCTTTCTCTAGTCCTCTTAGTTCATGTGTTACCGATAATATTGTATCACAGTCTTTTGATATTTGGATCATGATATTTCAAAATAATCAGCTTACTTCACTATCCTATCTACTTTATTTTATGCATTTAGAAATGTGATTCCGAGGAGGGGGGTCTGTGGGTTCCCGGGCACCTTATCAGAACGTCTCCTAACTTGTCATGGCTTCTCACCTCCCTCCAAGGGCAGGGAAACCTGTGAAGTTCAAGTTCTGCTTTCCTTCCATAAACTTGCCAGAGGGAGGGACCCAGCAGCATGGGTGGGAAAGGTGAAGGGGAATAAAGGGTACAAACTTCCCGTTCTGAAATAAAGAAGTGATGGTGAAAGTAATGTACAGCACAGGGATGTAGTCAAAATATTATAATAACTTTGTATGGCGACGAGACGTATCATGGTGACTATAGTGTAAGGTATGTGAAGGTTGAATCACTATGATGTCATACACCTGAAACATAATCTATAGTATGTGAACTCTAATTTAAAAAAAAAAAAAAAATTGCTTTAATTGAAAAAAAAAAAGTGTATGACAAGGATGCAGGGCTACAGAGCAGAAAGGACAGAGATTTTGAAATGAGATGAGCTGGGTTGTGAAATCACCTAAGCAGGTAATTTTATTTGTTTTAGCCTCACACTGTAAAAATGTGGCAAATAGTACCTGTCTCATAGGATGGTTGGGAAGGTTAAATAAGGGAGCGTGTGGCTGGTCTAGTGAGTTCTGGCACGTCCTAGGCACTCTCACACATCGTAGTTTTCATTGCTGTCATTATCGCTGTCCTCTACAATATCCTCACGATGACTTCCCTTCTGCCCCCCAACCAGGACCCTGTGCCTGCCTCCCCTGCAGCATCCAGGACTCCTGAGGACCTGGGAGGCCTTGGAAGCTTGCTGTTGTATCGGGGACATCTTGAGAGAGTCCCTTCGGCTTGTTCACAGCAGTCTCCTTGCTTGAGTTTGTTTTCTTTTTCACCTACTGTACACAAAGCCTCTTTAGTTCTTGGCCTATACTATTTTCTTCTGAATTAGCTCGCCATGTTAGTTTTCCTAGAGCGACTGTAACAAATTGCCACAACCTGGTTGGCTCCAAACAACAGACATTTATTTATTTTACTCGCTGTAGAGGCCACAAGTCTGAAATGAAGGTGTGGGCAGGGCCACGCTCCCTCTAAGGCACAGGAGAGTCTTGAGGGGGGTCCCTGGGCTTATAAATGCATCCTTCTCATCTCTGCCCCTGTCCTCACATGGCCTTCTTCCTTTTGTCTTTGTCTGTGTCTACATTCTGCTCTATTTCTAGGGACAGCAGCCATTGAAGTAAGACCCACCTAACCCAGTAGGACTTCATCTTAAATCATTGCATCTGCAAAAACTGTATTTCCAAGTCAGATCACATTCACAGGTCCTGGGGGTCAGGACTTCAGCATATCTCATAGGACACAGTTCAACTCCTAACACTTGCTATTATCCTCTATACTAAGGTGATCAGATTTTAACATTGGTAAAGCGGGACACCATTGACTGTGGGGGAGGGGGTTCTTGATGAAAAATTGGGTCTATCTCCCGCCGTTCCCTAGCTTGTCGTGCATTCTTTCCAAAAATCAAGACTTTTTTAAAACGCCTCAGGACACGGGAAAAATTGTTAAAAATCGGGACTGTCCTGCCAAAAGCGGGACGTCTGGTCACCTTACTCTATACAGTAGACTCTCCGTTAACCGACACTCAAGCAACCGTTGCTCCCAAGCAACGGGCAACCAGTTGCTTGAGATTTTGCCGGTTGCTTGAGAGGGCCAGTTGCTTGAGTTCCAATTAACAGAGACTTTACTTAACGTTTATCTGACATCTACCAATCCCCATAGGTGCCGGTGAGCTGAAAGTCTCCTATACTTCCTTTAGATCAGGCTTCTGTATGGACATGCGTAACATCAGTGTTTAGTGTATATCTTATTCCCTCAGGTTAGTTACTTACTCTCACTGTGGTTTCAAAAAAGGTTGGAAGTGTCTCATTGGCAGTCACAAGATCTGTCTTGGTTTTCTAAATTACTTTTGTAAAATAAAGAAAATAATCTTGTGTCGGAGGAAAGTACTGTAGGGCCTCTGAGTAGGGAAGCACTTTAAAACTCTACCGAGCTGCAGGAGTTAAAGAGCAGCCGCCCCACTGCAGGCTGTTTACCTAAGTTTATGACTTGGGTGTGAATTGGCTGCCTAGGAGCAGAGAGAGCTCCTGACTGATCTGAGGCTCAGGCTGCTGGCTTCAGGGAAGGAGCTGGACCGGCTGAGCTCTGGCCATTCATTCCCCTGACAAGAGTGTTTGAAAGACAAGAACAAAATCTCAGTGAGCATGGATATGGCCAACTGCTTAATCCTTCAGTGTTTCTGTGGGCCGCCGTTGCCTAGGGCAGAGTCTGAGGTAGGTAATGGCTGTGGGAGCCTGTAGGTTGTTGGTGCTGAGTGTTTGTAGCTTCAGGTGTAATCATCCTCGACAACATTCCCCGGAATGAATGCAGGTTGTATTTCGGAAGCAGGAAACCTTTGCTGAAAGAAGATTCAGTCTTGGAGTATGCTCTAGAGTTCAGCTTTGTTCTGTAAGGAATGGAAGTCGCTTCTACCTGGGGTCACTACGTGGATGCGAGCTGAAGGCTGGAGGGTTTAAGTCCCCCTCCCTCCCTCTGTACTTTCGATTTTGTATATTATTCTGCTAACTTACTTTTACAGTTTCCAGAACATGTGGTGTACCGCTTGGAGGAGGTGTTTCCCCTTTCTTACTTCAATGGGGCTGCATCCATAGTTATAGTAGTTACACAGTTGGTTCGCCTGGGTGACCCCTGTGTGGGATGAGCCAACACTGGATTCCGACGTGTTCAGGGAGTCGAGCTGGGCACCCAGCTCCTGCCCTCTGAGTTCCTGCTCTCCGCACACCTGCCTGCCTTCACCTGGCCTCTGTCACTTCCCAGAGTGTGTTTTGGTCTCAGAAGGGTCTGTTTCATGAACAGCTAAGACAGCTCTTATTTTCCTAAACCCATCTTCTGATTTTCTTCTCCACATCCATGAGAAAAAGCAGGCTGCACGCTGCATAAGTGGACATGAAACCACACGTAGATTTGTGATCAGACCCCTCACGGTCTGGAGTTTTATTGTGTTTCTGTTTCTCTCATTTTTTCTGCACCTTTTTTTTTTTTTAATCACAAAGTGATGCTATAAATTAGTTTAGTTTCATGGTGTGCTGAAGCTGTGCCATTTGACTTAGTAATCTCGTTCACTATCCAAAATAATCTGGTTTTTGTTGTTTGTTTTTTAAGATTTATTTTATTGTTTGAGAGAAGGTAGGAGAGGGAGAAGGGACCTGAGCCGTCTCCTTAGTTGTCCATCATTAGTTGTGACATGGTTTCATTCCACACAGGTGGATGTGGGGCTGCACAGGGCAGGAACCAAACTGGGGGCCTCCCGCATGGGAGGCGGGAAGCTTCGCCACCATCCTGGCGGTTACCAGTTTTGCTACAGTTCAGCGTATATGTTTGCATGTACCGGGGCCAGGATTTGATCCCGGGGCCTTGTCGTTGCAAGGCCAGCACTCAACCTGTTGAGCTATCCGGGCATCCCCATAACAATCACCTGTTTTTCACATGTAATGCAAGAAATAACATTCACTTTTCCACGGCTTCCCTCTAATTTTCCCATGGTATCATCAGAGAGGAAAACCTCCTCCTCCATCCTCTTAGGTTTGCCGCTTGGGGGTGTGATAAGTAAACTCGACAAAAGACAGATGTGCCAGAGAAAAGACATTTGCATTCATGTGGGCACGTGGGAGCTCACAGGAAAGCGAGCCTTCGGGCAGTGGTTAGAACGGGGGCTCCTATACCACGGAAATCGGGGCAGGGCACTTCGGGAAAACCAGGGACTCTCAGGGAAGATGGATGAGCCCGCAGGAGAGCGTGTGGGAGAAGCGATGGTCTTGTGACCACGTCTAAGTGGCGGCCTCTCCCCTGTGGGGGTAAGAGGCAGTCCTACCCAAGGTTGGGGACTACGACACCCACCTTCTTCCAGGAGGCTCCTGCCTACGGGCAGACCAGGTTGTTCAGGAACAAAGCCTGTTCTTAAATCCTTCAGCACCAAACAGTTTTTATGTCATGGTGATGTGTGCTGGTCCCTTCAGTGCCGACTTCAGACATAAAGACAGCGTTCCGGGCAACGAGAGTCAGTAGACAGCAAGCTGTCATGATTGCTGGAACCCGTTTCTTGTGAGCAGGGTGACCGGGGACAGTGGGAAACTTTCTTGGGAACAGAAATCAGGAGGCCCAGCGTTCCGTGTCTCTGCGGCTGCTCATTGGCTGTGCGGTCCCCAGCCAGTCACTTGGGTTCTCTAGGTCTGTTTTCCTGATTTGAAAAACGATAGTTTGAGGGTGGAGTCTCTGTAAATCGTTTTCCTACTGACTTTGCGCTTCATCAGATTTTTCATAGTATGTGATCTTAG
Organism: Craseonycteris thonglongyai; assembly: GCA_004027555.1. Classification (NCBI taxonomy): domain Eukaryota; kingdom Metazoa; phylum Chordata; class Mammalia; order Chiroptera; family Craseonycteridae; genus Craseonycteris; species Craseonycteris thonglongyai. The sequence goes on along the minus strand of PVKE010000167.1, from coordinate 144,180 downwards.
GGAATGCTTAGACTGATCAGATTGGAAATCTGCCTTTCGGCCCTCAGCTGCCACTGAGAGGCGGGACTCCTCGGGCAGGTGCTCGTGGGCGGGGCCGGTCTGATTTGCCTGTGGCTGCCACATCCCTCTGTCTGCTTTGCAGTCATGTGACTTTTCTGGTTCATCTAGTTCTCTCCCAGTGCCCGGTTCTGTGTTCATTTTTATTTTAGTTTGAAATAATGGATAGGGATGGAAGAACTGAAGGCACCCTGCTCCTAGGCCTGTGACTTTGGCCAACCCCTTTCTCTGCCCCGCCACGCCCCTCAGAGCTCTGAGACTGCGACATCTGGGTCCGCTGAGATAGCGGGTATCTCCAGGCAGCGCTGACTCAGGGGATGGCACTTCTATGGCATTGCTTTCTAAGAGCAATCATTAACTGTGTAAGGGCTATCTTTTCCCACGGTCCGCGTTTCATCCTCACAGAGGGAACAGTTACAGAACCGCGTCTGCAGAAGTTTGTAAAACTTCCTGGAGGTTACACAGCTAGCTGTGGGCCCAGCCTGACCCACTCCAAAGTCGGCTCATTTTCAAACCTCAGGAGTTCTTTGTTTTTGTTTTTTCCCCCCAGGACATTGCATTGCCTTTGAAAAAAGTTATTTGAAAAATTAGAAAGTACTGCCTAATTTAGGATTGTAGACTCTCGGGACTGTGTAGTCTGAAATTGGAGATCCTCAAAGGTTAGTTGTGACGTGTCCAACCTCACGCAGCGAGTCCGTAGCCTGACCGAGTTCTTTGAATCCTCGTCTAGTGCTCTGCCCTCCTCCCTGTCAGGCTTGAGTCAGCGTGAGTGTGAGGCCTGACTACCTGGGCTTAGTCTTCTTAAAGCACCTTTTCTTTCTTTTCTTATTCATTGATTTGTTTTTTGAGAGAAGGTAAGAGAGACAGAGAGAAGGGGGAGGGTCCAGGGCAGTCTCCATAGTTGTACGTCATTACCGTAGTTGTGACATGGTTTCATTCCACACAGGTGGATGTGGGGTCTCGCAGAGAGTGATCCGAACTGGGGGCCTCCCCCATGGGAGCGAGAACCTTTGCCGCCGAGCCCTCCCAGAGGTTACCAGTTGCGCCTCAGTTCAGCATATAGGTTTGCACGGGCCAGGGCTGGGAATCGAACCCTGGACCTCGTGACTGAGAGGGAAGTGTTCAACCGCTGAGCTCTCCCGGCCTCCTGCACCTTTATCTGTAAACATTATTGAGAGACAATACCTCAGAGAAACAACAGGTTCTATTACTCACTCAGTCTACCACTGGCAGGCCCGCGTCTCCCCCACACTATTGTAATGTGTACTTTGGTTGATGCCCCTACCACAGTTAAAACTTCTTTTTATTAAATGCCAGCCAGTAGGGCTGATTTTTTAAACCTTTTATCAGAACTCATGACCAGTTACCAAGCCTCAGTATTTAAATTACAGTTGTAAGCCAATCTCCAATTAAAGCTCGATGTGCTTGTTTTAATTCACATTTTGATTGGGCCTGTCAAACAAACAACTTTTTAAAATAAGTAAATCAAGAAAGCCATGCGGCAGGGACGAGGGGGGTGCGGGGATGGGTAGCTTGCTGTTGTTTTCATACCGCCCTGGATCCTGGCGCTCACCTCACTTGTTCACATTTGAAAAGGTGGTTACTGAAGAGTCCTGGAGGCGGGGCTTGCCCCAGGAGGAAGACCGGACGGAGGCTCCCAGGATCTCCAGAAGGTGGGGCTCGGGGCGCAGGTCAAGGCCTCGGCCCCTCTCGGACTATAGCCAGCAGGCCAGCCGGAGTCTGTCGATCCCTGAAGACTCAATCGCTGTGGACCCCCAGAAGGATGAGGACGCGGGGGACGGTACCCACCAACCGAGCTCGGCCTCCGTGGACCCCACAGACCAGGACGCTGCCCCCGGCTGCCCCAGGGGAAGCCGGAGAAAGCGGCCCATCTCTGTAATAGGCGGGGTCAGCTTCTATGGGAGCAGCCAGACGGAAGACATCGAGAATCTTCTGACCCAAGTAAGATCGGGGGTGCTCCTGCCAAAGCCAGCAGGGCCCCCAGCCTCCTGGCCTTTCTTACCCCCACCCCTCTGCCAGCTAAACAGGACATGGCTTTCCTTTCTTCTCTTCTGCCTCCGGGGTGATGTCGTCGGCTCACAGCTCTTCTGCCTGACTTTGCACATGTGCTTAAATGAAAACTAACCGTCTGACCTTCAGATGCCTTTTTACTAATCTTCTGTCTCTGCTGGGGTCCTGAATAATAGGTGGGACTGGTTTGCTGTTTGTCCTAAATCATCTGAGATTCGCTTGAGGGGAAAGTCGCAGGGCACATTTAGTGAGCTTCCTGAATGAAAAAAGTGCTTGGAAGAGGAAGTGTCAGCCCTTGTTCAAATGTAAAGATAAGAAGAATGCAGAGAACTCGATTTCTTAGGAGACAAGGAGTCCTTTTCTACCGTTTCTCCACTTTTGAGTTGCAGCTTTGCAACTGCTTTGACAGTAGATTAAAATCTTAATATCATTCCATGAGTATAATGTAGTAATTCAGGCAGCATTTATTAGGTAACCAAAGAGCTCTTTGACCATACAAAACATTTAAATGAAGTTCGGGAGGCATTTTTCTTATTTGGCGAGACTAATACCCCAGTGATGGTTAAGGGTTCACAGAACAGTGTATACTAAGTGCCCGATTTCATCTTCTGTGCTTGCTAGTCCATATCACACATAGCCCGTAACATCCTCTTAAAAGGGAACTTCGATCTTGATAGTGGATTTTAGGTTTCCGTTCTGCCTGCAAAGCCCAGCACAATGCCTTATTTATAGCCGGGTATTCCAAATCCTCCTGCTTCATTGAATTGAATTGAATTCTTAAGGTTCAAAATAACAAGTTGAAGAAGACCACAGACTTATGTTGAGATGTTCTACATGTTAGAAAACAGTTCTGAACACAAGCAAGCTGAAATCTGTTTCGACTCAAAACTCAGAATAGGGAAGACCTAACCCACTGAAAAGTGATTCTACTTTAGAGCGTCCGGAATCGGTCACTCATTTATGGAGCTTGAAGGAAAGATACCAAGAAAACCTAAGGGAAGCGTAAACCAGCGTGGCCCGGGAACGCAGTTAGAGGGGTAGCTGATGTGAAAAATCAAAATGGCATAGACATGAATCTAGGGACCAGGGTAAATTTGTGGAAAACCAGCTCTTCTCTTAATCAAAGCTCAAAGTCAAGTTAGTTTGGGTAGACAAGAGTTGTATCCCACAAGGACTCAGCTGGTGCCCGCCAGGGGGTGAGTGAAGGGAGACCGGAGCGGGCCTTGGACTTGGGCACTGTCTTTGCTTCTCTTGGCAGCCGCTGCTGGGAACACATCTTCTTAACACTGTGACCCTGCCTGTCTGTGAGAAAGCCACCACTTCCTAAATTGGCTTTTCCTCCTCTGAGTTAACGCTTTGCTTTTCCTGCGTGCTCGCTGGGTTGGTGTGTGGCGGACGGAGGAGATGAAGTGTGAGGCGGCTGCAAGGCGAGAGCCCGGGGGTGGGTGCCGATTCTCTTGAAATGTCAGGCTGGCTGGCGGCGGGCAGGCAGCCTGGGTGCAGCCTGAGGCTTCGGGCGCGATGTGCAGAGAGAGCAGCTGTTCCCCGCCTGTGAGTGGCTTGGAGGTGAGAACGCCGAGCCCCTTGCAGCTCTGCATGCGAGGCGCTGGCCTAAGCTGCCACTTCCTGGCCCCTTCTCACGGCCTCTCCTTTCCTCTCGCAGCCGGCAACCAGGCCGCCTGTGCCGGCTCACCAGGTGCCACCCTACCGAGCCGTGTCGGCCCGCTTCCGGCCTCTTGCCCTCTCCCAGAGCACCCCCATCGGGCTGGACCGCGTGGGACGCAGGCGGCAGATGAGAGCGTCCAACAGTGAGTCTCAGCCCCCGTCCCCCACCCTGTGTGGGGGCTCCCCTGCAGAAACCGGGGTGGAATCCTCGCCGAGGTCCCCGGCTGGCTGCGCCCCTCGTTTCCCCTGGTCTGGGGGTGCGGGAGGCCCGGCCCAGGCTGGCCTGCAGGGGTGGCTTTATCAGCAGTGTCGAGACGGCTGCCCTGAGGGTGCTCTGTGTCACCCCAGCCACCCCAGCTTTGAGTGTGGTCCTCTTGCGGTGTCTCTGTACCTAGGTCCCCGCAGGTAGAGACTCAACCATGAACGGGGTCCCAGGAAGCCCCCTGGACCAGTGTCATGCCCTGGGTGTTGGAGATCCGCCCACACTGTTCTGAACACGGAAGTTCCCTGACAGTTGTTCATGTGCTGTCGTAGCACGTCCCCACTTGTTGACGTGAAATAATACCACGTGTGTTGGGTATGAGGCTTATATTTCTAAGAGAGAAGATCCTCCCCTGCCCTGACGGGTGTGCTGGTCAGCTGGGTGGCATTGGCCTGGCTGAGCCTTGGTGCCTACTTGCTCTGCGTGTGCCCTGCTGCACTCCCTTGACCTTAACTCCATGCCATGCTGGAGCTGGTCCTTGCCCTCATTTGACAGGTGGGAAGGCCCAGGCACATACGCGGGCACCCTGCCCTCACTCATCCCGGAAGTAGCAGACGTGGGGCAAATCGAATCTCCAGTACCGAGGCCCATGTTTAACCATGGAACTGTGCTGACTGTTTAAGGAAACGCCTCGGACTGTGAACGATTGTGGCTCCGATGGCTGGCTTTACCATCTTCTTTTGAAAAACAAATACCGTGGGGTGGACAGGAGAGGAGTGACCCGGGAGGAAGGAGGGGCCGGGCTCTGGTCCCAGCACGGCCGTCACCTCTCCACGTGGGCGCGTCCTCCTTGGGATGGTGGTGATTGAAGATGTACGGAGGCCGGGGAGGGGTGTCCATGGTGTTGTTTCAAGAGGCTGGGAGTGTGACTTGGAGAACATTTAAGGTTCAGGGAGAGCAGGGGCGGGGGGAAACCAGGAGGGGTTGGAGAAGGGAAAGAGGGCAAGGAGGTTTACTGGACAAGACGGGCGTTCTAAAGACAGAGGGTGGTGGCTGGTGGCCAAAAATGGGGACGAGAAGGTTGCTCAAGACGCTGACACAAGAGGTCCTGGGCGGGCCAAATCAAGTGCTGCATCAATGAGTTGTGAAGACATGTCACCGCCCTTCACTATGTTGGCATGGTTTCTAACTCATGTCCCAGATATTAGGAGGAATCAAGGCTACTAGACTCTTCTATCAACCAGAGACAAGAGGCAGAGACCCCAGATGGCAGCGTGAGGCTAAGGAAATGGGCAAACATCTCCAGCCCAGACGGGAGGGCCCATTTCTAGGAAACATGCCTGTGGCTCCTCTGGTCACTTGGCTACCGAGCAGGCTGGACACCTTGAAATCATCTCTCCCTTCACCCAAGGTCACTAGGTCCTGTCCCTTTGCCCCCTGCTTCTCAGGCTCCTTAACCCCTGTTCTCCACAGCTGCCCCTCCCCCATCACTTCCTCAGGCTGAGCTTCAGTCAGGTTCAAGTCCTACTTTGCCGTGTCCTCACAAACCTTCCCCACCATCACTGGAAGAAAGTCCCCATTGCTTTAACGAGGGTACAGGTTTTCCTGGAATCCCAGTCTCGCATTCATCTGCTTCCCTCACTGCTCTTGTTCCCATTGTCCTGGCTCTCACACGCCCTTTGCTCTAGTTTGCTTCGCTCCCTTCGCCTCCCTTGCTGTTACCAAATGTCACCGTTCTCTCATTCAAAATTCAGAACCCATTTTCTGCGTGCCCGCGGTGACAAAGTCAATTCCCATTGCCCTCCTTCTGCAAAGTAGTTTCACCACAGGCCGTCGTCATTCTCTTCTGACCCAGGCATCCGCTTCCAGCAACGTATTTTGAGGAAGTTACCCAAAAGGAGAACAAAGCTACATGCACAAGGTGCTCTTCACACCGTGATTTGTGATGGCACAAGAGTTGAGCAATGTTGATGTCTGGTTACGGTGGACTGTTGCCTTAGAGTGGCAGATGAACGCCTACCTCAGATCAGTTCACGGCGTCACGCGGAAAACCATGTGACAGCGTGGAACAGGACTGGTACATTTTTACCGGGAGAAAAGAATAGGAAATAAAATCATCTGTATGTTGTATTAGTGTGCCAGGACTGCGGTGACAAAGTACCACACCTGAATGGCTTAAACCACAGGACTGTATCGTCTCCATTCCGAGGCTGGAAGTCCGGTCAAGGTGTTGGTAGGGTTCTGGGGGGATCTGCCGGCCTTGATGCAAAAACGAAGACAGTGTGGTCAGGGCCATATGAATGCAAAGGGTGTCCCCTCCAACCTTCTGCACATATCAGTGGCTTGTTTCTGTGGTTTCTGTAACCGTGTTTGTTTTGTTTTGATTTCAGCGTTCTTTTGTTGAGAGGCTACAAAAACTAATCACATAGCACAACAAGCAAAAAGGGAATTGATTGGGAGGGTGTCAGGTGTTTCCAGAGTTGATAGAACGGCTGGGGAACCAGTCTAGGAAACCGACAGCCTTCAAGGTTGCCTCTGGGAATGAAGGGAAGGAGTTGAGGGAGGCAGGTAGCAGGAAGACGGGCCATAGTGCCAACCCGTGGGGATGAAGGACGGCCAACTTGTCCTCTCTCATTCTGTCTCTCAGTCAAGAGCCAAAAGTCCCGGGGTAGGGGATTCAACGCAAAGCTTAGTGACGTGTCCACCAGCTGGTGGCACTGGACTAGGGAGAAAGGTTGGGTGCCTCCAGGGACCCCTTGCGTATCATATTAGGAGGAGGCAGGTGTGCGGGGTCCCTGTCCACTAAGGCAGGACACAGTGGAGTGCAGGTCATTCATCCCCCAAAGGAAATCCAAGTAGTTTTGGGAATAGAAATAGAATCTGGACAGGCCTTCCATTGGTTCACGCCTGCGTTCTCTAGCTAGGTGACAACAGGAAACAAAGCAAAGTCCCTTAAGCCACTTACATTCTAGTGCGGGCGTAAGAAACTAACTAGTAACTGCACAGCATGGCGGGCTGTACGATAAAGAAACAAAGCGTGGCAGCGGGGTATTCATTTTGACAAGGACCGTATTCTAGCAGAATGCACCTATTCCATGTGCACTCAAAAACCCTCAGTCCTCTCGAGGGAGACAATGCTGAGCCTTGTCGGTTCCGGCAGACGTGGCCAAGTCTGATCCCCGCGTTAACATCCATCCCCTCTCTGCTTCCCTGGCCGCGCCTTCGCGATGGTTATACCCGGTGGTAAATGTAAGCAGCACGCGCTTGTCACGATGGGCAGAGAGAGGGAGGGGACAAAAGGAAACAGGAGGTAAATGAATGGTATGTAGACACGCATGGCACCACTGAGGGAGCTGTCTCCCTCCTGCCTCAGGTCTCAAGGCCACGTGGGCCATTTTTGACTTTGCTCATTGAGTCCCCATTGCACCGAGGCCCGGTCATTGTCCTTTGCCGGCCGCTGGTCTACACCTTTACCACGTGGGTTTCTGAGCTGCTGATGGGCCCACTTGCTCAGAGTTACCCCAGTCTCCTTCATCAAAAATCCAGTCATTCCGCAAAAAATGTGAGGCACCAAGTGTGAGCCAGGCAGTCTTTGTCCCTGGGGGATTCAGGGGAGAACAGAGCATCACAAGTTGACACTCTGTCATTTAAATAGATTCAAGAAGTCTGTCAACAATAGGACGATCTCAGGTGTTAACAACTTCTCTGCAGGGAAGATGTGGGAGTGGCAGAGGGTGGCTTAAGGAGGTGACACTGGAGGAGAGACAGCAGGAGGCAAAGGTTGGAGGGAGGAGCTGTCCTGGAAGGAACATCAGATACCTGCAGATAGGCAGCGACTTGGGGTGTCTGAGGGTCAGCGAGAAGGCCATGGTGGGCGAGGCTCAGAGAGCAAGGGCGGGGAGAGGACCCTGCAGCAGCGGGAGGTCAGCGAGGGCTGGACAGAAAGGGTGCTGCAGGCCCCGAGCAAGAGGGCTGTCATTCTAAGTGACCCGGAAGCCATTGCCAGCCAGGGAATGATGGGCTTTGATGTAAGCCAAGCTTGTCCAACCCAAGTGGCCCTGAACGGCTTTGAATGCGGCTCAACACAAAGTCGTAACCTTTTTAAAAACATTGTGAGAAATTTTTTTTGCAATTTAATAATGATAAGCTCATCAGGTATCGTTAGTGTGAGTGTATTTTATGTGCAACCCAAGACAATTCTTCCACTGTGGCCCAGGGAAGCCCAAGGATTGGACACCCCTGACTTAAGCTTTAGAAGGGAGAACAGTTTGGGGGCAGAGAGGCAAAAGGAGGGAGACTGACGGGAAGGTGACTTGCTCCGTCCAGCTGAGAAATGGCGGTGGCAGTGAGCCCAGAAGACACCATGTCTTCCCGTGCACGTGTCTTTCCCAGCGCACAGGATAGTGAAGTGGCCGGCTGGCCTTAGGCCCTGCTCGGTGGGGCCACTTCCCTCTTGGGGAAATCAATTCTGTCTTGACAGCAGAGAGAAGAAAATAATACTCCATAGTGTGGCTTGCTCCTGAATGATGGAAGCAAGATAGAGTTAGGGACGCCCACGGTCCCTGGCCTGTCACCACTCTGCTCTTCCCGGGGGTCCTCCGGCTGAAGTGATGTTGTGTGAGGTGCCGTAACAGTGTGTGGGGCCCTCAGTGTGATGCCCACAGAGGCCTGCCAGGTAAGTGAAGTGCATCCAAATCTAGAATCAGTGCCTCTTCCCGTCAGGACAAACTGTCGACCCTGCTATTATGAGAAGAGTCCATTGTAATCAACTTTCCACAAGTAGCCCTCTGCTTCCTTGAAGGCACCATGTCATTAACTCGGTGCAGAAGGACACACTGTGGTGGTTAGCTCCAGTCCTGCCACCATGGCCGTTTTATTTTGTTCTTAACCCACTGAGTGAGGACTGGGAAGAAAGCATGTCATGTACTGTGTGGGACATAGTGCCCACACAGTTATCAAATGGCCATTTTTGTGATAGGGTTCACGGGGGACACAGCTGGGTACTCACTTGGGACAGACACTTTCTCATGCGTGGAGGGTGTTGTGACCCATGTAATCATACTCCCCAAACCAGCCCATGAGCCATTTTGTTCTTTGCAAACCAGGAATCCACAGAAGCTAAATCTGCACTGAGGCCGTCTCTGCTTTCAGTCAACATGGACTGGGGAGGTTTTACTCTTCAGGTTTTCCTTTCCTGGTGGCACAGTCACCAGGTAATGGGTGGGAAGGCTCGAAGGCAGACTTGGAATAGCTGGATCCTGCCCCAAGGATGCCTAAGTCTAGGAACTCACTGAGAAATGGGAGCTGGTTGAGGCAACCTTGATTCACGGTGATTCATGGCAGACTTGCACTCACCAGGCTCTGCGATTTCCTACCACACCATCCAGGAGCACCTACTTAGTGGAATCACCCGTCAGTTTGGTTCCCAGGGACCCTGTGAGAAGGTAAGCTGTGGCCGAGGTCTCGTGGGTCACACCATTCCGACGACCGAGCTGGTCCTGCTACCTCACACAGATGGTGCTCTTCTGTGGCCAACGCCCCACCTCCACAGGGGTCCTGCATTCCATGGCAACAGAAGCATCTCTCGATATTTCATCTCTCAACAGGAGATTCTCTCACCCAGAGAGATTAGTGGCATTGCCTGTGAAAACTGCTGCCAATTCCATCATGCGGTCTGGGAGGCGTGGCCCCAGGGAGGGCAAGGGCACCATAGAGCAGTTCCAACAGTTGTACCCTCCAGGCTTTGCTAAGAGTGGGCCCCTCGGCCACTGCAAGGCTGGGGCTACGTGCTGGGATGACACCCACCTTCACGCACGCAAAATCGCTGGTAGATGCCACCTGCATGGATAAATGTGGTTTCATCTCAGCTATGTTCGGTCAGTGTAATGGGTGGCCCTTGTGTGGATTTTCATACCAACCATCCAGCGAACTGTAGAGATCATGTGGAGACAGGTGGGAAATTTTCACATGGATTGAGTGAGTATTCAGTGAAGGGATTATTGTTAATTTCGTTAATTGGGAATAACAATAGTGTGGTTATTTTTAAGTCCTTTATTTGTTATGGGCGCGTCCTAAAATATATATATATTTTTTTTGTATGAAACGAGAGATTTGCTTTAAAAATACTCCAGAAAGTTGTTGGGAAATAGAGAAAATTTGGTAACATATTAGTCATTGTGGGTTTATTAGATCATTGCTCTACTTTTGTGTTTGCTTGACATTTTCTATACTAAAACTTTTAAAATAATGGAAGTTATGTTTCCTTTTCCCTGGTCAAGTGCTCTCCAAATCTCCAAATCAAGATTTGGAGATTTGCCCACAACTAAAAATTTCCCTAGAGGTAGAAATTTGAATATTAGCAATTTAATTTTTTTTTGTTTCAAAGAAAATGCTTCATTTCCGTGAGAGTGAGCTGACCCTTCTCAGGGCTTCGCAGCACACGTGTTATTTCCCTCTTGCTGTATGGAGAGTATTTGTCTTCTCTCCTAACCAACCCCCTTGGTCCACGATGAGGGGTCAGGTGGAGCTGTCCACAGTCATGGTTATCAATTAACACGGTGGGGTGCCGAAATAGTAGAATCCAGATTGTGAGTCATGGTGGCCCTTACATAATTGCTCTTATAAAGGTCATGGGTGGCAGGCTGCCAGGCTACGAAACTGTGGTGCTATTGGCGATCGTGTTTGGTGCCCTGGGTCTTAGCAAGCGTGCCCGCCCTGTGCCAACTTTCTCTTAGAGTGGCCTTTGCTGCCTTTTGCTTTCTTCCTTTTTGAGGCTTTTCTCTTACATCTGTCACAGCCTACGCTGTGCTGATTTTCCCACACTTACTTCCAGTCCCACCCCTACTTCTTCCCTCAGTGAGCCTGTTTTGCTCAGAAGTCCAATCTAAATCACTTTTCAAAATTTTTACTCTCACGTCTACTCATCCTTCTCTTTGTGGTCCAAGTTCAGATTAGTTTGCTCATGATATAAACTGGGCGGTTACCTGCCTTCTCCCCCAGGAAGGACCACACCTGGTTTCCTTAGCTCTTACATTTGAGTGGAAACTTTATGGGTCATGACTAAAGTCCTTAAAGCACGAGGTTGAAGCCAGTATTTTAGGGGCTATGCCATTTAAAAATACAACTTTTAGTTACCCAGTAAATACTATCTTTGAGTATTTTGTAAGAATGCCAGACAACAGACAGTGAGATTAGGTACAATAGTAACTAAAATTTAAAAATGAGAGAAAAAATGATTTTCTGAGGTAACACAGACATGACAAGTGGACTTAATTAGACTTTTTATGGCTTTTTAAAAATATTGCGCAATGACAAATTATTGCTTGATTTGATTTTTAAATTAAAAAAGTTTTTTTATTTCTTAGGACTATGGTCGCTTTTTTGCAAGCCAAGAAGGAGAATGAAATTTAGCCAGTCTAGCCCTCTAGGGACCTGGGCCAGAGTTGCTCAGACTTCAGCCAAATGATGGAATAATCTAAGTTGCTAACAATGGGGGTTGTAACCACTTATCCTCATTTTTCATTAGTAAACAACCTAAAAAAAAAAAAAGTCTGTAACAGCACACTATGTGCTAGATAAAGGACATCTTAATCTACAGAGGATAGAACGATCCAAATGAAATGCTGGCCAGTGGTTGGTGGAGGGAGGAGGGACTCTTTTGAAAACCTACTCTTGAGGTTTTCAAAATTCCTGGTTCTGCCGTCAATAAGAAAGCAAGTGAAACCCACCACAGACAGCACTCAACTAGGTCATTGATTATACCAGGGTCTTCCCCGTAGAGCACAGAGAGAGGTGTGGGGCTGTGATACCTTAGAAGTTTCCAAACTAAATGACTTAGTGCTAAGAAATCCTACAGAGTAGTGCAGCGTTGCTTTGGCACAAGAACAAATGGAGGACTACACTCCTTAGAGTTAAATGTTTCCTCTTGGGGGGAGCTTAAGGGGGCTCTTCTTAAACCCAGGCCTGTGCAGTTGCACTATGTGCCGGCTGAGCCAGTCCCAGGAGCCGCGTGGGCTGGAGGGAGCTGGCTCCGCCCCCTGTCCCCACAGCCCCGCCCCCACAACGGCCGCTGTCCCCGCAGCCCCGCCCACATGACAGCCGCAGACCATACTTGCCTAACGGAAAGATATTTGCTCAGAAATGGAAACGAGTTGCTTAGGTGTGTCTTTATTTACTTTCCCCCATTTAGGAACCAGTATTAGCCGTAAAGGGTGGTTTACTCAACCTGATTAGGAGGTGGATATACTTATTCCTGGGAAGTGATATGGGACATTAGGCCTTAACCAGTGGCATTTCAGGACAAGTCCAAGGTGCTCTGACCCCTCTCTGAGTTTAGCTTTTAATGTGTTCTTGGTTTACAAGATACCTCATTTGTATTGCCCCATCTGACCCACGTGTGACGTTGTGTAATACATACGTGTGCCCTGTCCTGAGGAGGCACAGGGAACCTCCGGTATGTGTACAGACGTGTGAGGGTGACAATAAAGGGGGGGGGAGTGTAACCAGAGAGCATGCAAATCAGATCTGGGAGCCCCAAGACCTCCTGGGGAAAATGGCCTTACTGGGTAGACCAGAAGGATGAACGGAGACAGCTTCCTGCAGCTTGGTGGTGGTAGAGGGTGTATTCCAGCTGAGGGAGCAGCGCATGTGAAAAGGGGAAGCCACAGAAAGGAGAGCACATTTGAGAAACTGAGGGTAGGGTAGCTGAGGGCAGTGTCTCGGGTGAACACGGCCCCCAGAGGCTGACGGAGCCCACAGCGTGCCAGTTGCTTGCTTCAGTAGGCTGCTGGCTGGCTGCTGCTCTCTGTATCCTTATCAGAACTCCAGGGGAGAAAGCATGACCCCAAACCCGCGTACGGCCGTTGTGTTTATTATCATTATGGGAGTTACTTAGCTGTGTAAGCTAATGAAATGGAAATACGGGACTGCAGAGAGATTTGTGTCTATGAAGACTAATGTGAATACTTTGGAAGACTCAATAACCGTGAATTGCTGTCAGAGTAGTTGAGAATTGAGAACTGTAACACTTGGGGGCGGGAATCCAGGAATTCCCACTCAGCGGGCTTCACAAAGTGTCTCTGGACCTTACTGGACCTTAAAGAAAAGAGAACCGGCTGTTCTGAGTCTGGCCTGTGCCAGGAAGAATGCTGAATTCCAGTGAGGTGGTCACGTACAAAGGCCTCTGGTCCTCCAGGATAGCAAAGACAAATGACACGCCCCGTTGTGTGTTTTAATGTTGATGGCACGCTTGCACCTATCATTTTCCCTTAGGACTTAGGTCCCTGCGGCTGAGGCAGGATGACTGTGAGGGAGGGATAGGGCTGAAGGGTCGAGAGGCAGGTCTAGACTAGAGATCAGGCTGTGGGAGTGGCAAGGTGTCTGCCCAGTCAGGGCCTCCGGTTCAGGGGCCTTTATCCCAGAGGCCACTGGGAGCCCCAGAAGGCATTTAAGTGATGTGAGATGATCAGGTTTTCATTTTAGAGACCACATCACTGGCTAGATTGTGGCCCTACCTGGAAACAGGAAGAGTCTGTGGCTTAATCAAGTGGTGAGAACCTTAAACTAGAAACGTGACAGTCGTCCTGGGAAAATGAAATCATGGAGGTCAGGCTACCTGTCCCGATGTTCTGGGTGCTGGTACCCAGGTGCCTGGGTTTTAGGGAGCACAGGAGAAGGACATACAGAAAGGGGCCTCAGGTTTGTTCCACGCATGTTGCGTTGGGCGGACGGGTTGGGACAGCTGGGGACAGGTGTCATCACCACATCCTTGATTGGCAGTGTCTGACTTATTTTTGAAAGAATTAGTGGTGGTCAATAGACAGCTGCCAGTTCTGTTGCTTGGCATTGACACCCAACATTCAGGAAGCTGGGGTGGGGGGGGACTTAGTCTTAAGTGTTAATGCCATGTCAACATTGATTTTTAAAAATTAAATGAATTGTAAGAAGCACATGCCTTTGAAAAGTCTTGCAACAAGGTTAATGAATTTATTAAAGTGCTTTGGATTTATTTTTCACTTGGTCAAAACAAATAAAGAACGTTGTTCTCCTTTGCCTTCATATGTTTTGTTGTAGGGAACAAATTGACTCACTGATAGTTCCGTTAAAAACAGATCAGAACATATTTCTGGTATTCCTCAATAGAATGATGCATTAAGAATTCTTGATAGTGGGACCTAATGAATTATAAAAGGAAGGGGACTCATAGTTATTCTGGCATTGTAGTTAATTTCCTTATTAACAGACCTTTGAGTCAAAACAAACAAACAAACAAACAAAAAGAGTTGATTCCCAGTCCTCTACGGACTAGCTCTGTGACCTTGAACAAGTGACCTAATCTCAGTCTTACTGTCCTCTTCTGTACTAGGAGATACTCATGTTATCTGCCTCACAGACGTGTGAGAATGACAGGGTACACAGTAAGCGTGCAGGAAATGTCAGCTGCCATTATTACAAAGAACTGAAGGGAGGTATTAATTACACACACAGGGGACAGCAGCAGTGACAAGCAGTGAGCCATGTTTAGAGCCAGAGTTCTGAGTCACTTATGTAACTGCATAACCAGCAGTTTCACCTCAGACAAGTTACTTAATCTAACAAGTGAAGAAGCCCTAAAGCACCTGAGAAATGCATATGGAACAATAGTCTGTTGTTATTATTATCTGAATATGGGTTAAACCGATTTAAAATGCATATACTCAGGTTATTAGGGAAAAAGAGACTCAACCCAAATCTCTGTGGATTCTCTTGACCCCACATTTCAGGCATTCTCTCAGGACTTCCCAAAGTATTACCCAGAGACTCCACTACACATTTTGTTCAAAGAAAAGCAAAAAAGAAAAGCCATCACACGGTGAGGTGTGTGTGTGATCTCACATACACCTTGGAATTATTGTAAACACACCATAGAAAACTTTTTTGCCCGAGCCCTTATGTTGGGATTATCTCTTTCTGCATCTACATTTCAAAAATTTTATTTCAGTAATGAATCAAAGATAATATAAAATCAGGTCTGACTTGCTTAGCACCTGTTGAGAGTGGTCGTAACAGTTCTTGGGGAAGCTGGTTGAAGTACGGGTGACACAGCTTGGATGGTCGGGTGTGGACATCTTGGGTCTGGTCTAGTTCTCTTCTCTCCTCCCCACCCCGCTTCATACTCTGATACCAGGAACGCGCTTATCTTTGCTGACATTTCATGCTTTATCGTTGCCTAGAAGCAAGCTTTTTAAAAAGGAACACTTTCCTTCCTATCTAGCCCCTGTCTCAGAAAAACATAACACATTTAGCATTTTCCTGACATTGAGAAAACTCTTGAAGTTATAATCTTCTAACAGTTAAAAACACTGTCAGTTGTAAAATGTGTATGTGTTCAAATCTTTCTAAACTAAATCTTCAGAATATCACATGTCTTAAGTTCCAGAAACTGGATTTTAAAGATTTATTTTTATTGGTTTTTGACAGACAGACAGAAAGAGACAGAGAGAAGGGGGAGGGCCCAGAACAGTCTCCATAGTTGAGCATTAGTTTTCCATATAGTTTCATTCCACGGGTGGGCACAGGGCTGTGCAGGGCAGGAACTGGGCCGGGAGCCTCCCACATAGGTCCCGGCAAGAACCGAACTGGGGGCACACCCCAGTTCAGCATGTGGGTCCGCCGGAGCCGGAGCCGGGATTCGATCCCTGGTCTCTGGGGCTGCAAAGCGAGCGCTTAACCCGCTGAGCCATCCCAGCTTCCCCAAGAAACTGGATTTTAAAAGGGAAAGGAAGAAGAATAGCATCTGGCGAACGACCACTATCAGTGCCTGCACGCTCTGTACATCTTCCTGGCCTCAGGAATTGGGGGCTTACAAAGATTCAGTGATTTCTCCCCGCTTAGCTAAGCAGGCCTGAAGTCCCAGGGAGTGGAGTTGGCATTTCACCCAGCTCAGCCAGCTTTGACAGCCCCCACGGAATGGCCCAGGTGTTACGCCTTTCCATCATAAAATGCGAAATTATGCCATTTGTGTGCACAAAAACATGCATACCATGTGTTCCTGAAACTGATACCCCTGAGTTTGGGGTATCATTAACCTCCCCAGCAGTTTTAGGGCATTTCTTTTCCGTGTGTGTTCATGTAAATACAGGTAATTATATGGGTCTTAGGGCCCCTTTGCCGAAAATAGCTTAAATTTCCATGTCTGTGGAGTAAAAATGATCTCAACATGCTGTGTTTTCGATTTTGATTTTATCCTCTCTGACTTGTAAATATTTGATGTGGATATAGATTTTGGATTTCTCCACTGTCCTATGGGACTCATCCCTTTGCTGATTCTTTGTGTCTCGCTGGTCTTCGGTGTCTGTGACTCCTCAGTGTAACTCTGTAGTGCAGTGAGTGGTCTCTTACGCAGGGGAACAGGTTTTTGCGTGTGATGGAGTAGAAGATGTCTTTGAACTATGCTTAAGGCTTTTGTTGCACTTTTCTTATTCTGGTAAATATAGGCTCTCATCACTTAAACAAACAAACAAAAAAAGTAAGGCTAAAAGTCTAACCCTCTTGTAGCTTCTTCCAAAAATATCTTAGAAGGGTCTTTGGGTCCTTGCAGAAGGCCCACCATACACCCCACGGCCTGCATGGTATCATCAGTATTGTGTGGCTTTGCCTGGTGCGTTTGAGCTGTGAGTTCTATGGAAACGCTATTATGTACCACAGGTTTTCCAGAATAGCAGCAGCAGCTTGGTTGGTAACATCTATTAATCCCTAACGCGGTGCCAGGATTGTCCTAAACGCTCTGTAATATGTTCTCAGCAACCTGTAAGGACCACAGGTCATTCTACAGACTGAAAACTCAGCTCCCTAGAAATCGGGGGGCTTCACCTCAAGTCGTTTGGTTGAGTGCATTCGGAGCCCAGCCTTCTGACTCCCTCCACAGCCCGCACTTACTATTTGGAGCTTTCTTTTGTTTTTTAATCAGCACTTACTGAGGGTGACCATGTGATCACTGCTTTGCATGTGTCTCGTTGCCCATAACGTGAAACAGGCCACATCTTCCTGTCATGAAGAAATCAAAGGAAGCAGTTTGTTCTCAGTTGTTGCTTCACAGTATAGGGGACTTGCTCGCTGTAGGTAACTTTAAAAAATACCGAAAAGTAGAGGAAATAATCCCTCTCATCTAGAGAGAACTAATTTTTTTTTAAAGCATTTCTTCATTATAGAGTAAATATACTTTATACAGTAAAAGATATATATATACCTACTACTTTCACATAGTAGAAAGTACACACACACACACACACATATATATATATATATTTTTTTTTTAAACAAAACCTCTTTTGAGAGCGATCTCATACATTTACAGCTAACGTAATGCAATATCATAACTCAAATTTTTGTCATGCCATCGTGTGAAATCCCAGCTCCGTGTCTGAACTTCGCAGCCTCTCTGCTTTTTTCTCGGGGGGGAAACAGATACTTTTCTTAGAAGCCCTCGAGCGTCTCACTGGGGCTTGGGGATTGCATTCCTTCCACCTGCACGCGGGGCGCTGGCCTGCACCTGATCCTCGTGGAGGGCTGGCGGGCCGGGCCTGCGCTGGCTTTGCCTCTAGAGTTTCCTGCCCAGCGGGGAGCTGTCTGCAGCCGCAGCCTGGTGCTCAGGCGTGCTGAGCTGCCTGCCAGCCCAGCCGCTGTCCCTGTGTCAGCAGGCTCCCCGCCCGCCCGGGTCGCCGCCTCACAGCAAGCAGTGAATAAGCGATTTCTGCAGCTTCCGCAGCCACAGAGCCGCGGCGATTCCCCAGACGCCCGCGCACACCCGGCCCTGCTCTGACGGTGGCTGGCCTTCTATCAGAAGGATGGTCGCTAGAGGGGAGATAGCGAGATTCTGGAGTCTGGAAAGCCTTCACATGGGTACGTGTGCTGAGAACGCGTTCCCGTGCTGCCGGTTTGACTAACTTTCAGAGCTGCTGTGTGTGCGTGTGTGTGTGTGTGCTCGCGCTCTTGGCTACTGCTTGTCAGCAGGAAAAAGCTCACCGGTCCTGGTCCACTGTCCCGAGGGCGTGGATACAGCGAAGCGAAGCCCTGGGCGTTGTTTATGGGAGAGCAGGTGGCAGGAGACAGAACACAGTGAGAATGAAGAAGCGGTCCTTCCCAAGTTAGGGGTCCGGCTTTCACTGGGCAGGGTTCTGCTCCTGTGACGTGCAACACAAGAGTTTATTGTTGGGGTATCTAAAAATGCTCCCTGCTACTTTGGGGTGTGTGAGGCTTGAGGCTATGAACGGATGTTTGGAAAATACCGATGGCCGGTTTCAAACATGGTACTGTGCGTTATTCACTTGTTCCACGGTTTCTTCTCTCCCCTCTCCTGTGTCAATATTTGTATCATTTAGTCGAGGTCCTATTTAAAGGTGAAAGGGATGCGGTACTCTCACACCGGGAGGTTGTAACTTGTAATCCATGTATTCTTAAAAATAAGTGAGAGAGAAAAAAATACTTCATTGAAAGCACTTGATCTGACTGCACATGGGCACAAATTCTGCTTTAAACAAGTCCTGTCTCTGTGTTTGCCTTAAATCAATGCCGGCAACTCACACTGGAATGAACAGGGGTGTAGCTGACGGCTTGGAGGCGCCCCGGGGCCTGGGAGCAGGGCAGCTTGTCATCTGTGCTTCCTCCTTGTTTGGATGGGTTTTCTGGGCTGGCTGAGCGCAAACAGGGATGTGGTTGTGGCTTCTATATCGGGCAGATGAGAAAAACAAGCCCAGCGTGTACTCCCGCTTCCCCGACTCAACGTTAGAGAAAGGGGAACAAGGTTGCCCACTGACGTCTGCCCTGGGAGCCGGGCCTGCATGCGGAGCGCTGTGCTTGTGGGGGCGACGGTCACGGTCTCTGGAGTGCGGGCTGCCCTGTGGTCCTGGGCCCCATGGGGGGGATCTGTGTTTACCCAGACAAGCAGGGGGGTGGAGGGCTGGGGAGGCAGCCAGGCGGTCAGTGCTGTGGGCCACCTCCCTCCAGCATTCCACCACCCAGCCATGGGTCCCCGTCCTTCCCACATTCTGCACTGGCCCAGGGCAGGCCTGCTCCAGCCTCTGGCTCTGCGAGCAGTGACCCCGTTGTAGCCAAAGAGATAGAACCTGCATCAGGAGGCTGTGTACCTCCTCTCTGCCCCAGCCCCCCGCCCCCCAGCCCCTGTTCAGCCCCTGTGCCCCGGCCCCGTGCCCCAGCCTGTCCCTTTAAGGAAAGGAGCCCTCGGCCTCTCTGGGTTGGAAGGCTGGCTCTGTAGGAATCTTCCCTTCCTGCCCTGAATGTTGACCAGATCAGTGTGATCCGGAGACTAAAGGTACCTGTAGTTAACTGGAAATGCCGGCAAATACAGCATCTAATCAGCGTTAACCGATATGCCAGCATAACATGTAGAGCTCACTGAATGGTGGGTTCTGTTTTATTGGAAGGGGCCTGAGGGGGCAGGTGAGGGGCTGTGGGCCCCGGGGGGACAGCCTGTGACTCTCAGGCCGAGAGGGTGGGGGTCCCTGAATCCCAGGACCTCAGGAAGACACAAGTGTAGCAGGATTGCTTTGGAGCCAGACAGACCTGGGTTTGAATTCCAGCCCCACCACTTGGGAGCAGCTACTTAACCTCTTAGAGCCGCAGTTTCCTGCTCTGTAAGGGCACAGTAATAATGCCAGGCTGCTGCGAGGCTCGGGTGAGATGATTCATGTCAAGCACTCACCGGCCGTGCCTGGTACATGCTGAGGGTTGATCCCGGGGGTTCCGTGAAGCGGGGTGGTGGATTCTTGCTCGGCGTTTGTACAGCCAGCCAGCCAGGCAGCTGTTGGGGGTGGGGGGGGGTGGTGAGACCCTGTCTGGGGAGCAGGGAGCAGCCCAGTGAGAAGGAAGGGCCCAGGACAGTCTACAGGTGGCAGCTGGGACGGACAGGGGGAGCCATGGTCAGAGCCACGAGCCCAGGAGGAGCGGCAACCTGCTAAGGAGAAAATAGGCTCCAAGGGATAAGCCGAAGGTGAAACCTGAGGGTTCAAAGCCGGACACGTGAAACCCAAGACCTAACTGCTGGGTCTGGCACGGGGATGAGACAAGGGGTGCGTCCAGGACGGGGGCGGGGAGCTGGCTGGGGAGCCCGGGGCCAGCCTCTCCTACGTATTCAAGGCCCTGAACACCCACCCGCCCATGACAGGCGGATGCTTACTTTTTCTTAACGATAAAGAGCATAAACGACACAACTCAAGGGCACGTTTTGGCTTTAACTTGAGAAGACGGACAATTATTCACAGGTAGTTTAAAATAAGACGCACTCAGCCTTGTGGAGAGACGAGACCTGCTTCCAGGTCTGGCGTAAACTCTGCTCAGTCGCCATGTAACTCTCTCCTGCCACCGCTCTGGGCGGCAGGAGTGCGGGGACCTGAAGGCGAACACGGGTGGGAAGCTACACGCCGAAGAGAATCGGGTTCCACAGAGCCTGCAGCATTTTAAAAAGGTGGTCAGGGGAGGGCGGCAGGTCCATTCCTAGGACTCTTTTTGGACTTACTCTTTAAAAGAGTGAAAAATACTGGCTTGAAAGTCTAGATGAGGCATACCCTTCCCAACAGGGACATTTTATGGAATATGAATCTGAAATGTATTGAACATGAAATCCCAGAACATGAACACGTTCCGTTCTTTGATCATCCAGCTACCGCTGACCACGGGGGGTCAGGGAGGAGAGAAAAACGCCTGGGGCCTCTCACAAGAAGTACGGCTAAACCATCTGCAGGATGAGTCGGGGTTTCATCGGCTGCTTTGGGGGGAGAAAGTTGCCCCAGGGGCAGGTCAGCGTGGACAAAGGGACCTTGTCCTTTCTGTTAATACTGGGAACCTCAGTGGTACCATGTGGCTAAAGCAGAGGTTTTTAGCCAATGAGATCCACACCCACTGCTCCCGGCTGGTGGCCTGCTGCAGGGACAGGCAACATGGCACTTCTAGATGCACTCACACCAGTGGGTGTGAAGTGGGTTTCGCCTTGAGTTCCCACGGTTCCCACAGTTAGCCCTGCGTCAGGATCCTGGGAGAGCTTTTGAGAACACAGGCTCAGCACCTCGCCAGCCACCCGCCCCTTTGACAGTGGTCTCCATGGTCCTGTGAAGGGCAGTGTCCCTCTAACTGTGCCCCACGTGATCGGATGCCGGCAGCCCTGGGTCTTTGGAAGCCCCTGAAGCGCAGTGGCCTTGGAAGGAGGGCAGCGTGGTTTTGACACAGAAGGTCGTCCCTCCATGACCGGCTGGTTCCCTCTGTGCATCTCCACGGCTGCGTGATCAGGGTTTGGACCCCATGACTTCAGTCCAGACAGCCGTGGCCTGGAGCAGGCACCTCCCTGACTGTGTTTGCTGTATCCGGTTCCCAGACAGGAAGGCAGCTCGGCCTATCTCAAACTTGAGGAAGTCTGAGCGATCGATCGGCAGGAGGTTTTCTAAAAGCCATGTTGTGAACAGATTATTCTCAGCCTGGGAATTTCCCTGTGAAGTCACTCATGATTCAAGGACAGGAAATACCCCACGGAGGGGCCACACGGGCTGGGGAGAGAGCGCGCTCATGAGATCGTCAGTGTTGCCGCCAGCCGAGGCCCCTCGTGAAAATAGCCGGCACCCGCCTTAGCTTCCCGCCACGTGCCCGCTGACGAAGCCCCGGCGCTGGTCTTTACTTTCCTTCTGTTCAGCAGCCCTGCCACGCCCTCCCTGCCGGCTGACACAGGTGGGCCAGGGGCTGGTCCTCAGTCCCCAGTGAGGAAGCCAAGGCTCAGGGCAGTCAGTAGCGCCTCTTCCAACCTGGCCTCGCGGGGACCCAGACCATGACGGTCTTTTAAAGTTCTGTCGCTCAGATCAAAAGCCCTGAAAATGTGCGACAACCAACCAGACAGGAAAGAGAGAGACCTGTTGTGCGTCCTGAGAAAAACTCCCAGCGCCCCCCCGGGCCGTGGCCTTGTTCTCTGCGTGTGTACCTGCCCGTGGGGAGTCCCAGGGAAGTTGGTGAGAATATAGAAGCGCAGACACAATGGAAGACAGTATGGAGGTGCCTCAAAAAGTTAAAATGGAGCAGTCCCACTTCTGGGTGTTTATCCAAGAGAATTCAGAGCAGGATCTCAAAGAGCTATGTGCACACCTGTGTTCGTTGCAGCGTTATTCACAGCAGACAAGAGGTAGAAGCCACCCACGTGTCCGTCAACAGGTGGATGGACCAGCAAACATGGTACATACACACAACAGAATATTATTCTACCTTAAAGAAGAAGGAAATTCTGAACCATGTGGCAATGTGGATGAACCTGGAGGACATTCTGCTCAGGGAAATAAACCAATTACAAAAGGACAGACACTGAGTCCACTCATATGAAGGAACTAAAACAGTCAGACTTGGAGACACACAGGAGAGAGGTGTGCACCGGGGACTGGGAGGAAGCGGGGGCATTAGTGTGCGTAACGGGCACAGTTTCAGTTTCGCAAGGCGAGAAAGTGCTGGAGAGCTGCTGCTTAACACTGAATATACTTAACTCTACTCAACTGTACACTTGAAAATAGCCAAGACGGTAAATTTTAATGTGTTCTTTACCACAGTAGGAAGGGAGGAAGGGAGTGAAGAAATCAAATCTCCTCTTTTATTACGAGACAATATGTACATATATATTGAGAATTTTTAGTAGCTCTACATCATGCATAATTCCATTACATAAAATCACCCTTATCAGCTTGGATCTGCAGTGGAAGACTTTGAAGCCATTGAACTTGGTGACTGTGCATTGGCTACGTGAAGAAAGCCTGTGGTTTGGGGAAGAGCTCTGCCCAGTGGGCGTGTTTCAGGTAGAAACACGAGTGTTTCGGTAGCGCGGAGTCAGGTTACAGAGGGCCTTGTCATGATGCAGCAGGCTGCTACCATGTAGTTTCTTGGGAGAACGATGAAACCGCTGTTGGAAGACGTTTACCTTAGAAGTAGCTATAGGGTGGCTGGGAGCCGGGGTGGGAGCTGTGGAGGCAGGAGTCATGGAGGGTCGTGGGGATGAGTCCTGAATGGGAGGCAGGGAGACACGGGTGTGTGGCCTGTCTCGGGCCCAGCACTGGTGTGGCCCAGTCACATAGTTAAACTTCTCGGAACCTTTATTTCCCCATCAGCAATTTGCATGCAGTTCAGTTAAAAAAGATGTATTGGGTCCCTTCTGTAGGTCAGGTACGATGCCTACTAGGTGCCAGGGATGCAAAACTGGAAAGACTGTCCCTTCCCTGGGGAGATTGTGGTCTCAAGGGGAACACAGGTGAAGAAGATGAGTGTGAGAATGGCAGAAATCTGTGCTGTGCACACCCGCAGCACCCACACAGGCAGCACTGAGCTCCCTCCCAGCCCAACGCCAGACGCCGAGAACCCCAGCTCCGTAAAGTGCACGTAAATCACAGGGCGGCCTCGCATAGAAGGGACTCTAAAGTCACAAGGGAGTCAAGGTCATCAAGGGCAAAAGCTACAAGGAAACGGAATCAGATCATTGCAGACTCCGCTGGGGACAGAGATCAGGAGCAGGAAGAAAACGTCAATGAAAGGGGCAGAGGACCAGTGAATGTCGCCAGTGTCGGAGTGAGGGAGAAAAGTATCAGAGCTCTTCAGCGTGTGTCCAGTAGCTTTGGTCTTGTCACTAGTGGCACAGGTAGACTGTAGAGGCAGTGATGCCCAGTGGGCTGGGGGCCCACGGCGCCCCGCTGTGTGGTGTTGGGGCTCCAGCCTGCTCCAAGGTCGTTTAGCCGCAAAGGTCGTGAAGCGAGGGCGTTGGCCCTGGTATTTCACTCCGGATTCCGCAGCCTTCCCCTCACACACTTTGGGTCTCTCCCACGCCAGGCCTCCCGCCCCACCCAGCTGGTCGAAGCGCGTGGGACCATCCTGTTTCTGGAGCTTCTGCCAGAGCTCATCTGTGATGTTGAAACATTCGCCGTCGAAGTCTTTATCCGGACCCGCCGGAGCTGGTTCCCCAGGTGTTTGTTTATAAGAGCAACTCGGAGGTCCTGCAGCCTACGAAGTCCATAGCTCGTTTCCAGAGCGCTTCATTCCAGCACTTTCCCGCAAAGGTTCCGCCTGTTTTCAGTGGAATCCCTTTTTATGTATTTTTAATTAGACTTGTAAATCGTGGATTTGTACATCACCACCACTGGCTTTTTGTTGCTGTTTTCTTTTCCTTTACTGATTATCACAGCAACAGCCAGATCCCACAGTAAGGAATTCTAACTTAGGAAGATGTTGTTCTTCGGGTCTTTGGGGGAGAGGTGTCATTTTCAGGGCTTTGGGTGGGTGGGAGGCCCGGATGCATTTATCTCACCTATCTTCACGGCTGACTTGTGCTGAGGAGCTGAGCCGTCGGTCACGGACAGACCCGTGCATGCTGAAATCGGGAGGCTTGCTGCTGCTCCCGCCCCCAAGAGCCCAGGAGCCGAACGTCTCAGTCATCAGCCGGCAGAGCTGTGGGGTGACAGTCTGGGCGGCTATGGAAGGGCTCCGGGGAGAGCAGGTGTCCGGCTTCCGTGTCGTCTTCTCTGTAGTCTCAGACAGCCGTGCGTGTGTTCAGGAGTTGGATTTCCTTCCTCAAGACCCATCTCCCCACCCCCATGCAGTCACGCCCCCCAGGGAGGGGCCCTGGGCCAGGGGGCCTGTGTTCTCAGCCCACGGGAGGTGGGTCACTGTGCCTTCTCAGGACCCCTGCCCACCCCCGCCCCCAAGCCTTGGGCAGCAGGAGCGCCACAAGCTTTGCACTCCTGAGGGAAGCCCCCCACCAGGAGAGGGGGCTCCGGTGTGTGGCGTCACCCCCACCAGGGACGGACCCCCACGCGCGTGCACAAGGCTGGCTCTCGGGGCCCGGGGCCGGGTGGCAGTGCCCGGGGCCGGGGAGCTTCCACCTGCTTCCTGCCCTCATGGTCAGATCAGGAGCGTCCCTCCTCCCTTCTCCCCTGCAGCCGCTCACACTCACCCTGAATGCTCAGACACAGGCCCTGGTCTCCCCTGAATGAGACGGGCATGGGCATGGGGCAGGGGCTGCGAGGTGCAAGAGGGGGCCGGCGCTGTGTGGTCACAGCCCAGGCCCCTCCCGCCCGTCCTCCAGAAGCTGCAACGCAGCTGCTTCGTTGTCAGCACCTCCCAAGTTCACTGACTGTCCAGACTGTCCTAGGTGTGAGCAGACACCTGTGAGCCTGCCTGGCACACGGATGTGTGACCGGTGGGCGATACTTCTCCATGCAGGCGCTGCGTAGGAGGACGCCGAAGGGAGGGCCTGGGGGGCAGCTCAGGAGGTGACCGCAGCTGGGGGGTGGGGGTTCCCAGGCTTAGAGGGGTGCCCTGGGCCGCGGGAAAGCACACGTGCAGCATGGCCCTTGTAGCGACCTGGCTGGTGGGCACCAGCTTGTGGAAGGCACGCGGGCCTGTGTCTCCCCACCTTTGTGCTCCATGTGTTCTCGTGTCTCTCAGGGTGATCAAGGTCCTGTCCGCTTGGCACGGGAACCCGATGCACAAAATGCAATCGCAGAGCTTATTTTCACAGTATGCACTGCTCTCCATTGTTGCAAATGTTTTTCAGTCGTTTTTGCTGTTTTAGTGTAAGAACCTAGGCTCTGCACAAAACGTGCTGCTTTGGAAAAGTTGTTCAGAGCACCAGCCTGGCTGAAGGCATAGGGAGGCAGGAGGGCTGTGAGGCCCGCGGTGAGAGCTCGGGGCACGGCTGGGCTAGCCGCAGGACTGGGGCATCCGAAGCGTGGCCCGTCCAGATGAGGCAGGCTGCGGATGCAGAAGCCCCGACAGACTCTGAAGACTGAAGACTTCGTGCCAAAGAAAATAGGAAGCATCTATGAAAACAACAACAAACAACTTGTTCTGTTTAGAAAGTAGACCTGTTCCCTAAGAGTGAGTTACTAGAAGTTCAGGATCATGAGTCCTTGACAGAAGCAAGGGCAGACGGCACTCTCCCCCTACCCCCAGCCCCGAGCCAGCCTTCCCCCTCCCCCCTCCCCCCATGCAGGCTGCTGGCTTCTCTTGCTCATAAGTTCTCCTGGTGACTCGGGATTTTTTGAATCATTGTTGACTTTCTGTCTTTGGTGCTCTAGACATTAGCTCAGCCTGCACAGTGTTCTGCATTTCCTCTCCCAGCATCTCCAGCACCATCACCACCACCCCCACTCTGATGAACCCCCCTTTTCGAGGCTGGCTTCTCCAGGTCCAGCCTCACACCCCGCTCCCACCACGCTCACGGCCGTCACCACAGTAACTCTGCTCTGCAGTCCCAACTGTGAATCAAGGATGCTGGGAGCTCGACACACATTCTCACTTAATTCTCTGAGAGGAAATCCTTCAACAACAGAACAGAAGAACGTGACTCCCAGGGAGCTCACAGGTCTCGTGACATCTGAGGGGCAGGGCCAGAGTTCACACCAGGCCCCGGGACTCTAAACCTTGTTCTCTCTCTCCAGTGTCAGGGGTCTCTGTTCAAAACCCGTTGCTCTCCACACGAAGAAAGCCACCCACTGCCACCTCTCGTTCTGGAAGCCCCCTGCCGCGTGCCCCACTCACTGTGCCAGCTGCGTCTCTTATGTACTGTCTGCTGTTCACACGCCACGTGCTCCAAATCCAGCCACGTTTCGTTCCACGAAGCCTTTCCCTGTTCTCCTCACAAAGGATGCTCTGTTCCTCTTTACACTTCCCTTCGCTTGGTGACGATGAGTGTTGGTGACAGTAGCGCACTGTCCTAAGAAAGAAACTCTGCATACCAGGCGGTCGACCCAAAATTCTGTGCTCTTCCTTAAAAGATCTTTCTCTTTTGGAAGAGGTGCTACATCATTCCCAGTTCTGGTGCTGCGAATTCCAGCCCTTTCAGCTGGGGAAAGCCAGTAAGAGTGACCACATGTGTTCACGCAGGGATGCTACCAGCACCTGTCAGTATTAGCAGTTCTACGGCTTTGTGGGTGGAAGGAGACACCTTTTAAAAAATGATGATGTTTCATTTTCTTTTCCTCAAGCTTTAGCAACACATTGCATAGAAACCTTATCTGTACCCACTGTGGCGCACACACGTCCAGCTGACGCACACCTAGCTCACTTAGTACCCGACCTCACAAAACGCCGCTGGGTGTTCACGTTGGCCGGACTCTCCGGAATACTCCCCCTTCGTGCTGAAGACAGCACATAACCCCAGCTCTTTTTAGCATGAACTGCGAGGATTAATAGACCAGCAGAAAATTCCTAGGAATTTCTTATCCTGGAGGAGATACAAATGGTTATTTTCCCTTTGCGGGGGTGATACTCTCATTTATTTTGTCATAGAAAATGTTTTGTTCACTGCGTCTCTTAAACCGTGCCATCACTTTTTTCTTTGTCTTTAAGTTTCTTCAGACGGTGGCCCTGAGGCCCCTGGCTTAGTGGATGACAACGGCAGTGAGGAGGACTACAGCTATGAAGACCTGTGTCAGGCCAACCCCAGATACCTCCAGCCCGGGGGCGAGCAGCTGGCCATCAACGAGGTACCGGGACGCCACGCCGCAGGGACCCACGGTCACGCCCAGCACCCAGAGCCCTGCCCGGGCTTTGCTCTCCGAGTGTTTCTTATTAAACAGGGTCGAAGACCTAGGACTTTGACTTGAAAAACACCATGAGCTTCCCTGGCATCTTCAAGGGCAGTTTAGGCGATGACAGTGCATCCCTTAAGGAGTAAGAGCCGCGGGCGTTAGCGTCTGGATAGGGCGGTTCGGCTTCTGAACGGCTCTCCCTTACATTGTCTCGCGTGAATCTCACACCCTTTCCAAGAGGTAGATGATACAGCTGTTCTCCGTGTTGTCGTAAACACTGAGACGGAGAGGCTGAAATGGCTTGCTAGCAAGTGGCAGCCGGTGTTAACCACGGACCGCTCTCTGCGAATCTGGAGTTCTCTCCACTGCTCCGTGTCTGCAGCCCTTTTTCACAGAACTCTCCCCACAGGGCACGGCTAGCGTTTGGAGTTCTGGGACAGAGCATGTGAGGTAGCATCCCCGTCACTGGCAGCCATCATTAGTTACCCAGCGCTCCCGCTGTATCCTCATTGCAGCCAACTGTGAAGTCAGACACACAGCTTATTCAAAACAGGGACCCAGTCTGACTGGTATCTGCTGGTGGAACTGCGAGGGCCTTGTCGTTAAGTCCTTGAACCTGCGCACGCTATGGGGGCGCGGTTCTGCGGCATCTCGTTCGGCTGCCGAGAAACCATTGTGGGGGTGAACAGTCCATCTATTCTGATTTGCTAAGTAACTGCTGTGCAGATTGGTGAGCTACTTACACATTTTTAAAGTGGGTTTGGGGTTTCCTTTAAGAGCACGTGAGAGAGGCTCACTGGGTTTTCTTTTCCCTAGTCTGTGTTTCCCGTTCATTCTGTCACAGTCAGTGTGCAGACGAGAGTTAGAAGGTGTGAGCCTCCCCCTGCGAGGGCACACGGTGCCCGCTCACTGCTGTGCCCACGTGGGTTCCCTCTAAGCACACGTCTGTTTCAGCTGATCAGCGATGGCAGTGTGGTCTGCGCGGAAGCCCTGTGGGACCATGTGACCATGGACGACCAGGAGCTGGGCTTCAAGGCAGGAGATGTCATCCAGGTCCTGGAAGCCTCGAACAAGGACTGGTGGTGGGGCCGGAACGAGGAGAAGGAGGCCTGGTTCCCCGCCAGCTTCGTCCGAGTGAGTGTGGGGCGCTTCCTGCCTTGCACGCTGTCGGCGGGGCGGGAGGACTCTCTCAGGCCAAGCATGCCATTTGCACCCATGCACTTGAGATTGTGGGAATGGAACCTTGCAGAACTGTGGCTGGGTCGGAGGGCGGTTTCTAACCCAGGTGAGCAGGTGGTTGGCTCTGCTGCTGGGCTTTGAGCCGCTGGCCGGCCCCTGCCGCCTTCCCCCAGTCACCTGCCTCCTCTGCGTGGGCCGCAGCTGCGAGTCAACCAGGAGGAGCTGCCGGAGAACTCGGGCAGCACCCAGGGCATGGAGCAGGAGGAGGCTGGCTGGAGCCGCCACAAACACTGCGAGAGCCAGCAGCAGATGCGCACCAACGTCATCCAGGAGATCATGAACACCGAGCGGCTCTACATCAAGCACCTCAAGGACATCTGCGAGGTGAGGCCGCGGACGGGGCCTCACGGGCCCTCACCAAGGCTGGCACCTGCCGGGCAGTCTTCCCGGGTCCGGTCAGACCCTCCTGTCGACATCTTTCCCAGAGCCCCACCACGCACATGTGCACACACACACACACTCACAGGTCCCTGCACACAAGCGCGCGCACACACAGGTCCCAGCACACAAGCGCTCACACACACACACAGGTCCCTGCGCACAAACGCGCGCACACACACAGGCCCCTGCGCACAAGCGCACACACACACACAGGTCCCTGCACACAAACGCTCACACACACAGGTCCCTGCACACAAGCACTCACACACACACACAGGTCCCTGCGCACAAACGCGCACACACAGGTCCCTGCACACAAGTGCGCACACACACAGGTTCCTGCACACAAGTGCTCACACACACACACAGGTCCCTGTGCACAAGCACGCACACACACACAGGTCCCTGCGCACACACGTGCACACACACAGGTCCCTGTGCACAAGCGCGCACACACACAGGTCCCTGCACACAAGCGCTCACACACACACACAGGTCCCTGTGCACAAACGCGCGCACACACAGGTCCCTGCACACAAGCACGCACACACACTCACAGGTCCCTGTGCACAAATGCGCAGACACACACAGGTCCCTGCATACAAGCGCACGCACACACACACAGGTCCCTGCGCACAAACGCACACACACACACACACACAGGTCCCTGTGCACGCTCATGGAACACCCATCTAGCGGGGTCAGCATAAGCAGCCAACTGCCCTGCTGCTGCCGGCAGCGCGTCTCCTCCAGGACTTAAATCCCAGACCATCCAGAGTGAGTGGCTGCCGCAGAGGGCTGCACCTTCCACGGCACCCCCTCGGCTTCACAGGCAGGGAAAGGCTTGTCCTGTCCCAGCTCCGCGGCCTCTAGCCACTGACTTGCAGACACGCTTCCCAGTCATTCCGGTGCCGTCCCCTCTAGTGACAGCCCAGGCTGTGTTCTAGTGTCGCAATCAGTCCGCTTTGCGGGACGTTGCATTTCTCCCCTGAGAGTGCTCAGCTCGTGGTTTTGGCGTGGGCACTGCCCTGACCTGATGCGTGCCCTGGCGGGTCACTCCCACTGTCCCATCTGTGAGTGGCCAGCTCTGCTCCCCACTCAGCTGTAACAACTTGGCCCCAATGACAAGCTGCCCATGTTGTAACGGAGTCACCGGCCACATGCAGAGACGCCAGTGTCTAGCTTATTTGTGCCAACCATCTTGTTCTGTATAAATATACGGTGCAGGGGGTTCTTTAAAGTGATATTTTAGGAAAATAAGAGTCATGCTAATAATTGTTGAGCACTGACTGTGACACCCCTTTGCCCGGATTAACTCATTTTATGCTTACAGCACTCTCACTAGTTAGGTCCTCTCAGCCCCACTCCCCGAATTACAGATGAGGAAACGGGGATGCAGAGAAGCTCTGTCCCAGAGCCTGTAGTCTGAACCTTCACTCTGTCTTTCAGTAAAAATTCAGACCAAATAATCAGTGGTACGGACTTCACCGTATATTTTCCGGCGTATAAGACGACCCCCTAATTTTACAGTTAAAACATAGGTTTAGGCCTATATTCGCTGTATAAGACGACCCCCCCCCCTTCCGAGGCTGTAGTCTTATACAGCGAATATAGGCCTAAACCTATGTTTTAACTGTAAAATTAGGGGGTCGTCTTATACGCCCGGTCGTCTTATACGCCGGAAAATACGGTAGTCAGTTTGCTCTGTAATCACATGATGCTAGTTTGGGAATAATTATTACATGTTTTTAGGGCCTTTCCTTCCTATCCCACTTACTCCCACCACCTGAGCCACAGTGCAAGCAGGGTGTGTAACTGACCGTCTCTAACCAGTGCAGGCTCGGGTCACAGGTGTACAGGTGGATGCTGTATAGAGGAAGTAGGTGACCGGGGAGTCCCTGGGTCAGGTGCTCTTGGCCGTGAGCTCCTCAGAAGCCATGGCATTCTGTGCCAAGTCTTCCTGGCTGTGAGGTGAGCAGAATTAGAGACGGGAGAATGCCTATGCAAAGGGTTTGGGGAAACTGACAATGCCAATGTTTGAGCCCTAATGTTTGAAGCCAGGCGACTTGTTTCATGAGTATAATCTTGAAATTTTATAAGGTTTCATGAATGGCAAATCCAGCCATTCGTCTTTTCTCTTTCCTTGAATATTTTTGGCACATGGTGGTCATGGAAGCCTGAGTTAAAATCATTTTCTGTCATTAAAATCCACTCCAAGACAATGGCTTCAGCCCCCGAATACTGCTTTATTCAAATAAATACTTTCTATGAGTTTCCAGATGAGTTTTTAAAAGCTTGCTTTTTCCCTCTGCAGGGCTATATTCGACAGTGTCGCAAACACACAGGAATGTTCACTGTTGCACAACTTGCCACCATTTTTGGAAACATTGAAGATATTTACAAATTCCAAAGAAAGTTCCTGAAAGACCTTGAGAAACAGTACAATAAAGAGGAGCCTCATTTAAGTGAAATAGGATCCTGCTTCCTTCAACATGTATGGCACTCGTTCCTTCTTCATTAGTAGTGTCCAGTAAAATAATCTTCTTCACTAAGAACGGCAGCCCATTTTTTTTTTTTTAAGATTTATTTTTATTGGTTTTTGACAGAGAGAGAGAGAGACAGAGAGAGACAGAGAGAAGGGGGAGGACCGAGAGCAGTCTCCATAGTTGACAGCACTAGTTTTCCATATAGTTTCACTCCACAGGTGGGTGCGGGGCTGCGCAGGGCAGGAACTGGGCTGGGGCCTCCCACATAGGCCCCGGCAGGAACTGAACTGGGAGCACACCACAGCTCAGCATATGGATCCACCTGGGCCGGAGCTGGGATTCAATCCTCAGGCTCCAGGGCTGCAAAGCGAGCGCTTAACCCGCTGAGCCATCCCAGCTTCCCCTGGCAGCCCTTTTTGTCTGTTTGCTAGATCAGTTTCCCACAGAGCGGAGGTGTCACTTGTAAATTAAGTTGATTGGTTTATGTGGTTAGTCTTTAGCTAAACATCCTAAATCTCTTCTCTTCCCTCCCCAAATCTCACTTTGAAGCAGTTTGGAATAATTTCCAGTAGTGCCTGTTCCTACTATGCTGCTGTGCTATGACAAGCACTGTTTTCAGCGTGTATTCACTTCTTGTATTAGATCCTATCTGCTGTGAGGGAGGCGTGACTATAGTCCTCATTTTACAGATGAGGACACTAAAGCCCAGACAGCAACCGAGCCAAGGTCACACAGTAGTAAGTGGCAGATGGGAATTCAGACCTGCCATGTGGCTCCGGGACCCACGCCTGTGGCCGCTGTAACTGCCTCCCAACAGTCTGGTCACGGTGACAGGCTGAGGTCATCACTTAACTGGTGGTTGACTGTCACTATTTAACACGAAACGAGCAGAGGAAGGAAGGAGTCTTTCTTCCCAGCCAGCATCCCAGGGCGTAATAACTGATAGTGAGAATGGCGACAGCGACCGCGCCCTGGGCCAGCACTGCCCGGTGCTAGAGGGCCCAACAGCTTCGCAGAGACAGAGACGGCAGGGTGGAGCAGGTCCCTGGGCTGCTGCTGCTAAATGCAGGAAATGGTGCTGTGGGGGCGAAGAGGGTGGGAGATCAGCCCATGAGTGCAGGGGGCCTCCTTGGCTGGGACTTTGAATGCTCACCGCTTGGTCACGGTCATGGAGTTTATCGGGAAGTAAAGAGAAGGAAGAAGCGAGTGGGTGTAAGAACAGCCCCTTCTTGTCTTAGATCTAAGTGGGGCGGGGAGGGCTGAGGGCAGCGGGCGCTGCCCCCATGGGAAGCCCTGTGCACCTGCCACACACCCTTTCGGGGTCTAGATGGCTGGACAGGGGCCAGGGCGCTCTCTACCCACCATGATATAACGGCCCCCCGGAGAGCCTGTGAGCGGCTGCTTCCCTCGGAGGAGATCCGGGTCTCTTGCCCAGTCATGCAAAACATCTCCCATGGACCTGGGGTGCCCACGGCACATCGCCCCCCTGCCCAGGAGTGCCCCCCTCGCCTGGGGTTGGCTGTGGCCTGTCCTTGTCACAGCCCCGAGCCCCCCCCCCCCGAGTCCCCCTGATCCCCCCGAGCCTGACGCAGCTGTGCTTTCCCCCTGCCAGCAAGAGGGCTTCGCCATCTACTCCGAGTACTGTAACAACCACCCGGGCGCCTGTGCGGAGCTGGGCCGTTTGCTGGCGCAGGGCCGCTACCGCCACTTCTTCGAGGCCTGCCGCCTGCTGCAGCAGATGATCGACATCGCCCTGGACGGCTTCCTGCTCACGCCCGTGCAGAAGATCTGCAAGTACCCGCTGCAGCTGGCCGAGCTGCTCAAGTACACCACGCAGGAGCATAGGTGAGGCGCCTCCCCGTCCCCACCCCCAGGGGCCGGCCACAGGGCAGCCCGTCAGCCTTGTCACTGCCCCAGCGCCACCAGGAGCTGTCAGACTGCTAACTGCTGAAACGGGGTACTGAGGAGTCCCCAGGACATCCATTCCTGGAGAGAATTGGGAAAAAATCAGATTCTTAAACTGTGGTGAGCACCCAGCACTTCGCTGGTTTGTGGTGCCTCCTCATTGACACATATTTTATAACTACGCTTTTGTAGCTACTCAGTAGTTAGCAAAAACAGTGTTTAAAATAAATAGACCGGGGTTGGGAAGCCGGGATGGCTCAGTGGGTTAAGCGCTCACTTTGCAGCCCTGGGGACCGAGGATCGAGTCCCAGCCCCAGCCGGTGCGGACCCATCTGCTGAACTGGGGAGTGCCCCCAGTTCGGTTCTGTCTCTGTCTCTGTATCTCTCTCTCTCTCTCTCTCTCTCTCTCTCTCTCTCTCTCTCTCTCTCTGTCAAAAAGAATTAAAAAAATAAAAAAAAAATAAACCGGTGGAAATAGCGTCCGAAATCTTTTTTTTTCTCCCTATACTCATGTTGCTCCACATTTGCTCACCCATAGAACAAACAGTGTTATTTACTGCTTAAAAAAGGGAGCTTTATACAATTAGATTGAAAGTAGAAAGAGAAAAAGAGTGAGGTTGCTGAACCGTAGGCCTAGGTGTGAGTGTTTGAAAGCATTAGGATGACAAAACTCACGGAAGGGAGTTCATGGAAGAAGATACAAGGAAAGAGAGCTGCATCTTTTTTCTCTTGCTGATGGAAAAATCAGAAAAGTTTGGAAAGAACATAATGAAGTCAAGAGACACAAATTTGAAGAAATTTGTTTTTAAAGCATAAAAGAAAAGAAAAGAAAGCATCATGAGGAAGAACGAGACAAAATAAGTAAGAAAATTAAGAAGCAAAGACATCTTGAAGGACCTGGGGAAGCCAATTGGTCGTACATCCTTAAGACGGGAAAGCTGTGGCCAGACGTCCACACGTCACTTCTATGGTTCATTTTTCACTTTTAAGGGCATTTTTCACTGAGGCATTTGCAGATGTGGGCTATTTAAAAAATAATAATTTCAAAGAAATTGACAGAAAAGCCCATTTTCTTGTTTTAAGTAAAACAAAAGAAGTTAAAAAAAAAAAAAAGAAAACTATTACACCATGCTTCTTTTCTGGAGTCGTCCAGAAAATCTTGCAGGAAAACATAATCCCGTTATTTTGCACACTTTCTCCATTGCTAGAGACCTGTCTGGGGGGTTGCTGCTGTGGGAGCCCCTTGTGTCCCTGTTGTTCTTCCTTTGTGTCACTTCTGGGCGTGAACCGGCCTGTCTGAAGACAGCAGGCTCTGTGGGGAGAGGCCCCGGCCCCAGCTGCCCAGCAGCTCCTTCGTCTTTGGTGAATAGACAATCCAGTCTGCTTCCGGGGCTTTTTTTTCCTGGCTGTGCAGGACTCCAGTCCAGCTGAGATCCAGAGGCCCTGTCTGCCTTGTAAGACACAGGAAAGTGCTGGAAGGTTAAAAACAATTCAGTGCATTCGCTGGGCGGTGGGTTCACATGCCCCCAGATTGTGAATGCTGAGCAAAACTGGAATATAAAAGTTTCTGATGGTGGGTATCTCTGCTGGAGCTTGTGTGGATTAGGACTGTTGGTTCAGTTTTCCGGGAACCTGTAGCTTTAGGGTGTGGGAACAGGAGCCTGCTTGTGGGGTGGGGGGAGGGTTGCATACAGAAGGCACCAGAAATGAAGATCTGTTGATGAGGGAAATGCCGCATGAGTGTTTCCACAAGCCACTCCGTCAGCCTCCTATGTCTCTAGTCCTCTAATGTTCTGTGCTGGACAGAACGAGAGATGGGATTCAGAGCAAACGATGACTCTTGAGAATGGTCACTGGTCACTAAAGGACCAGCTGTAACAAGACCAGCTGTAGCAGAATCAAAGCAATAAGAAAGACTGTGCTTTCTTTATTAATGAAAATTGCTCATTGTCACTGTGACTAAAGCATTTCATGTGGCATTTGCTTTCATTCATGGTGATTTCTGGGAAGTGAATGACCCACAGTCTCATTCCAGAGAGTTCTGGGTTGCGTTCTGGTCAGCTCCCTTCACCTACGCGAGACTGTAGTCTATTCATGGAGGAACAAGCAGGAAACAATGACTGTTGTTCAAACGCCACTTGGTCTAGACAGTTGGCATACAGGTCAGGGCTAGGAGGGGTTCGGTCAGTCCTCTGCGAGTTGCGGGTCACGGCTAACACGAGCCTCCTACTTTTCAGTGACTATAACGACGTGAAGGCGGCGTACGAGGCCATGAAGCACGTGGCCTGTTTGATCAACGAGCGCAAACGCAAGCTGGAAAGTATAGACAAGATAGCGCGGTGGCAGGTCTCCATTGTAGGCTGGGAGGTAAGTGGCCCCCACCCCCCACGTTCAGCACGGCTCACACCCTCCCCCACCTTTTGGTCAAGTTAGACTCCTGCTGGCCCGTGATTGATACTTCCTCCTCGTGGCTTTAACAGATGCACCAAATACATGGAGACCAAGCAGACACCCCCTCAGCTCAGCGCCCTGGCAGCCTGATGCCGAGTGCGGTTCCCGGGAGGAGTGGGTGGGCCCCCCTCACTGGCCGCCTGTCAAAATGTGCCCAACGCTACTTCCGATTCCCACTGTTTTTGATAAAAATGAAAATTCTCTTTGGATTTCTTTCAGTTAGCAAAAACAGGCACCCGAAGTAGGTCGTCCATAGAAGTTAAGTGGGGTAAAGAGAACTTTGAGAAAGCAGGGAAGCCTGTGGATATTTTGAGACACATCGATGAACTGAACGGTCACACACAACAGTGCAAATGGAATGCTTGATATAACGTATAATAATGGTATAACATGCACCACACCACACCACACACACACACATATACGATCATAAAAACAAGAACAATGACAACAGCTAGTACCTGCATTGTGCCTGACACTGGTCTCAGCCGCTTACATGTATGAACTCATTTAATCCTCACAACAGTCCTCTGAAGTAGGACTGTCACCCCCATTTAACAAATCTGGTGACTGAATGAGCGAGCCGTGAAGTCTCTTGCTTCTTAACCATTAGGAAGAAACACTTATATTTCATGGCTCCTTCCAGACATTTGGAGCTTGGATGGAACCTCAGAGGTCACCGTGTCTGACCCTCTTATTATGTGAGTGAAGAATCAAAGGCACAGAATTGCTCGAGGCAAGCAAACAGGACTATTTTAGCATCAGGATCTTTTGCCTACAAAAAATATTGCATGTGGCTGGGATTAAAAGAGAATGAAATCTTACACCTCCAAGGTCAGTGTCATACCAAATGCCATCAAGTTCCATTGGCTTAGACCCAGGCTGTTTAAATAGGATAAAGGTGCGTTTTTTTCCTTCAGTCCTTAGACTCTGATGCTTAGGTGAGAATTTATTGTCAGAAGTTTGCCAGTTTCTTGCTGGTAATTTGCCGTCTGGCCTTTTGTTTCCAAAGACCCTAAACTGGTTATTCCGGGGGGTGGGGGACTATACGCATGACTTGCAGCCTCAGCATCTGGAATGTGTTGTCCCACCGCAGTCACCGGCCCGGGATCTTCGTTGGGGTCAGCTGCCAGTTCAGACCCTGACTGGATCCCAGGAACCCAGGAGGCTTTTCACCAGATCTCAGATAAGAGGAGCCATAACGTTTTCCCATGGAGTAGGAAAAAGGGGAAAGCAACATTACGCACTAGCAGACTGACAGACTGAGGTTCTCAATGGCCTTTCAGCAGCTGCAGATGGGCCCCGGGCAGCTGGAGAACGGGGGAGATTCTGAGTCAGGGCCTCATCCCGCGTCCCTGACACGGGAAGGAGGAGAGTCGGAAGGTCTTACAGTGCGTTCCTGTCCTCGCAGGGGCTGGACATCTTAGACCGGAGCTCAGAGCTCATCCACTCAGGGGAACTGACCAGGATCACGAGGCAAGGCCGCAGCCAGCAGCGGACGTTCTTCCTGTTCGACCACCAGCTTGTGTGCTGCAAGAAAGACCTGCTGCGCAGGGACATGCTCTACTACCGGGGCCGCGTGGACATGGACGACATGACGCTGGTGGACCTGGAGGACGGGCGGGACCGGGACTGGAACCTCAGCGTGAAGCATGCCTTCAAGCTCGTCAGCAGGGCCACCGACGAGGCTCACCTGCTCTGTGCCAAGAAGCCAGAAGATAAGGCCCGGTGGCTGCAGGCCTGCGGGGATGAGAGGAGGCGGGTGCAGGAGGATCGGGAGATGGGTAAGCGGCCCCACGGGCCAGCCCTGCCCCTCGCCCGCTCCCAAGGCCTCCCGCCCCGCCCTTGGCCACGGAAAAGGATTTGCGGGCTCCAGGCTATTTCCAACCAAGCTTCCAGGACAGGCCGTGACAGCTGTCGTGGCTGCAGGCCACGTTTATCCGCTGTGCATCGTGCCAGGTGCTCTGCTACATGTTTATAGAGATTGTCTCGTTTAATCCCCAAACGTGGGCATGATTGCTGTACCCATTTTACAGACGAGGAAATGGAGGTGTAGCACCCTTGCGCCCTTTTACAACATGGCCGAGTAGCACTTAAAACAAGCTCAGGGTGCCCCTCAGTCATACTCTGGTGACTGTCTCCCAGGCTGTCAGCTGTACCTGGTGACCCCAGTCAGTGCTGACCCTCCTCGAGCTGCATGTCCCCATCTCTCAGCCATGGAGCGTCTGCACTGCAGTGACGGCCGTCTTCCCCACTGCTGCTCCCCACCGGGAACTGCCTGGCCTGGGAGACAAAGCCCCGAGCCTGGTGTTACACCAGGGGCCCCGGGCCTCTGACCAGCGCCAGCACCTCCCCAGCACATCGCAGTTTTGACCACAGTCAGGATGCCCCAGGGCCCCTGCAGACGGGGTGGCATGCAGGAGGTTCACGGGTGCGGCCATCCCGGTGGTGGTCCCTGCCTCTTCTCCTCCTCCAGCCTTTTCAGCCTCTTACAGTCCCTCAGGTTGTGGCACATCCCTCGGGTGACATGGGTCACGGTGCAAGTGTTCATCTAAAGTGTTTCATCGCCTTTGTCTCTAAACCCAGGCATGGAAATTCCAGAAAATCAAAAGAAACGCGCCATGTTAAATGCTCAAAAGGCAGGACACGGAAAGTCCAAAGGTGAGTTCTGGAGAAGCCCTCATCTCTGTGATGTGGATCAGTTCTGGGCTTAGAATCGAGCGAGAGAGAGGCCCAAAGTTGTGAGCCTGTGACCAGCGCTGACGGAAGGAGAGCAGTGTGGGTGAGGCTCAGAAGGATCTGAAATGACGGGCAGTTTACAGTGGTTATGAATGGGCTGCGGTGGTCGCTTACATGTGCATATAAGTTCATAAAAGGTGTTTTCGATCAGAACTGAAGAGCTTGCAGACCTCCCTGCGCGGCCCCTCTGCCCCCCGCTTCTGAGGGGTGCTCGTGTCCTCAGGTCAACCCGTTCACCATTCTGAGGCAGGTCACCCACTCTTACGTCTCCTGGGCACATAAGGAGGAAATCTCCAGCCCAAACTGCTTGTTAGCTGCAGGCTGTGTGCTAGTGTAGGTAAGGAAGCAGAGCTAAAAGTTCCGTACACCAAGCACTGAGTTCAGAAGACACGCTCGCTTTTAGAACAAGGGCGATCTAGCCTCGATGCACATTAAAATGACCCAGGCAACTATTAAAAGATACCAGTGGCCCCGGGTCATCTACCCCAGGGTCCCGATGTGCAAGCAAAGATTTTCCACATGTAGATGATCCAAACGTTCTGGCCCACCAAACACTAAAAACTTATTCCAAAAAATACATCATATCTGTATTCACGTGATTCAGACAGACTCTGATAGGGATTTGCCCCATGGAATTTATCCCATACCGTATTTTGCTACCTGAAACTGCAGAAACAAGGGCCGGTCAAGCCCAGGATTGTGACAAGCCACCCACTTCTCGGCCAAGAAGAACCATTCATTTTCCTGCTCCCTCCACTCAAATACAGAATACCACCCCTTTCCCCCCAGAGACATACGCCTCCGAGGCAGGAAACCCCATTTAACTCTTTTTTGCATCTTCACTTTTAATGGCAGGTGGGCAGTAAATATCAATTTGTTAGAATGTATTAGTTTCTGTTCACATCGTCCAGCGGTTGCTGGCGTAGCAGCCGGCACCTGAAGAAGGAAGCGGTGATGTCATGACGCCGAGTCCAGGCCCTTCCTCTTACCATGCTGGCTTTCAGTCACTGTCACCTTGCAGCTGGTGTTAATGGTTCTCTCTAACGACCCGTACACGTCTCAGATGCCTACGCGGTTAGGTGTCGGGGGCCCTATTCCAGGCACAATACTGACATTAACTCGTTCAGTTCTCAGGAGGTGACCAGCATCCCCGTTTGTGATGCAGGGCACTGAGGCACAGAGAAATCAGCTAAAGCCCCAAATACTTCCGGCTAGTGAGTGGCAGCTAGGACCTGGGCAGAGGCCGTGTGAGCTCTGGGCTTCCACTGAAAACATGTCATTGCTTCTCATCCCAAATAGCAGCCCAGCTCTAAAATAATTCTGCCACATACTGCTGTGTGACCGTAGGTGAGTTGCATAACCTCTCTGGGCTTCAGTGCCTGGCCTGGTCACAGTGCTGTAATGGCACCTTCCCTGGAGGGTGTTTGTGAGGGTTCTGTGAGGTGATCCAGGCCACATCACACGCAGTGTGGACTGGATGTTAGAGTCAGTGATACAATGTAACGGCTGTTAGGTGTGGCTTGAGCATCAGCTAAGAATTGGGAGTCTTGGCGCTGTCTTTTTCCTTAGTGTGACCTCTGTCCCTGTCTGTCTCCTCTCTCGATCCAGGCTACGGCGGGTGCCCCGTGGCGCCGCCACCCCCGAGCTCGCACCCCCTGCAGCAGCGCCATGTGACCGTGCCCAGCAGCGTCCCGCAGCAGCCGGTATTTGCTCTGGCTGAGCCCAGGCGGAAGCCCTCCTTCTGGCACACCTTCCACAAGCTCACGCCCTTCAGGAAGTGAGGCGGGGCCTCTGTCTTCCGTGCTGGGGACAAGGGAAGGACTGGGACTCGCCTTCAGTCTTCAGAGCCTCAGCTGCTTCCTCAGAAGAGGGGCACGGTGACGACACAGCTGTCGTGGGACCTGGGCCGGGGTGGCCGAGGCCTGGGGCCCCGTGACCAGCACTGAAGTGGAGGCTGGGGACACACTTCGCTGAGGACGAGCCGGCCCCTGCAGTCCCGGCCCAGTGCCCGGGGAGGAGGGACGGGATGGTGTCGCCTTTGCGTTTGATTTGAAGGGCTGGGTCGTGGTGGGGATGGGCGATGCTGGCTCTGGCCGGCAGGGGTGAGCTGCCCCTCTGTCCCGGAGCTCTTGGAGAGTGTCCGCTGAGTCCACGCAGTTACTACACGGTAGCACAGGCTCCTACCCAGGTCCTCCCACTGCAGGCGGGCGTGTGTCGTGTGACAGCGAGGTCCCCGTGCAGAGGGGGTGGGGCAATGGGAGAAGCCTGCTGCCGGCTGGCCTGACTCCTCAGGTGTGCAGTTCCACGAGCAGAGACCACATCCCCTCGTACATCACAACCCAAAAAACTCCATTCACACGCACCTGCTCGCCATGTAGAAACCCACTTTCATTTCACGATGAAGTGAAAATGCAGAGGCAGCGACTGGAAGCCGTGCCCGTGCGTCCGTGGGCTCACGCCGTCTGTGCTCTCCGCTGCCCTGGCATGTCGCGTTATGGCCGCATGTGTGGTACATGCCACTGACGCGGCCGGAGGCTCCGGGCGGTCCGGCTGCCACAGGATCCGAAGCTGACTCGGTGCATAAAGCCAGACAGGAGCGCTAACGGTGCCAGTACGCGCTTGTCACAGGTTTTCCTGAGGATCTGTTCTTTGTAAGACACCATAACAGGATACATCTCCGCTCACGTAGCAGTCTCTAAATGAAGGCCGTGGGCCGCTGGTACCTGTCGGTAGTCATCTCCTCTCTACACCCTAAATCCCGATGAAAGGGTTTTATGTGTGTCTGGAGAAGACAGGCTCCGCCAGAGAGGCTGGTGTCATTTGCTGAGTGCCCTGCGGGGACGGCATTGCATTGCTCCGTGTGTGGCTCCCTGTTGCAGAAGCTTTTCTCTGTGCTACTGTCGGAGCCAGTTTCTCTACTAGAGCCGGGCTTGAGGATAGATAACAAAGCCATCCTGTCAGTCACAGGTGTGATCCGAGTCTCCAGTGTGTGGTCCCTGCACTGTGCCCCCACGCTTCCCCCAGGCCCAGAGCTGTTCCTGAAGGCGGTGACTTCACCCAACAAGGCGACACAGTCCTGGATCTCTGGGGCAGGGCTTAGAGCTTCATGCAAAGTTCCCCAGGAAATCCCACCTGCCCTGCACCTCTCAGTATGTTCACTGCTAGGCGGTGCTTCCGGAAGGTCACGCTGTCACATGGAGGGCAGCTGTGGGCCGCTCCTGGGGATCCTGCGGTTGTGTGTCCCGGGATCGAGGCTGCTCCTGTGAGGACACTTCTAGGCTGTGACTCCGTGTGCACATGCATGGATTGTGTTTCTGAACAGACATCTCAATTTTCCTTGCATTTCTATAACTGACCTTCTTACAAAAAATAATGGCACATTTTGTAAAATATACTTGACACACTTTTCATGGACCCCTCAGCAATAACTGTAGGTCTCTGCTAAATAGAGTTTTTTGTATATAAAGCAATTTTGAATAGTGGGTTGTTCTTTTTTTTTTTTTTTAACACAAGACAAAGTAAGCAAAGACAACTATTTGCAAATGTTACATTTCCGGTGAGGATTCAGCTCATGTAAAGAATCCTCACTCAGAGGGCTTCCGTTCGCTCACACTGATTGATGGGCAATGAATGACGAGAGCATAACCACCCCCAGGTGATGCTTCCCAGCTGAGCCCTCCCTTTGCTCTGTCACATGCCTTTTCTAGATGGAGCCTGCTTGGATTTTCAGGTGATTCTGAACATGGCTAATGGAGATCTACAGGGACAGCGTGTCTGTCCTTTGACTTCTCGAAGTCTCTATATCTACCTTGGGTTGTGTTACCAGGTGCCTAAGTTCTGTCACGAACCAGATGGCTTGAGTATTCTGATTGTGGTTTGCCAAACTTCTCAATTTAAGTCTCATGTTCTACTTGTAAAGAAAGAGAAAACAAAAGAGGCTTCTACACTGATTATATGTGAATTTCCTTGGGAATTTCGCTTTCTCTCTTTAAGCCTACATTGCATAATATGGTGGGCCAAAAAAAAAAAAAAAAAAGATACAGTGTTGTGATACATTTTACTTATTCTATCTTTCATGTTTCAGAATTTGCCAGCTCTGTTGAAAGACAGTTGCAATGGCCTTGGGTCAAAAGTAACGTTCTCAGTGTTGATCACTGAGACATGGCGAACAACCTTGCGGTAGGTGTGAGCAACCATAAAATAGAGTATTTGTAAAACCTTGGGGGGAAAATAGCATTCTTTGACTTTGGCCTGCAAACTAGAAAGAGTGGCAGCAACTTCCAGGGCTTTGGTGGGATCCCACCTGTATAGTTTGTTTTCAGTAGATCTGGCCGTTTTCGCCTGGTAGGCCAGATTTTGATTTTGTAGTTGAAAACATTTCACTTCCATCTCCACACTGTTCTTGAGCATTGTTGTGTCTTTTTATGCCCGGTGCAGATGAAGTCTAACTCCATACCTCTTCCGAAAACTGTTCCCATTCCTACATTGCTGTGACCTAGACACAGAGCAAAAGTGCATTTAATTGAAAATGTGGTTTACAGCAGAAATCTTGTGAAAGCCACGTGATCCACTGTTTTATCAGCTGGGAATCTTTCCCTGTCCAAATTGCTGGTATTTCTCGGCGCAAGTCAATGTACAGTAGAACAGTTAGGAGGGAAATTGCTGTATTATTATTTTGTTGAGAGGAGAGACACATGTGTCCTTCACAGGACAGTGCCAACAAGTGTGACTAAATGTCCTTCAGTGGCTTCAAGACACAAATCAACTAGGTCAAACTGCTCAAAGACACTTGCCTATTCTAAGCTTAGTCTATAAATTGCTCTCCCTGTTAACATTTCACTTGGCTGAAATTGTTCCCTGGATGAATATGGAAAGTGGAGTTCAAAAGACTGAGGAAAAAAATAAAAAAGAATTAGTAAAAACTATCTGATCTTGGGGAAAACAGGCTTAGATATTTGATACAAATATGTTTAGCTGTAACCCAAGTAACGTTATTGCATTTAGTTAGTTCATAGGCATAAACATTTTCATCTGGAAGTGACTTTAACCAATTCTGTGATTTGATGATTGGCCTTTTTTGTGAGTATTCACATGAATTGTGTTTGACTTACCCATTTTGCAACGCTTTCCGTACCTTTTCCTTTCGTTTTAACTCATCATCATCAAGATGATGTGATTGGCTGTTGACAG
This sequence comes from Craseonycteris thonglongyai, assembly GCA_004027555.1. NCBI lineage: Eukaryota > Metazoa > Chordata > Mammalia > Chiroptera > Craseonycteridae > Craseonycteris > Craseonycteris thonglongyai. Next base: position 100,300 of record PVKE010000167.1, on the reverse strand, counting down.
CTGCAGTATGTCCTACAAGATTGCTTCACTTGATGTGTATTTTTGTTGAATGAAGTTTTTGTAAAAAAAGAAAAAAGAAAATATTTACAATGTTATTTGAATGATTTCTTGTAAAGGCTGTGAATCTATATTTCTTGTTTTGTATCTGTATATTAAAATTCATTTGCCAAAGTGGTTCAAGAAATGCATTTCGGTATTTGAGTAAGATTTTTTTTTTTCCATTTTTAATGGAGAGAGTGTCAGGAGGGTTTCCGGGATTCAGAGCTCATTCCCTGCCTTGACATGGATAGGCTAATGGGCTGGATGGGAGTGAGGCGGCTCTGAGGGGACAGCTAAGGGCCACTTGACTTGAGAAAATTCACTGAACATTGAGATAAGACTGATAAAGCCAAAACAGGAAATGGGATGTCTCATCTCGTAGCCTCAGCCTTTGCTACTGGTGGTGGCAGGTAGACGGATGGAACAGGCCTCTGTGCGCCTCCCATTTCCCGGAGAAGATGTGGAGCCCTGCACCTGGAGGTGTGCTGGTGGCCCCCGGCCTCCTTGCCCTTTGGGGCCGGGTAGCCATTTCCTCTGCTAATTAACAGCTGGGAGAAGCTAAGTCAATAGCCCATTGTTTGTGGTGACTGTCAGAAAAGGATTCCCGGAAAGGTTGCAAGGCAGCTTAGCCTGGACTTTGTGTTTGTTTACTCTTAACCTCCACTTATAAGTGGGACTTGCCTTCCACTCTCATACCCCGCAATCCAACTTCTCAGTGCCTCTGAGAAGCTGCTGAGTACGTTTGACCTCGGGATGCCATTTCTATGTTAGAGGTCAGTGTCAGGGAACACTGATGTGGAAAAGGTAGGAGCTGGAGGGAGAGGACACCTGCCTTGAGGGTTGCTGTCATTTTTGAAGTTCTTCCAAGACTCGGGGACCCTGGCGCTGTTCCCGCCCCTTCCTGCTGTTGTGCAGACTTCCACCAGCGCATTGTGTGTCGGGAAGGCGTGGCTGTATCTCGTGGGCCCTGGAGTCCTGCTTTGCACAGCACCGGGTCGCAGCCGTAGCTCTGCAGCATCCGACAGGTAAGTGCCTGAGGCACTAGTCTCTCTAAGTCCAATCTAAGGCATCATCTTACGGTCAGTGTGTGACAGTCATGCGCAGTTATTTGCAAAGTGGGAGCTGCCTGCAGAGTTATGGGGAGGAAAGGAGGCGGTGGGTTCCAGAATTCATTCTTGACGAAGAGGCTCAACAGGAGATAAAAGCAGGTTCGGAAATGCTTCTGCCAGAACTCTGTGAATGGGTTGGGAGGAGGTGTGACGTCACAGAACAACCGGAAGAATGAGCAGGCCTTTCTAGAGAAGCTCGGAGATTGTTTTGCACAAATTCTGATGTGTATATGTTTTACGTTTATGGCTGTGCTAATTTACACGGTAGGTTGTTTTTGTTTTTTTAAAGCCCTTCAACATGTTGAAGTACCTAAAGTGTACAATGTATAGAGTGTGTGGAAGAAAATGTATTTATTTAAGGCAACTTAGAGGTTTTGTTGATGTTCCACTGTCGGATCTGGAGGGTGGGGGGGTTGATTGTGGGTTAGCTCCATCCCTTGCCTCTGCTCAGGTTTGGAGACCCCATAAAGACTGCTCAGCGAGCTTCTGGCAGGTCTTTAAATCTCAGTATTTGAAGGAGTAAGAAACTTGCAGAGCAGAAATCCTTAACCTTGGCCATGAATTAAGGACATCATGTCCTTGGGGGGAATTAATCCTGAGAGGCATTTGAGCATCCTTCTATTAAAAAATTCAGTAGTGAAGGAGAAACATAGGTCAAGCATGGGAGAAACAACCCTGAATGGAACTTTTGACTAAAAACGTATTTTACTGGGGACCAAAGAACAGGCCCTCCCAAGTCGTGTGCAAGCCGTGTCTCTGTCCCTAACCACACAGCATGTCAGGTGTATGGTGCTGCCTGCAGCATCCAGCAGCAGGATCACATGTCTTCTCTACACATTCACGTTGATTGCATTGATCTGTCCAAGGCAGGGATGGTTGTCAGTTCTTAATGCATCGCCTGAAGCACTGTATACCCAGGAGTCCTCTGAGATGGGGCTAACAGCACAGAAGTCCACACACCTTCGCCATCTCAGATGAGCGCCCATACGTCCCACAGCAGAAACCTCCCATGAGTCAAGATATAGGCTGAACTGTGTGGAAAGGAAGTACAAATAATGGTTGTGTAGGCAAGTTAACGTGTCAAAGAGAAGCTGGTCTGTGGTCATCAGAGACCAGGATTGTTCTGTCCCCAAAGTGTTGCCCTCCTTCGAGGCATCCTGACGGCCTGCCATCCCACACACACACCAGCCACAGGAAGGGAGAAGGGGCTGGGAGGTGGCACCTCTTTAAGGCCCACAAGTTGCGCAAGTCCCTTTTGCTTACCTCCCACTGGCCAAAATCTAGTTTCATGGAAACATCTGGGCTGTAAGAGAGGCTGGGAAACAGTCTATTGTAGGCAGCCATATGCCAGCTAACATTTCAGTTACCATGGAAGAAGGTGAGAAGGAGAATCACAATCCTCACCCAATGCACCGACAAGGATTAGATTTGATACCCAGTCACATCTCCAAGTCAAGATGTACATGTAGTTGGAACCAAAATACCGGTAACCAACCTTTCCTCTCTCTCTCTGTCTCTTCTCTCTCTCTCTCTCTCTCTCTCTCTCTCTCTCTCTCTCTCTCTCTCTCTCTTTCATTTATGCATTCAGTCATTCAATGAATATATGACTGTGATGTACTGAAAATGAAGTGGACAGAGGCATTCACTATTTTCAAAACGCTGTGACCTTGTTTGGCACCTGGGAAGTGACCCGTAGTCCAGGTGCAGATGTGAAGAGCAGGCCAGGGAGGCAGCGGCAGTGATTCAGACGAGAGCAGGGCTGGGAAGCTGGGAGATGCATGGGGGTCCTTGCTGTAATGCGTTTTGGAAACGCCAGGCTCAGGAATTAAACATCAAGTGTGTGAACTGGTTTGAAACAGGATCCAATCCATGACTTTAGGAGAAGCATAGATGTCATTTAAAAAATAATAATAAAAGCAGCACAGTGATGCAAATTCTACCACATTCCTTTGCTCCCTCTTCTAAACTTTCTTATTAGAGTTAGTGCTGCAACTTAGTTCACTGCTTATTTGGGGGCCAAGTATATTCAGTTGTTCACATCCATTGTTAGAGTTGTCTACATGCTAGACAATCAAGCATAAGCAAGCTAGCTGCAAACTCTGTATCAAGTGTGCAAGACCAGAAGCAATGCATGCTCTTATCTTGGCTCTTCTGTAGCTGGAGGAAACAAATGGAGTTCATCACAATTTGACACCTTCTTGACCTTGTCATCTTTTTGTTATTGGAATAATTGTAACACACCTTCAGAAACAATTAAAAAGGAAACAATAGAGACCCTTTATGGAGGTTGGTGTGTGCAATTTTGACGGGATTACTACCAGCCACTTTTGAGTTAAACAAAAGAGGCTGGTGTAGGTTATTTATGGAATTTGGCTCTAAGAAAACAGCTCAATTTCCTGAAATGGTGTAAGTTTGTGACTTTAAAAGGAAACATCTGTATTTCCTTTTCCACAGATACTCTATTTGCCTCAAGCCCTGTGACATATAGAGGATTCCAGAAGATGGCAATATAACCCTTTGGGTGGCAGAGTCTATCTGGTTTTAAAATATATATGTCTAGAAATATTTTGATAGACACTGTAAAAAAGCATTTTTATTTTTATTTTTTTTAAGGAAAAACTCCCGTAATCCCACCATTCCAAAGCAGCCGTGTTCCATTGGATCTTTGCTTCTAGTTTTTGTCAATGTGCTTGTAGAATTACATGGGCGCGTTCATAATGCGCATGCTGGTCTAATCTATTTTTGTTAATTCAACACAACATATACTGTTTACATATTTCTACATGATCTTCCTCTATAATTAATTATTTCAGTGATTATATAATCTACTTATGAATTGTTACATAGCACCGAGTATGTACTTTTTCACTGTTACAGATCACATGGTAGCCAGTATCTTTGGCACACAAACTTTGGTTTATTGAGAATTTCAGGGATGAGATGACTGGGTCTTAGATGTGAGCATCTTCTCTCTCTAACTTTCCGAAGGGCTGTGTAGACTTCCATTGCTTTCGGCACAGGGTCCGGCATCTGACCCTTGGTACTGTAACTAGGCCTACCCCATGGTGTTTTTTTTAAGTTCTAAGATACCTACCATGACACATTCATTCCACTCGATGCATATGTATTCACACTGGTGTGCCTGGCTGATACTGAGTACTGGGAATACAGTAATGAGGAAAATGCATTCGGATGGGAAGCCAGATTAGGAGTGCTACAATTAGCTAAACAAGGGTGACCCTCCTAAACCCACCCCACCTCACCCCCACCCAGCCTCCACCTTACCCACCAGCCTTGTCTTAGCTCCTGATGAGGTTGCAAAGCAAGTCAATGACTTGAAGGGCGGATTTGAAAGGGAACTTTTCAAACTGTGTGCCTTTTGGGGGTGTGTGTGTGTGTGCACACCTGCACACACCCTTCACAATGGCCTCCTGGGAGAACAACGCCTAGCCCCACAAATACATCTATTCAGAGCAGGACTGCTTGGAACACTTTACTACTCTGACATTTAATTATTATTGATGGTGGTAAAATGCAGGTAACAAAATTTACCATTTTTAATTGCTTTTAAGTGTACAGCTCTGTGGCATTAAGTACATTCACACTGCTGTACAACCTTCTCCAGAACTGTCTCATCTTCAAAAACTGGAACTCTGTCCCCACTAAACACCAACTCCCCATACCTCTTCCCCAGCCCCTGTTGACCACCAGTCTACTCTCTATGAACTTGACTCCTCTGGGTGTCCTGGATTGGTGGGATCACACTGTATTTGTCCTCTTGTGCTGGCTTGCTTCACAGAGCATAAGGTTTATCCATGTGGTAGCAGATGTCGGAATGTCCTTCCTTTTTAAGGCTGACTAATATTTCTTAGTGTGGAGAGGCCACATTTTGTTTGTCCCCTGTTGTGTCAATGGACACCAGGGTGGTTTCCACCATTCGGCTACTGTGACCGGCGCTGCTGTGAACATGGGTGCACATGTATGTCTTTGAGGCCCTGCTTTCAGTTTTCCCACGTACAGACCCGGAAGCGGGGTGGCCGGGTTACATGCGGATTCTGTGTCTGCTCTGCCAGTCATAATGCGCTTCTGTGCATGTGGTGATCAAACGTGGTTTATGCAGCAGCCCCGCGAGACCAGGAAGCATTAGTCTCTTCTGTGGCTCCCAGAAGTGTGTTGCCCAAAGTGACATGGTAAACGCAAGGATCCTGGCTTGGAACTTGGCCTTCTCCTTGATTGCTCACCATTAACAGTGGTCCCAGTCATATGTGCCCCTTCCAAGGATAATGTCCTTCTGATCTTAAGCAGCTCAGTCTGCTACCAGCTTCTCCCCTGACCCCCCCTTGACCGATGGGCCCAGCTCTCCCCTGGGATGGGCCCATTCCCCGCTAGAAGGGACAGGCTGTGAAGAGTCCCCCTTCCGGTCTGTGTTTTTCTCCTTTAGCTCAGCTCTTGTCATCTGGAACCATGAGAGTCTGGTGGCTTCTGATTGCCACCGGAGTGTGCACAGGGCATGTGCACTCACAGGACACATGCAGGCAGGGGCACTCCGGTGTCCCTGGGAACCCCGGTCACAACGGTTTACCTGGAAGAGATGGGCGAGATGGAGCCAAGGGGGACAAAGGGGATGCAGGTACTCGCTCCCTGGTGGCCTTCAGAGGCCCTTCCGTGCATCCTTCCATTCCTTCTGCCTCATCCATTCATTCGTGCACTCCTATCACCTGTGTGGTTTTCACCTACTCTCTCATCCCCCTTCACCCACCCATCACCCAGCAAACACTTCCTGAGAGCCTGCTCCACACCAGACCCTGGGCTGGGTGCCAGGGGACAGCCCAGAGCAAGGCCGAGATGCCCGCCCTCCTGGACTTCCTCATCGGGTGGGAAAGCTGCTGTGAGCCGTCGTCTCTGCTGCTACAGGGCCACCCTGTTGGATCTTCCTGCCGCAGGCAACAGGCACATGGGGCCCATAGAGAGTGCTGACTGCTCCACGTTTGCCACAGAGCCCCAGTCAGCTGCAGGCAGGTGACAGTTAAGGCCTTGCTACGCTGCCAGGCAGGTGACACAGGGCGACAGAGAATATAAAAACGGACGCCAGCCCGAAGCCATACAGCTGCTCCTTGGGGATCTGCCCCAGGCCTGGAGGCTTTGGGGTCAGGATCCAGCCCCAGGAGCGCTGCGCAGAGGCCTGGAGGTGACAGCGGTTTTCAGACCAGCACCTGACAGGTGTGCTTCTCAAGAGGGCTGCCTGAGCACTGCTGTGGCCACAGCAGCCTGACGGGTCCGGGTGCAGGAAGACAGCGTCGAACTTTCACCGACACATGAAGAGATGCATGTAGGTGGAGAGAAGAGCTGAGCGTTTACAATATTCAGTCCAGGTGTACCTCTATGGTGCTTCACAGACGGCACGCTTCTCACAAGTGGAAGGCAAGGTCCGCCCCCAGCAGGAAGACGACTCGCTTTATCAAGACGCTCACTTTTTGGTGGATGTGAAGCCCGGGGGCTGCCTGGGTCCATGGGCAGGTGGGCTGTGTCACCTGAGGCTGCTGCCTGGTCGGCACGAGACACGGTCCCTGTGGCAGCAGGGGGCACTCCCCGCACCACTGTCCTCTTTGCTCCTTCAGGGCATGGGGACTGGCCCGGCCTGCCCCTGTCACCTCACATGGCTGGATCAGTGGGGCTGGCGCACAGGGTGTCTGCTACTGGCGGGAAGCAGAGGCTGGAGCTAAGAATGTCCTTTTAGCGCCATGCCTGGACCCACCTCTGTCCTGCCGCCTTACTGACAGGAAGGTAGAGCTCAGGGCAGCCCGTTCTGAGCATCGGGACTTGTGTGTGGTCTGCAAAACCCCACTCATCTGACGTTCCCAACAAACTCTGCCATGCTGACTTGATGGGTGACATTTACCCCCACCCTAAGGTGCTCGAGAGATCCTTCCGGAGCCCTCCCTTCCATCCCAAGTCGTGCCGTGTAGCCACAGCCATCATACGTTCGTAGTAGACTGGTAAACCTTCCCCTTGCTGTCCACAGGGGTGGTAGCAAAGGAGCTGACACGAGAAAGCCCCCCCAGTGCCCCCGGCGTCCAAGCACGTGATGGGATCCCCCTCCCAGGAGAAACCGGGATGGCGACCATGTGTGCTCCCCTCTTGTCCTGCCCCCTGGGAGCTGGGTGCTTGGGAGTCCACCCAGCTCATCTCATAATCCACTTCTTTGTCTCAACCCAGCACCCTGGCTGCTCGCTCACATCTGCCTCTCTCCACCTGCCCGCCTGTGTGGGGTGTGTGTGTGTGTGTGTGTGTGTCAGGCTGGGGACATGCCCAGGACCCTCCAATCAACACTCCTGGTTGATGTCTAAAGAAAATTGGAACTTCAATTCTTACCTGTTTTCTTCTTTGTCACCCAGGAGAACGAGGACACCCTGGGGGTCCAGGGAAGGATGGCGTGAGCGGGGAGAAAGGAGAGCAAGGTCAGCCACTGCAGTCACTTTACCGCGTTCTAACACTGACTTTCCAGGTTCTAGCGATAATTACGAAGTGCTCCCCGAGGACGAGAACCATCCAAGGATAAAGGCGACACAGCTCTCGGTCTCTAGAAGCTTGGGATTCAGAGCCGAGGGCAGCGAACGTTTTCTGTGAAGGGCCTGCAGTGAATATTGTCAGCTTTGCAGGTCACACGTCCTCTGTCACAACTACTCGGCTCTGCCGTTGTGGCGAGAAGCAGCCATAGACACACGTCGTAAGTGGGGCTGTGTGCCCGGGAAACTCTCTTTATGAAAACCAGAATCTGAATTTTATGTAACGTCCAGGTATTGAGTGTTACGTGTGACCTCTTAAAAGTGCAAACCATTCTTAGCTTGTGGGCTGGACGAGAACAGATAGGGAAGGGGCGCTGCAGAATGCTGCTGACTGCGAATCCGGGCAGCTGGAGCACTGTGTGGAGAAGGTGGCCCTTGAATTTCAAGGGCCCTGAGGGCTGGGAGGACTCTTGGCAGCTGTGACCAAGGGGGAGGGAGAATGGCCATATAGCAAAGTCATACAATCACTTCATGCTGGGTTGTGCTCATGCTGTGCTTGTAGTGACTCAAGGCAACAGCCTATAGGCGGGGTCATGTGATGGTCCCAACATCCTGGAGGAGGGGACAGAGGTGGAGGGGGCCTATCAGCTTGTCTACGTTCTGCTGTGGACACGTGGTGGAGGTGGGACTGAATGCCGCTGCTTAAGCCCAGAGTGCACGCTCATAACCACTGCTCTCCGGTAAAGGAGGGGCCGTGGGGAGTACTCTGTCGCCATGCACAGTGACACACAGTGACATGGAGTTGGAGTGACAGAGAGGATGGGCCGGGCAGACAGCCACGACTGCCGCCCTAAAGACCTGGTTGCGCGTTTGCTCCCCTGAGACACTTCTTAGGGGCTGTCACAGGACCGAGTGTTTACTGAACAGTCACCCGAGCATCTGCCCCTTGCCAAACTCCCTCAGGGATTGGCGTCGTGTGGCGGTCACATTGTTGTAGACTCAGATGGCGAAGAGTTCGAAGTTCTCACATGAGCACTGACATGAGGGCAGTCGACAGGAGCCGAAAGGTGTTTCGCAGGCGTGCATGCGTGTGCACGCACACAATTTAGGAGGGCATTTTCACATCTTGAGCACATGCTGAACCTCTGTGCTCAATAGTACCCGGGTGTCCCAAAATTCACGCAAGAAGTCATTTTGATAGAAAACACAGGTTTATAATTAAAAATTGTAAATTTTTTATTGATTCATAAAGTACGTAGTATAGGGTTATGTATGGAATAGCATATCGGGTAAATGGCCTCCATGGCTATCTTGCAATTTAGGCACAAAAAACTGGATTATCATGTGATAGCGAGCACCGTTAGCTGTTATTGCCTGACCAGCCGCATTGGCGAAGAAGAATGGTCCGATGATGCCTCCAGACCCAGATCCGCACCAAACAGAGACACGCTGTGGATGCATTTGTTTCTCAACCATCACTCGTGGATTTTCTGGACCCCAAATGCAACAATTTTGTCGATTAACCAAGCCATCAAGATGAAAATGAGCCTCATCGCTGAAGATGATTTTGTTTGAAAAATCAGCATCCACTTGTTGTTGTTCCTTAATCCATTCAACAAACTCTATTCGCTGTGCATGGTCAGTAGGCTGCAGTTCTTGAGTCAATTGAACTTTGGAAGCAAGAAGATGCAAATCTCTCATGAGAATACGCTGTAGAGAGCTTCTCGAAATGTCCAATTCTTGACCACGGTGCCAAATTGATGTCCCTGGACTCTCAGCAACACTCTCATGAACTGCTTCGATGTTTTGTGTTGAACGACTTGTTGAAGGACGGCCAGAGTGTTTAAGATCACTAATTGATCCAGTCTCCCTAAATTTTTTAATCCGTCTCTTCACAGTTGAAGTTAAATCACTATTCCGACCAGATTTTTGTATGAAAATTGTGAACTGTAGCTGCCAAACCTTCATTATTTTTAAAATATTGCTCAACAATGAAAACACGTTGTTCTTTCATGTAGTGCTCCATTTTTAATAACCCTGAACTGTCAGCTGTCATGCTGTCTTTTTTTTTTTTGGCAACACTTTACCGCACAAATGACACAAAATTCAAATCTTGCGTGAATTTTGGGACACCCTATAGAAAAACCGAAGTGGTTTTTCACGAGGTTGTGCTTCACGAATCATGACTTCCTGTGTTCTCTCTTCCTCCTCTCAGGAGCGGACGGAAAAGTTGAAGCAAAAGGCATCAAAGGCGATCAAGGCTCACGAGGGCCACCGGGGAAACATGGGCCAAAGGGACTGGCTGGTCCCATGGGGGAGAGAGGGCTCAGGGGAGAGGCTGGCCCTCAGGGGCCCAAGGGGGCCAAAGGTGACGTGGGTCCCCTTGGTCCACAAGGGCTGAAGGGCAGTACTGGACCTGTGGGTCCCACGGGTTTGCCAGGCTCCACAGGCCCCCCTGGAAAGCCTGGTCCCAAGGGAAATGCTGGGCCCTTGGGACCCCAGGGGGAGCCGGGAGGCCGGGGAATGAGAGGCTGGAAAGGGGAGCGAGGAGAAAAAGGGAAAATTGGGGAGACTCCAGCCTTGCCCAAAAGTGCCTTCACCGTGGGGCTCACCGTGCTGAGCAAGTTCCCTTCTGCAGACGTGCCCATCCGGTTTGACAGGGTCTTGTACAATGAATTCAACCACTATGACGTCGCCACGGGGAAATTCACCTGCCACATCGCCGGGGTCTATTACTTCACCTACCACATCACCGTTTTCTCCAGGAATGTGCAGGTGTCTTTGGTCAAAAATGGGGTGAAAATACTGCACACCAAGGACGGCTACATGAGCTCCGAGGACCAGGCCTCTGCTGGCCTTGTCCTGCAGCTGAAGCTTGGGGACGAGGTGTGGATGCAGGTGACAGGAGGGGAGAGGTTCAACGGCTTGTTCGCCGACGAGGACGATGACACGACTTTCACGGGCTTCCTTTTGTTCAGCAGCTCATGATGCGGAAGCGCTTGTAAATCGGCCTCGCCATCCATCAGATCAGCTCATGGAAGATAAGATGATTTCTCACAATAATTACCCTCCTTAGTGTAATAATTGTAAAAAGACCGAAATAGGAAAGTTACTCCCTAAACCTATTCTGTGTAACTTGCTATCTTTCTAAGAGTAAATTTTTAAATGCTTGCGTTATTTACTGTAATCCATTTAATATTTTCTTCAGCCCCATTATCCGAAAAATCCTTTGCGTGTGTTTCTTGTGGGAAGAGTGTTCTAATGCTTGAAGGAGCCATATTACGGTTTATCTCTCGGATTTATATCTGAGGACATTAGGGAGAAAGAAAAGGAAAGAAAATGTTTTTCCATGTAGTGACGATTCAGAGTTTGAAGCTGGTGACAGTGAGACATCCCAGAAAGGGACAGAATGCTTTGCTCACATTCTTACCTAGCTTTTAATTGCCATTCAATTCAACAGATAATTGTCTAACAAACCATTTGCCAGACCTGAGTCTGTATTGTTGGTTTCCTAGGATTGCCATAACAAAGTACCACAAACTGGGTGGTTCCCAGTTCCGGGAGCTAGAAGTCCAAAGTCAAGGTGTTGTCAGGGCCATTGGGCTCCCTCCAAAGCCTTTTGGGGAGGATCTTTCTCAGCCTTCTCTGCCACCTCCAGCTTCTAGAAGTCCCAGGCATTCATTGGCTTGTAGCCGTCCAAGGTCCACATGGCCTCTTCACTCTGTGTACAAATCCTCTCTTCTTATAAGGACACCGATTATATTGGATTACGATGGGCCTAAGTATGACATCATCTTAACCTGATTAGATCTGCGAAGACCCTGTTTCCAAATCAGGCCACATTCACAGACACCAACGGCTAGGACTTCAGTGTGTCTTTTGGGGACACACCATTCAACACGTAACAGTTTGTTCTCTGATGCCGCAAAATTCAAGTCTATGCCCCGTGCAAACTACATTCACTCCGGCCCCACATCCACAAATATCTTAACGTCATCCTCCACTCTGAGTCCCAAATTCTCACCTATAAATAACATCAACTCCAAGTGCCGAATCTCATAATCTAAATCATCCAAGTCAGTGACAGGTGAGTCTATGGTGTGACTGAATCATCCTGGGGTGAAATTCTTTAGCTGTGAATCTGTGAAACCCACAAGTGATATGCTTCCCCAAACAGTGGTGAGACAGGCATGGGAAGTAGGAAGGAAAACAGGGGTCCTGCGCTCCAACAAGTGTGAAACCCAACAGGGCAAATCCCATTAGATTTTTGTTCACTATTTGCCTTCTCACATCATATGTGAGCTACACAAGAGAAACAGGTTTCTGGACAGAGACACCAGAGAGTTACAGTTTGAAATAAATGATAGGGAAGCATTTACTAAGATGGCCTACAGCCGACATTTCATATGCGAACAGGTGCCATCCACTTCCCTTTGTTCAGATGCACGTTTCCTAATGTCCACTCCTAGGCCCGGCCTTTCAGATGTTGTAGCGCGAGCTTGTCCAACCTTCGGTCCACGGGTGGCATGCAGCCCAGGAGGGCTTTGAATGCGACCCAACACAAACTTGTAAACTCTCTTAAAACATCATGAGATTTTGTGTGTGTGTTGATTTTTTTTAAAGCCCATCAGCTATCATTAGTGTTAGTGTATTTTATGTGTGGCCCAAGGCAATTCTTCCAATGTGGCCCCAGGAAACCAAAAGGTTGGACAACAGCTGCCACAGAATAGGTTTAATAGGTTCCTTGTATAAGTCACAGCACAGCAACTGAATTGTGCTTTAACTTGTTCACAGATGACCACGGCCGTCAATGCCGTCTGCATTCAGACAGATTTATTGGAATCATTGGGTATCCAGTTCTGCATAAGGCTGGGGTGGAGGAGCTGATAGCCTGAGGAGCTGCTGGTCTGCCTAGCAGGCTCTCCCTCTTACTTTCCTCGGTGATCTTCCTCACACGTAGTTACCTGAGTTCACGTCTACACAAAAGTCGTTTCTCCGGGGGTCAGACCCATGTTGATTGTCATTCAGTAGCCCCACCCGCTGAGAGAGAGATCAAGAAGTTGCAGGTGTCTGGAGACAGCCAGGAAAACTATGAAAGAAAGAGTTGCTTTGGCAGCTTCACTTTCTCTCAGTCCCTTTTCCAACGCTGGGTTCCTCTCTCTCCACCTGCAGAAACCCCTGAAACTAAAAACATCTTGTTAGCAAAATCCTTTCACTTAATGTCTGTGTGCCCCTGGAGGGTATGTGAGGCACCCAGTACAACGGCCTTTCTGCAGATGACCACGTTGAAGTTGGCCAAGGTGAAGCCTCCCAGCCTTTGAGTCACACCTTATGTTTACTATTCTTCGAGGGGAGGCCGATGGAGTCGCCGTGTGTCAGCGGGATACCGTTCTGGGTGTCCTGAGCCCCTCCTAGAAGCACCCCTCCTGCAGGGACTGGAGCCCCGCCCACTGTAGTCACGTGGAGGCAGGACAAGCCGTGGCGGTTCCTCACTCCAGACACACGGGGGCGCGAGACCGCAGAGACCGAGCCGTTGGCGGAGGCGACGCTCTTGCCCTGGAGACGGCGACGTGACCACGTTCTGAGGGCGTTCGCGCGCCGACCCGGAAGCGCCGGCGGCGTGGTCCGCTTCCTTGGAAACGCGGCCCGGGGACACAGGGCCGGGGCCACGCGCGGGAGGGGCAGAGCTGATCGGGGGGCACGATGCTGTGCGCCCGAAGGCTGGGCGGCCTGGGAGCCCGGGCCGCGGCTGTGCGGCCGGCGCGAGCGGGCCTGGGTGGCCTCGCAGCCGGGCTTCGGGCCCGACGGGTCAGCACCAGCTGGTCTCCGGTGGGCGCCGCCTTCAATGTCAAGCCCCAAGGCCGCCGCCTGGACCTATTCGGCGAGCGCCAGGTGAGCGGCGCAGGCGAGGGGAGAAATAAGCTTCTCCGCGCGGCAATCGGGGTTCCGGGCAAGTTCTTTTGGGTCTGGGAGGAGCCGGGCAGCGAACCCATGTGTTACAGCAGGGTGTCATTTACGTTTTTTGCGACCTTGCCCGTCGCAAGTGGGCGGGGCTCGGCCAACGGGGCGGGGCTTGGCTAAAGTGGGCGGGGCGGCCTTTAATGTAGGTACCAGCACTTGTCTGCTGAACCCATTGCCCCACTTGAACTTAAAATAATTCATCTTGGCGGTGAATTCCGCCTGCCGGGTCCCAGTCAGCCCCCGCCTAAGTTTATTTTTGCTCCAACCCTACACTTGTGCCTAAATAGGGTGACTAGATTTTAACATTGGTAAGGCGGGATTCCATTGACCCGGGGGGAAGGGGGTTCTTGATTAAAAATTGGGTTTATCTCCCGCTGTTCCCTAGCTTGTCGTGCATTCTTTCCAAAAATCGGGACTTTTTTAAAACGCCGCAGGACGCGGGACAAATTGTTAAAAATCGGGACTGTCCCACCATAAGCGGGACGTCTGGTCACCTTAAAGGTCTACCCCCTGTGAACTCACATGCGGTGTCAAGTTGTCTTTTTGTAAGGACAGCTTTGTTTTCAGCCCCTTCATCAGTAATTCCATTGATCCCCAAAATTCCATCAGCTTTTCCCAAAGCTTTGACCTCTCATGGTTTTCTTTTCAAGCACAAAACTGAGAAGAGTCTAATTTCCTATAGTGAGATGGAGTTTGGTCACGTTGATTTCTTGCCCCAGGAAGTTAACTGAATTCTTTGGTTCTCATGTATTTCTATACCCACACTCACTGCCCAGCATGGTGTCTGTATTCAGTAGGCAGTCAATATTGTTTATGGAATGGCTGAATTCAAGGTGAAAGGAAGGCAAGCTTGAAAAGGGACTTAGATTGATACCTGTTCTAGTCTGCATTTGTGGATTTTGTCCATTTTAGGTTTTTACTTTGGTTTTAGTAATACTTTGAAAATATCCTTTGGGCTCTAGGGTCTTTTTGGAGTTCCTGAGCTCAGTGCCCCTGAAGGATTTCGTGTCGCCCAGGAAGACGCCTTGAGAAAGACGGAGGTGCTGGTGGCGCGCGCGTGTTCCACGCCGCCGGGGCCGCAGACGGTCCTCATCTTTGACGAGCTCTCTGACGCCCTGTGTCGGGTGGCCGACTTGGTAAGATGCAGTGTAGGCCTCGAAACTACCTCTCTGCCAAGCTACTAAAATGTAACCTTTATTAGGTTTAATATTAGACTAGAAGTTCAGAAACTTCTGAGCTATTTGAGAGCTGTTGGGTATAATTTATAATAGTGCAGTGTCATAGGAATGGGAAAAATGTGTAGGAAAAGGTGCTATTTAGAACTTGTATGTTAATATGTATATTTAATAAAATAGACATGTACTGTGTAATAAAAGAATGATGACTCATGGCGAAGATTCTTATGACAGATTCTTTATGTATGGAAACTTCTACCTGAATTCTAATAGAAATTTGTCTGTTCATTTACAATAAAATTAATCTTTTGGAAAACCAAGTTTGATAAACCTTTTCAGGCATGCTCTTTCTAATTAAAAGTAAGGTTTTGACATCAAAGTGATTGTATTAAAGAGTTATTTCTTCACATTTTGAATTTGACATAAGAATGTAACTAGCTTTCTCCACCAACTGAGAAACCCATTGCTGGGAGAGAAGGCATATTTTCTGTCCGCCCGAAAGAGTTACATCACGTGGGGAAGGCGATTGTAGTGGTACACGGAATCCAAAGTGCTGATCATGTGATGCCGTGTGTCTGGTGTTGGCCTATGTACAGCTCCTTATTCATTGCACACAGAACCCACACCATGAGCTGTCCACTGTTCTGGGCACTGGGAATCAGTCATTAGCAAGACAGACACACCCTCAGACCTCATCCACTATCTATTAGCATTTAGAAACATCTTACCTGGCACGCGTTTTCCCTGGATGAATTGTTTAAACCTTCTCAGTATATCTGATTTTCACATCAGGAAAGAAAGTCCCTGTGAGGTTAAGTGATGTGCCCAAGGTCACGGAGCCTGTAGATGGTGCTGGGTTTCAGCCCAGGGCGGCCTGCCTGCCGAGGTCTGAAGAACCTTCCCTGGAAAGGCCAGGAAGTTAGTCAGCCTCCCCACTGTTTAAAAACGTAGTTATTTTAAAAATTATACAGTGAAGTTGACTTCTTTGAGTTGGGGGGTGGTCCAGTTCTATGAAGTTGAACCCATTTTTCATGTAGCCACCACCACAGTCAGGATACATGAATTTTCCCTCACTCCAGAAAAGCTCCCTTTCTAACTGTAGTCACCCCTCACCTCTTCCTTCCGGCAGCTGCTGATCCGTCCTCCATGCCGGTAAACTGCCTTTTTCTAAACTGTCAGGCCAGTGGTATCACAGATCTTTTGAGGGCGACTTTCACACAGTTGAGTACCTCCCCATGTTCGTTTGTCATTTTTTAGTAATGGTCCTTTCTCCCGAACACCTGAATTGAGCTGCAGCACCTCTCAGATGATCATACGTTCTCGCTAAACTTCCTAGTTTTAAGGGAGTTGATACAGCCTCTTAAGGGGTTTCCCCCAGAGTGCAGTGAGGTGTGGTGCGGGCTCCTCGTAGTCAGGTCTGTTTTCCCGGGTCTCGGCTCTGTTGCGCCAGCACGTGTGTGCACGTGCTTTATTTAAATGATGGAGGGGACGAGGGAGGTGAGCTGCCAACACAGAGGCCGTGCACCTTCATGCTTAACCGTGTCACAAACCTGCGAAGGACAGTCAGTGACTCACTGTGTGATCAGATGTTGGCTTTGCAGGTTTTTATATTTGATATCATTAAAAATGAATGTGAGTTATATGTGGAAGTCTTGGGGTAAAAAAAATTCAAAGAACCTTCTTCTTTTTTGAATTTTTAAGATTTTTACCTGCCAATAAGATGAATACCATTATAAGACAGCGGTTCTATAAACTACATTTTCCACCAGTGGTCATTTTTTTTTTTTTTTCTTTTTTAGTACAGTTGCTGTGTAACTATTGTTTTCCTCATCACTGTTACAAATGAGTTTTAAAACGTATGCTCGTGTTTTACATTTTAATATTGCTTGTAAATTCCGCAGCACGTAGATTGGTAATTTATACAACGTGTTGTAAGTTTTACAGAGAACCACTTTTCAGGTGCTTCAGTACTAATGTTACTGCTACATCAAATGTATAAAATGTGGCTTTAAATGTTTGTCGTTAAAAGCTATTTGATAATAAAATTAGGAAATTTTACCTGTGGTCATTTTATTCATGTTCATGTCACACATGTCTTTGTAGAGAACGAAGGAAGAAATGTGTAGCATTTTGTGGTTTCCCAGCATTTTGGTTTTGCAGTATGCTACAATTAACATGGAAAGTGAAGTCTGGTTTTACATGACTTCAGGAAAACACTTCTAGCTCAGTTTAACGCTCAGGTCAGCAGCGGTAGCTGTGTGCTCTGTAGGCTGGGACTAGGAATTCAGTTACTAAAAGAGCTGTGAAGAGAGTATGTGTCTTTGTTTTCTGCACAAAGGCTCGCATGTCCTTATATCGGCCTTGAAACTATACTATGTGTCCATTTAAAAAAAAGTTTCTAAGCGTTGTCCCCTGGAGTCAGCTTAACATGTGAGGACCACATTGGAGACAATTTAATTAGCATGTTTAGAGCAGTTGAACAAGAGTCCGCTTTTCTGAACTGTAGAGTTCGGAAGAATTCACTTGGTGCATATTTATATTTGAAGGAGACTTTTCTAAAATAAAGTTACTAAAAGTATTTGCTTTGGAATGAAGCACACTCGGTTCTGAGGAGTAAGGGAATAATGTTCAGAGAGAGGCTGTGTTCCCCTAGCAGTTAGGAAAATTTCAGTAATGGAAATGCATTGGTCCAGCCAAAGAGCACATTTTTAACAAACAGGTTTTCCTCTCACCCTCAGATCCTGGAATAAAGCTTTCCATCAAATTCCCTTTTGGTTTTGTCTCTCCTCTTTATTAGGCTGATTTTGTGAAAATTGCTCACCCCGAACCGGCATTCAGAGAGGCGGCGGAAGAAGCCTGTAGAAGTATTGGCACCATGGTAGAGAAGTATGTTCTGGTCCCGCGTCATTACAGTGTTGGGTGATGAGGTTCTGTGGAGTTGGGCTCTAGGGAATTTGTCTCAACGGCTTGTTCCTGCCCAGCAGGATGTGGGGCCCTGAGTCACCGCCACCTAGAGTCCTGGGACCAGGGGGCCGGCCACTGCTCTCAGCTTCCCAGCGCAGGGCGACTTCAGGCTAGTTATTGGTCTGTTCTGTCTTAAAAAGATTCGCCTCGGAGGGTTGTGATGAAAAGGAGGTAATACATAGAAGTGCGTAGTGTCAGGCATACAGCACGCCTCTAATATCCTTATTGTTGGCATCAAGTGAGGGTTTTTTAGCATCTCGGTGTTGAGTTGGGGTTTCTGGATCATCGTGTGATTAAAGTGCTGATGTGTGGACGGCTTTGGGCCACAGTGCAGAAAGGCAGCATCCGTACACAGCAGCCTGTGGGACTGGAGGTGGGGTGTCTACTGAGACCATAAACCTTTCTGGGAGAGCCGAGGCTAGGATGAAGTGAGCTATTTTAAAGTGACTTGGAGGTAAATCTCAGTATTTTAAGCCATTTTGGAGAGCTGCACGGGGATGGTTACAGTCGTTGGACAGTGCCACGTTGCAAAGCCCTTGGATGCAGGATGCCCGGCCACGCAGGGTCTAAACCCAGTGGGGCCCACTGGAGTGAGTTTGCTGCTGAATGAACAGGTCCAGGGGGCACCAGAAGGCTCACAAACCGGAACTTGGAGGAGGAGGTGGGCAGGGTGGGGTGGAAGGAGTGGGAGGTGGCTCTGTGGTCCCACAGGGATCCCCCCACCAGCATGATTTGCTCGCTTTGAGACACTGCATATGGTTTTTGATACTGCCCTTGAAACCAAATTGTTGAATCTGGTCCCCTGCACATTCCAGACACGGAGCATGATGAAGGGGCTGAAACTGGGGACTTCTTGGGAGAGGGTATTGCCTGGGGAAAGGCCCCAGGAAACAGGAGCAGTAGGGTCACCGCCCTGAGGTGTCCTGGTTGCTGGGTGGTGCCTGGATTTAGGGACTGTCTGGTCTAATGGATGTGGGTCCTTAATCAGCTGGGAGGACAGCAGAGAATCCATAGTTGGCAGTCAGGTGGTGTCCTGAGCATTGGTCCAAAGTCTTCACCCTCGACAATGTTTGTCTTTGTTCTGTTGATACTTCTCTGATGCCTGGGCTGGAACCGGAAGTCAAGTCATGAGACAGAACGCGACCCTCACTAGAGTTTTGCTTTCCTTCTCACTGAGCGCTGTGACTCATTTTCTCCTCAGTTATAACTGAGTCATAACTGACTGCTGTGGTCGATCTGTGAAAACTCGGGTGATTTTAGGTGCATGTGCAACACTGACTTATTTTCCTGTAGTGGAAAAAATGCCTGTCATTAGGTGTGTCTGCTTAGAATTAACGCCCAATAGAAAGCACAGACTTAGTCTGAGGCTCTGTCAGCATAAGACAAACTTCAGGAGAGGGTCCAGCGCAGGCCGCCTAACCTGCTGTCCCTTCGACGTGGAGTAGCTCTTTAGGTGGCTCGCTGACACTCTCCCCATCTCGGTCTCCTGGGATGACACTGGGGCAGAAGAGCAAGGGGCGTGCTCGCCCTTCCTGTTGAGTGGTTTTGAGTGGCAGTGACTGGCCCTGTTCAGTGGTGGTCAGGGTGACCCATGAGAATGACGGCAGCAGAAATCCTTTGATCTGTACACAGCTGCAGGGTTTTGATTGTGATCTGACCCAGGAACCTGACCATCTTTGGGTTTCTGAGTAGGAACTGGTGGGCGGTTCTTCTAACCTCGTCCTTCCATGAGGATGTGGCCAGCCCGGAGATGATTATGTCTACAACCGGCTCATTCTTCAGCCCTGAGAGCACCAGGGTGTCTTGGCATCTAGGGAGGAAGGACTCAGGTCTTGAAGGTGGTACCGTGGGGTTGGGTTGAGAGCAGGACTCGGGTGAGGGTGGCCAAGGGCAGGCTGGCTGGCCTCCTAACAGGAGCTCGGGTTCATTACAGGGAGTGTTTGCTGTACACACAGCAGTTCATTTAACCCTTAGGCTGCCCTGAGGTCTAACAAGTGGAGGGGTCCAAAGACTTGCCCAAGGTCCCGGGGTAGTGGTTAGGCCCGTGCTGCAGCCCGCATATGTGGCTTTGAGGCCTCTGTCCATGAGCTATTCCTCATAGTGTGGGCCTGCCATTCTCACCCAGAAGGCGGCCTGGGTTCCAGAGTCCTCAGGTCAGGACTACACCTCCTCCGTTTCTTCATCCTCCTTTCCATCCTCACTCTTCTCCTGAGTCCCGAACCAATGTCTGTTGGCATGTTGCTAACTGGGACTGGTTCTCCATGGCAGCACGGTCATTTAAATCACCTGGTACCAGACTCTTCCCCTCCGCTCTCTCCCGTCCGCTCTTCTGGCTCCAGCTTGAAGTGGATCCTTGGACCTGCCAGAACAGTTAGTGCTTTAATACTTTGCCTGACAGGCTGTCTGTCCTAGTCCAAACGAAGAAAAGGGAAAAAACAAAACAAACCTCAGTCCTTTAGCCTCTGGGCATGTGTTTGCTAGTTTGAGCTCAGTGTATTGATGTGAAGTCTAAAAAGTTATTAGAAAATAATTTCCTTTATCGTTTGTCATTTTCCTAGGTTGAACACCAACGTGGAATTATATCAAAGTTTGCAAAGATTACTGGCTGATAAAAAACTTAGGGATTCCCTGGATCCAGAGACCAGGTACTCGTTTCTTCACATTGGTGGTGGTTGTGGCTATGGAGGTGAGGTTGGAAGACTGCCCCCTGCCGAGCGACTCTGTCCCCACGGCACCCCCTGTACCTGGCATGCTTCTCCACAGGCATGTCCATGTGACTCTTGCACGTTTTTCGGGACTCCACTGCGATGGTGTCTCCTCCCAGATCTCTGTACCACACGCTCACCCCGTTAGTTCTTCTTCTGAATCATAGTCGCTTCTAACGTTCCCTTCCCTGTTGTTGATTTGTTCATTGTCTCTACCTCACTGTATTAGAAACTGGAAGGTGGGGATCTGGTTTGTTCTGTTCAACGGCCGTGTCCTTAGCACCTACAACAGTTGTGGCCTAGAGTACGTGCTTACTCAGTGAATGAATACCCGTAAGCTGCTGATAGTTGCACTTAGCGTCATGCTGGAAGTCCCACGATTGAGGCCCCTGGAAGATATCAGCAAATTGATATGATTTCCAGGGTGGAGGTCCAGATCCTTGAAATGATTAGCTTTGGTTCATGACATTACATTTATTAATCTGAATTGCAGAGGCCTGATTTCTAAGTCCATACGTAAACATACTTGGGATATTCTCTTCCCTTGACTTCTCGATTCTCCGTCCTGCTTTCTTCTGGCCTTTCTGTGTCCACATGGGGCCTGTGACCCTGAGAGAAGCCCTACTCTGCAGGGTCTGCTGGGGATGGGAACTTGTGTTCATCTGGGTGTGGGTCCATGCTGCACAAGTGGCGCAGGGAAGCTGTCATGAGGGCTGGCTGTCATCTTAGTTGCATTCCTTGCAATACTTGTTCTGTGCAATGCTCAAAAGTATTTCTGGAGGGTTCCATTGGTCAGTAAGTTTGGAAATCCCCCCCGCTGGGAGAATTTTATTGTATTAGCATCCCTGAGAAGCCCAGGCATAAAGAAACCCATTTTACCTGGGATTTTCCATAGCCATCAAGAGCTTTCCTGTGCCCAAAGAATCTAACAAACATATTTCTCTAGTAAATATAATGGAGGGAAGAGTCCATTCGAAAGAACAACAGAAACAGTAATGCGCCTAGGAATAAACTCAGGAAGGCAGAGAGCACAGCGCCCCCAACACACACCACAGCCCGAAAGACGCATGAAAGATGATATTTATAATAAATGGAGAAACATACTGTATTCTTCGATAAGGAGGAAGAACGCTCCATAGTGCTCTTTCCTGGTCTGTAAGTTTAGTGCCATCCAGTCTATACCTAAAGAAGATTTTTGTTGTTTCTTAAAGTTATTCTGAAGTCATAGACAATAAATATGCCAGGTACCTACTGTGTGCTGGGCACTGTGCTAATTTCTCTGACATGATTTAATTAAACATGTTCTTCAGAGCCTTAACAACACTAGAAAAATAATAAAAAAGAAGTAGATTAAAACGAAATACAAGAATTTTAGTAGTGATTATCTTTGGTGGGATTAGTGATTTTAATTTTTTTCTTAACTTTCTACAGTAAAACTGTAATATAATAAACTTTTGTAATACTATCAACTTATACAATAAGTTCCCATCCCCAATATATCAACCCCTGTTCTCTTTCTTTTCTCTTATTAAAACAAGCAGAAACTGCCTTTGTGAGTAAAGAGAGCAGTGTGTTTTTTAGGTTGATCCTTCAGAAGGGAGATCAGTATGAGGTGGAGAAAATGGGGACAGTTAAAGGCTTGAGGGAAGCACTTTGCATTATTTAAGAAAGAAGGTACATTACTAAATTATTAATGTGTCCTCTTGAGTTTCAGAATTTTAGAACTTTAGTTCTGTTCGTTCAATAATTAGGAATATAAATATGCCCATCATGAAAAGTCAAGGAAAGCCAGAAGAGTAGATTGAATATATGGATAACATAATTCCAGGGGAAAAAAAGAAAAAAGGTAGTTTGAAAAAAAAAAAAAGAACAGAAAGAGGTGTTACACTTGACATTGGTTCCAAGCGTGCAGCAGGATTAAAGAGGGAGAAAACAGTTCTCATTAGCCAAGAAACTTCCAGCACAGTATCAAAGGGGGTAATATCCTAAGTAGCTGCTAATAGGTGGAAGAAAAACTGAAACTCTCATGCAGAAGGCCTTTGAAAAATTGTCCAAGTGTAAACTGTTTTATGTTTTTAATTAGTGGGATTTGGACGGAGTTGAAATAAGTAATTATCACGGTGGCTTCCACAGGTTTGTACTCCATGAATAAAGGAATAAGCTCCTACATGAAGAGCTAGTGATAATTGTTTTTCATGTACTGAAGCACATATCCTGACTTCTTTAATCATTGGTCAAAGCGATTTTTTGTTCCTTCTTTGCTTGCTGTACTTAAATCTGCATACAAAGCGATTAGAGCCCAGTACAAGGAATGTCTCCCACTGCATGATTTTCCATCATGTGGCCGCGACAGAACCTTAAAAAAAAGCTCGGTGTTCACCCAACAAATGTTTTTTTAATGAAGTTTTTTAAGTGTCACTTACGAGTGCTGTAGGAGCCCATAGTGGAGACACCTGACTTGGTGACAGAGGATGGTGTCCAGGGGTCTCACCTTGGAGGGCAGGGCATCTCATCAGATGATCAGATGCCAGGCTAATCCCAGGACTTCTGACCTTGACAGAGATTATCTTGCGGGAGCTAGGACTGGAGGACGAGGTGGCCCTTCAGGCGTGGGTGACAGCAGCTGGTTAGACATCCTCTTGTTTCCTGATCCCCCCAATATTTGTCAGTCAATATTTAAGAGTGACATTCATCTGTCATCTGGAGGTCAGGAGATGCCATGTGTTTTTACGCTCATATATTCAAGGAACTGTATGTCCCAGCCCACGTTTTGTGGCACAGTGTGGTGATGTTTTATTTCCTTTGCGCACATATTTTCTTTCATTTAGCGTATCTTCCAGATTCAGTATTTTTATTTCCCTGGTACCTAATGGGAAGGTAAATGATAATTAATTCACTTACAATGCAATAAGGAAAATGGACTTCTAAGTATAAAATACTACAGGAGAAAATTTCATGAAGCATTACTCCTTCCTTTGGATGTTTTCCAGGATACTTTCTCTTCTGCTGGTTTTGTTGTTGTTACTCTGACTCAACAGTGTGATGAAATTGTTACCTTAGGGAAAGGTTAGGAAAATTACAGCCAGTTGTTAATTGGCTGCTGCATTTTATGATCATTAAAGAATGTTGATCTCTACAAAGCATATTGTTAATAGTACTAATTCTTGAAATAGTGAGGAATCTTCCCTTAGAAGTCTTAAGCAAATTTAACACAAGGGGAAGAGAATGGTGGGCTGAAGCTTACGAAGACCCTGCTCTTTAATAGTGAAGCAGGAAAAAAAGGCAATGTTTTAAATACAATGACACATCAGAGGGTATTATGGATACTCTCTTTTTGAACTCCTCAAACACTTTAGTTGTGAAGAAATTTATTTCTTTTACCTTGTATTCATTTATTCATTCGAAAAGTATTTATCCTCTTATGGGACCATGCCATATAGAATATACATAAATCTACCCACAAGCAGCTTAGAGTACAGTTCTGTTAAGTACGCATACTCAGTATAAAATGTATCATAGTTAGACGATGTAGGCTCACCTGGTTCCGATTAGGCAGCACATGTATGTCTCACAAGTACTGATGTGGTGCACACAGTAAGCAGTAGATAGTTTCTGAAGGTAAGACAGGTGGATAGTTGAAAAGATGCCCACCTCCTCTAGGTAAACTTGACCTCATTGGAATAATGGTCATTCTGGTTCAGTTTGAGGCTTATTCTACGGTTAGCATGTTATAGATGCTACTTGATTGTCCAAAGGAGAGCTTAAAAACCCACTCAGTCAGTGAGGTGTTACACCTGACTTTAAGATGTTAAATCTCCTTGTTTCAAATTGTGTGCTCGTGTGTGTAAACATCTGGCTTTTTGTCAGTAAGGGGGGAAAAGGCTGATTTAGCAAAATATATATTTTTTTTAACAACTATTATGACCTGTTCTAACCTGGGGCTCATTTTACTTATAGGCGAGTGGCCGAACTGTTTATGTTTGATTTTGAAATCAGTGGGATCCACCTAGACAAAGAAAAGGTGAGCCCCTCCTCTGTGCTTTGGCTCCTATCGTTTTGGTATCTGTTGCTATGGTCCTTGTGTGTAGTTTGAATTTGCATATTAGAAAACTGCTCAGCTCACTGTATGAAATTCTATGGGTTGCATCTGTCTGTATCCCCAGAACAATGCCCCTCCATCCTCACCACCAAATTCCAGGCTGTCCTAAAGTCCATGGTCTTCCCGACATTCATAATTAACAGCGATTAAGCATTTGCTATTTAAAGCATGTGCATATATTTCTCATCCGACGTTTTGAGGCTGGCACACTGTTATTTCTGTTTTATAGACGAAGAAAAGGAGGCACCTAGGGGTTATGTGATTTCCACAAGGTCACAGAGCGAGTGGGTGGAGGAGGCAATTACCTGTGCCAGACAGACTAGAGCCCACGCATCTTCTCACGGGCTTGTGCCTGCAACCCTGTGAAGGCTGCATTTTCAGGCTGCGGTGTCTGCAACGCTTTTGTTATATTAATCTCCGAGGTGGGATTCTGTATTCATCCAAACTCACATTTTACTTATTTCATGCATATGGCATTTGTTGTTAATTGCCTTTTATTGAAGTTGTTATTGTATCACTTATTTACAGTTATAGGCTTCTCAAGGACAGAGAGTGAGAGTCATGTTTTTAATGTATGCCAGTTTTGGATTCAATAAAATATTGAATGAATGTATAATGAATGACAGTAATGGAGAAGCTGGGATGGCTCATCAGGTTAAGTGCTCACTTTGCAGCCCCGAAGACCAAGGATTGAATCCTGTCTCTGGCTCAGGTGGATCCATATGCTGAACTGGGGTGTGGCCCCCAGTTCACTTCTTGTCAGAGGGCCCATGCAGGAGGCTCCCGGCCCAGTTCGTGCCCTTCGCAGCCCTGAGCCCACGTGTGGAGTGAAACTATATGGAAAACTGATACTGTCAACTATGGAGACTGCTCTGGGCCCTCCTCCTTCTCTCTGTCTCTCTCTCTGCCTGTCTCTCTGTCAAAAACAATAAAAATAAATCTTTGAATGGCCGTAATGCCAGCTACTATTAATCAAGTTTGGTATCTTCAGGAAGAAGGTTGCTAGTAAAGAATCTGGATGAATAGTTTTGTTATTATAGGTCATCCTCATGAAAGATGTTTTTGAAACTTCACTAAAAAGTAGCACATGTCAAGTCAATGTCAGTTTTTGCCAGCATTGACCTTGCTGCTTTTGTGGTATGTTTTTGCAAGAAGAGCTGTCTTTTCCTAGCAGGTAACTCCCTGGGAACCCACGAACATTAAAGATGCAAGGAAAGCAAATCTACTGAATTTCTCCCGTATAACTAGAGGTCAGGATAAAAGGGAGATATGCCATGCTTTTAAAAAGATATGTCAAAATAAACCCATCATCATAATCTACAAACTGTAAAGGCATATAATCTTTCTATAGTCTTTCCAGGTTTTTTCTTATTTATTTTCAAAGGTCTTATTGACTGTAAATTAAAAGTTTAAAATTAGTGGAGGCTTTTTTTTTTTTTTTATCTTAGAAGTCATCTAATTAATAACAACTTCAAAGACTTCTTAGAGTTCAGATTACTGTGCATTTAATTATCACAGGATGATGAAATGCCTAGCAGATTATTGGTAGAGTCAGGAAATAAACCTAGTTTTTAGTTTTTAAAAAAGAATTTTATCAGGTGATAAATTCTTTGAAATAATTACTATTTTGACTTTTTTAAGTAAAGGCTTTGGGGGGAAATTTTTGGAACTATCCTGTAATTTCCATTTCTCTCACCTTTACTGTTATTCCACTGGTTACCATTAGGTGGTGCCAAATGGCCATATCAGAAACAAAGTAGGCAAAGAAATCCGGACTATTAAGATGTCAGGAGGATCTGAAAACTTACTTTTAGTTTGAATTTTACATATTGAAAAATTGTGGTTATTAATATGTACCTAACTTTTTCAGCATCTTATCAGGTGTACATCTGCATCTTATATATTTACTTATTAAAAAAAAAGTTAGTGCTGCTTGATCATTTTTTAGGGTCATAGTACAGTTTAAAATCCGTTCATAGCTATTGACTCCTTTCCTAGAAAGACTTGCCTGTGCACCCGATGCCTGCCTAGTTTTCTAGTGACCAATACTGAAAATCTACCCCTCGTCCTCCTAGTAGCCCCAGACAGTAGTTTACGTTTCATCTGAAACCTCCGTGGCACCTCCATGATAATACACATTTTCTCAGGAGAGTGTGTGTCTTAGTGGTGTGACTGCAAGATAAACCCTGATAGGCTGGCCGACACCACCCCGTGGTTGTCGGTGGCCTCTGAGGGCCAGGCACAGAGCCAGAAGGCGCAGGCCTGCCCTAGGCTCCAGCCTAGGGGACCCCACCTGTAGTCTAAAGCATTGTATTGACTAGATTCAACTAGAGTCACTGTTTTCTGACTCACTTAACTAAGTGATCTTTTTTAGGGGACAGAGGAAGATTCTGTGGTTCCTAATTAATTCCAGAGATTAGTTGTATATCCTAAACATAAAAGAACTCGAGATGTTCCCTAAATCTTAAAGCATGAAAACAAGTGTACAACCATAAGGAGGATCTTTTTGTCTGATTAGGAAATGTCTATCAAGAATAGGATTAATATATTATATAGTAGGCTCTCAGTTAACCGGCACCCATGGGATTGGTAGATGCAGATAAATGTACCCAGCACTCAAGCAACTAGCAAAACTGATTGCTTGAGGTCTGGTTAACTGAGAGTCTGTTGTATTGTGTTATATATTACCCATGTGGGACATAAACAGTATATTCAGTATTAATTTTATTTAATATATTTAATATTTTACTAAATTATAATTCAAATATTCATGTTGATTTGCCATTTTGATAGATTACCTATTAAATTAGTTGTGAAATATTGCTTTAAATGTCTTTGAATAACTTTTACTCCCACCCCTATATAGCGCAAAAAGGCTGTGGACCTGAATGTTAAAATCTTGGATTTGAGCAGTAAATTTCTAATGGGAGCCAACTTTCCCACGAAGATTGAGAAGCGTCTCTTACCAGAACACATTCACCAGAACTTTGTCCTCTCTGGAGATCACGTAATACTTGACGGCCTACATGCAGAAGCGCCCGATGACTTGGTACGTGTCCTCTGTTCTCTTTATAGTTCAGGTCCCCTCTGTGTGCTGTTTTAACCCCAAAACTCAGGGATGATGTAACTGTACCTTACAAGTACTTCAGTGTTACTAAGTCCTGAAATTTTAACTTTGGGATTATTCATTCCATAAATGCTGTGAATGATGAAAATGGTGTGGTTATTTTCATGTCTTATAAAGAACTCTTTGTTAAAGTAGGGTAAGTAACAGCAATGATTGACATCCCAGACTGCTCAGATTTTGAATGTATGTAATCTTCTGTTCACCTGGTTAAAGATGCACGTGCATCGGGTACAATTTTGTCTGGCCATACCCCGTAACGGAGAACTCCAGTCAAGTATGTTGTTGGATCTCGTACTAGTTTATGACACTCAATGTTTTATTCACCTTGTACAAACCACTATTTTTTGCAGCACCCATCACCTGAAGAATAAAGTGAGTAAAGTGAAGCTATATTATTATGGCATAGGACTTTGAGTCATGGTATTTATGTCTTTTATTGTTTGCTTTTTAAACATAGGTGCGAGAAGCTGCTTATAAAATTTTTCTTTATCCGAATGCCAGTCAATTGAGGTGCTTAGAAGAACTGCTCAGCAGCAGAGATCTTCTGGCCAAATTAGTCGGGTACTCTACATATTCCCACCGAGCCCTCCAAGGAACCATAGCAGGAAATCCAGGTCAGCCTGTTTGCCCAGCTCTTAGGACAAAATGGGTTTTTTTTGGAATGGAACGTAGGACTTAAAATATTTGTTTTTAATTTATTTTTAATTATAGTTGACATACAATATTATGTTAGTTTTAGTTGTACAACATAGTGAGTCAACATTTATGTACCTTACAAAGTAATCATCACAATAAGTCTAGTCCCCATCTGTGACCCTACACAGTTATAACAACATTACTGACTCTATTCCCTATGCTGTATTTGTATCCCCGTGATTTATTTTATAACAGAGTGGTTTGTACATCTCAATCCCCTTCTCCTTTTCTGTCCAACTCCGCCACCCCCTTCCCCTCTGGCAACCATCAGTTTGTTCTCTGTATCTGTTTCATTTGTTGTTGTTATTGTTTGATTCTACATGTAAGTGAAATCACACAGTATTTGTTTTTCTCTGACTTCAGTCAGTGTAATAATGTCTAGCGCCATGCATGTTGTCGCAAATGGCAAGATTTCAATCTTTTTTATGGCTGAGTAATACTCCATTATATAAATGTCTTTATCCGTTCATCTACTGATGGACATCTAGGTTGCTTCCATATCTTGACTGTTGTAAACGCTGCAGTGAGCATAGGGGTGAATATATCTTTCGAATTACCGTTTTCGTTTCTTCCGCTATATACTCAGAAGTGGAATTGCTGAGTCATATGGTAGTTCTCTTTTTAATTTTTTGAGAAATTAAAAGGGTTCTCTTTTCTCCACAGTCTCACTGACACTAGTTATTTGTTGTCTTTCTGATGATGGCCATTCAGACAGGTATGAGGCGGTACCTCGTTGTGGTTTTGATTAGTGATGTTGAGAATCTTTTCATATGTCTATTGGGCATCTATATGTCTCCTTTGGAGAAGTGTCTCTTCATGTCCTCCGCCCATTTTTTTAATTCCATCTCTTTACTTTGAGTCTGTGTGTGTCTTTTGAGCTGAAGTGAGTCTCTTGTAAGAAGCTTATGGACAGGTGTTTTTAATCCATTCAGCCACTCTGTATCTCCCCCCCTCCCCCCCAGGGGACATTTGTTTATTCCCTCAGGGCCTTTATTTATTTATTTATTTATTTATTTATATTATTATTTTACATTTGATGCCCCCTCCCATCCCCCCCAGCCCCTCCCCACCTCCCCACCTCCACCCCTAGGCAACCACCAAACCTCTGACTGTGTCTGTAAGTTTTTGTTTCTTGTTACTTTCAGTTTTACGTTCTGCCTATGTACTCTCTATCTTTTGATTACAGCACTTAGTCCATTTACGTTTAAAGAAATTGTGGGTAGGTATGTATTTATTGCCATTTTATTAATTTTCTGGTTGTTTTTGTAGTGACTCCATTCATTTCTTCTTCTTTTGTACATTGATAACACGATAATTTTGGGGGGTTCCTTTTTATTTTTTTTATGTATCCTTTATAGTTTTTTTGTTTGTTTGTTGTTACTATAAGTTTCATATATAACAAGTTATGTTTGTAGCAGTCTATTTTAAGTTGATAGTCCCTTAAGTTTGGATATATTCTAAAACCACTACATATTGTACTCATCCCCCACTTTTATGTTGTTGACATACATCTCATTTTACATCTCTTTTTCTTTCCTATATTTTCTTATTTTTCATTTTGTTCTTTTCTACTTAAACAAGTCCCTTTTTAACATTTCTTATGAAGCTGGTTTAGTGGTGATAAACTTTAGCTTTTGCTTGTCTGGGAAACTTCTTTATTCTGAATGAAAATCTTGCTGGGTAGAGTAATCTTGGTTATGGATTTCTCCTTTCATCACTTTGAATATGTCATGCTATTCCATTTTGGCTTGAAAATTTTCTGCTCAAAAATTAGCTGATAGTCATAAGGGAGAGTTTCTTGTACATAACATGCTGCTGTTCTCCTGCTGCTTTCGAGATTCTCTCTTTGTCTTTAACATTTGGCATTTGAATCTTGGTGTGGGCCTGTTTGGGTTCATCTTGTTCAGGACTCTGTGCTTCTTGGGCTTGTATGTCTATTTCCTTCGCCAGCTTAGGAAAGTTTTCCATCATTATTTCTTCAAAATGGTTTTCAATTCCTTGCTCTCTCTCTCTCATCACGGTCCCCTTATGATGTGAATGTTGGTACGCTTGATATTGTCCCAGAGGCCACTTAAACTCTCCTCAATTTATTGTACTTTTTTTTCTTTTTGCTATTCTGATTGGGTATTTTCTGCTACCTTATCTGTTAAGTCACTGATTTGATCCTCTGCTTCCTCTAATCTGCTATTGGTTCCCTATAATGTATTCTTCAGTTATTGTGTTCTTCATTTTTGACTGGTTCTTTTTTATGTTTTCTATCTCCATTTTTATGTTTTCTATGAGTTTGCTGACATTCTCAATGAAATCGTTGAGTACCCTTATAACCAGTGTTTTGAACTCTGTATTTGGTATATTGTTTGTCTTCATTTTGTTTAGTTCTCTTCCTGGAGTTTTTTTTGTTTCTGTTTTTGTTTTTTCCATTTGAGACATGTTTCTTTGTCTTATCACTTTGGCAGCCACTTTGTGCTTGTTGCTTGGTGTTAGGGAGAGCTGTTATGTCTCCTGGTCTTAGGGGAGTGGTCTTATGTAGTAGGTGTGCTGTGGGACAATCTTCCTGGTCACCTGAGCCGGGTGCTGCAGGTTTTCCTTTGCATGGGGTGTGTGTGCCCTCCTATTGTAGTTAAGCCTTGATTGCTGTTTGCATGTCAGTGGGTGGGATTGACCCTCAGGCTGGCTGGCTGAGAGGACTGGCCTTGACTGCAGTGGAGGAGCTGTGCTGTAGGGACTGACTCTATGGAGCAGGACTCACTTTAGCAGGGCTCCGGTGCCTGCCCAGGCTGCTCTTTGGGTGTGTCGTCTGTGGAGGTGGTTGAGTGGTGCTCGGGTGTGCTCTGAAGCTGGCCATTGGATGTGTTGATTCTGGGCCTTTTGGGAGGGCTTCTGGTACAGGCCAAGGTCAGCTGCTGCCTGTGTCCTTCCCAGGGCCACTTGGTATGAGCTACAAAGTGGCCTTCAGCTGGTTGCTACTTGTGCTATCCTTGAAGGTGCCTGAGAGAGGCTAAGCTCTGAACCTAAGTTGGCTACCACTAGTACTGGACTTGGGGCTGCTTAGCAGAGGTACAGGGTACACTGAGGCTAGATGCTGCTTGTTTGTGGTTTGTGAACCTCTGAGAAAAGGTTTTAGGAAAGTTTGTAGCATGAGCCACAACAAGCCATTTATGTGGAAAAGCCTGTGTAAGCAGCTTGGGTGGATCCGAAAGTTGGGCAGGGTGGGGTCTTGGAATCATGTGTGGAGCAAAAGGTGTTAACTAGGTTGATGGAGACTCAGATATGGCAGGCTGGGTAGGAGGAGGACACATGAAAGGAACAATGGCTTCTGCCAGTACTTCCATCTGGGAGGAAGCTGCCCCTCCAGGCCTCACCTTGAGTTCAGACAATTCACTTCCTACCCATAGACCCCTGGTACCTTTTGAGCTGCTGCCCCAGCGCCGGAGCTCACAGCATGTGAGTCCATCAGCACGTAAGTGCGTTGGTGGGCCCTTTAAGAGGAGCAGGGTCGCAGCCTTCTCATCTTTGTCGGGCACTGACTGCTCCGCTGGTTGTCACAGCCAGAAGTTAGGAGACTTCTCTCCCTGGCACTGAAACCCTGAGCTGGGGGCCCTGGGGTGGGGCTGGGACCCCTCTCTCCTCAGGGGTGACCTTCATGACTGAGCTATTTCTCTGGATTTTTAATGTGTGGGTGTGGGACCAGCCTGTTCAGCATCTCCACCCTTCCTACCCGTCTTGAGGTGGCTTCTTCTGCATGTCCTTAGTGGTAGGGCTTCTGTTCAGCTAGAGTTCAGGCGATTCTCAGTGATGAGCGTCCTCCAGTTGAGTTGTAATTTTGATGTGGTTATTGGAGGAGGTGAGCACAGAGTTGATCTACTTCACCATCTCAACCGGAAGCCTTGGAAAGCATCGTCTTAAGGAGAAAAGTGATCAGCTGACTCAGATGCTGAGGGCAGGTCAAAGCTGAAGACACTTGGGATGGACCACTGGCTTGAGGGATGTGGACTGGAGTGACCGGATCTGCAGCAGTAAATGTCAGATACCAGTGTCAGTAACTCACCATTGCTCAGTAAGCGGTTGGTGTGGCAACACAGCTTGTTCGCTGTTAAACAGTCGTGCACTGGGTCACATATGACATGATCTGTGTTCTTGAAAGATTTAAAATTTTGTTGGGGAGCTCAGATATATACATATAAAGATAAGTACGGTAATAGTTCAGGTTGGGGTCTTTTCAGTGCTAAATGAAGAGACAAAACTATGCCATAGGATTTTAGGAGTTTGGGAAGTTGGTCTTTTCAATACTTGTGTGGCTGTTGAAGGTTTCAAGAGGGTAGTGGAAGTGCAGATGCGGTGTAGAACTGGCGAGCTTTCAGCAGAGAGGAGGACGGGGATCGAAGGGGGCGGCTGAAGGAGACAGTGGGCGTTCCTGTGACAGGTAGATTAGGAACTAACTTCCCAGTGAGGCATTTACTTATTTGGGGTCAGGGGATTGGTCAAACTCATGCCTTCTAATGTGACAATTTTTCAGTTAGATTAATTGAGGTAAGCTTTTCATATGTAAGATAGCTAGAAAAACAAAATGGGTGAGAGTTAGTAAAAAATATTTAGAAATAAGCATTCACAGAGATGTATTTGAAAACAGTTCTCTATGGTAACTCGTCTGCTCTCCTGATTAAATAACTTTCCCCCCCTAAATTCCTGATACCATCTCATACGGTACATAAAGTAGAGTTTTCAGGGTTACTGTATACAAGGTTTGTACTTAGTGACAGTGATGAGAAACTGATGGTTTCTTGGTTTTAAGTTAACCTCCGTTCTTTTCTTAGCCTTTTATTTTACTCAGAAAGAAGATAACCTAAATTGAAGAGGACAAGAAACTTAAAACCATAGAAAAGATCATCTGAAAAGTATAAAAACAATGTTTGTGGCAAACTCTAAAATACATATAAAAGCTCTGTACACATAAATCAATGGCAAAAGTGCTAAATTCAAAAATACACATGAAAGCTTGCCTGTCGTTGGGAGTAATGGTAACTACGCAATACAGTGTGTCCTTTATGGGTTTGTAAAGTATAAAGATTTACTGCTGAAGCATTTTTGAAAATTTCTAACAGAGCTTAAATTTTTGATGTTCTAATTTTGCTATCTATTTTTTTGGTATTGATTCTGAATAGAATATTCTGCAGCTGTCTATAAAAAAATAAAAGTTGTTACCATGAAAAATATTGACTTTTAAAATCGAAATTTCTCTGAGTCATGCTTGTAAATTGTATTGATTTTTATAAAAAAACCAGAGCCTAGCTATTTCTTTACAACTCAGGAAAAAATCAGACATGTCTAAGAAACTTTTTTCTCTGATACATATGAATATAGAAACACTTTGACATTTTCAGTGTGTTTTCTTTAGCGTCCCACTGACTCTCTTTGTTTTGGGATGTAATCTCAGGCTTTGGATTATT
The DNA here is from genome assembly GCA_004027555.1 of Craseonycteris thonglongyai. NCBI lineage: Eukaryota > Metazoa > Chordata > Mammalia > Chiroptera > Craseonycteridae > Craseonycteris > Craseonycteris thonglongyai. The sequence goes on along the minus strand of PVKE010000167.1, from coordinate 66,472 downwards.
ACTGTGTCTGCTTGATTTGTTTTTCTGATACAGAGTTTATCATCATCTAGAAATACTTACCGGTATTATATGCCTAGTGTATGTTAGCAGCCCTGCCCCCCCGTTGAAAACCATCACTTTAAGGGCACTATGGTGTATAATTAGGATCATCACTTTATAATTTTAACAAGTTCACTCATGTTGCTTTACGTAGTTAAAGATTCTTTCTTTGGATTTCATTTTTAGAGACTGTCATGGAGTTCCTTGAGAAATTATCTGCCAAACTTTTGGAAAGGTTAGTTTCTATTCTACTCTTTAGAATATATGTCATTTGATTTCTTTAAAAAAACAGATTTGATTTATAAACATGTAGGAAGTGACCTATGTACGGTAAGTGTTGGAGTACTGGGTCCGGTCTGTGGACTCTTCAGCAGGAGCTTAAATGAACTATGAGGTACTTTGAAAGCCCACATTGGTCTTCCTGAGGTGACAGTCTTGAAAACTTAGGCCGTCCCCTGGGATTAATTATTTGTATTTAGGAACCATCATTGGTATGTGATTTAAATTTTTTCTAAATCTTTTTTGAACTATAAATGTTAGCTTGCACCCTCAATTTTATGTCAAGTTCAGAAAATAGTATTTTTCTTCTTTGGGCCTAAATCCTGGCAGCCCACGGGTGTGGGAAGTGGACCTGTGTTTTGATGTTGTGTATTTTAAGAGTGCTCTGACTCACCATTACGAGCTGAAGTGTGTTACTTCAGCAGCGTGGCATTTGTGATGTTCTTGCGTATCCTTCTCTCCATGGCCTAGTCTCTTGGTCAGGTCACTTGTCCCTCACTGACACTTTTCCAGGGCTTTGTCGTAGGGCAGAACTCCGATAGGCATCAGACACCCCGGAGTCCAGGAAGAGGCGTGTCATGGTTTGTAAAAGAGGGCCATGTTCTCCCGTTTGTCACAATGCTGTCCAGAATTTCGTTTTCCTTTTTGACATCAACATGTTAAATTTTAGCTTGAATTTCCATTTTCTGTTAAAAACTCATGCCTTAGAACCCAGTCCTCTCTCATTTGGATTATAGTTACGGTATTAATTCTACACTATTCTTTCACTGCAGGGTATCACCGGGCTTTGATATAATGAAGTGGAAGTGTTAATTATGCAGTTACTTGAGAATCTATTCTACTTTGCTTTGTTGGTTAATTGTTGATATTCTCTCTCCATTTGTGGGTAGCTTAGATTATATTTTGGGCAAATATTTTCACATTTTTGCAGTTATATATAGGAGTTAATTCTAACAGAAACTTCATATTCCACAGATATTAAACATGCATTGGATTGTTGCCCAGATAGTATTTCTCTGTAGGGGAAAATTTATGAAGTGGAATCTTCAACATAATCTATGTTAATGTTGTTTTATAGAAAGTAATTTGTTAGTTCCTTACCTTTTTAAGGTATAACAAAAAATGATGACTTAAAGCTTTCAGATTATTACTTTGTATATTTCTGGAACATCACTAATTTTTCCAAGATATAGTATTTTCAAGACATATATCTACCAAGATGCTTTTTAAGGAAGAAATTGCAGTCATTTACTGACATATATGTGTTGCTCTCTCTTCTAACACATGTACAATTGGGATTAATACTTGTTTATATTTATACTACAAATTACTTGTAATTTTATCATAAATATTAGAAAGTAACATGTGTGAACTAGCTCTTTTATAATATAACAATTAAGAATTTCTCCTAATAATTAATGACAAACCTGTTTTACAGAACTAGAAAAGACTTTGAGATGATGCGAGGGATGAAAATGAAACTAAATCCTCAAAATTCTGTAAGTGACTGTTGTAATACTTTTATTATCATATAAACCCTCTACCAGCTGAGGTCGTTATTGTTTGACTCTAGAACTTCCTTGTGACCCGCTGAAGGTCTATGTTGTCCTGTTTCTGATCATTGGTTTTGGTGAATAAAGGCAATGAAATACTTGATCCAGATCTGAGTCTGATGTTTCCAGGAAATCCAGCATGCTTTGGTCGGCTAGTTGACATGATGTATACGATATGCGTGCACGCATGCACACACACACATAAATGTGCATTCACACAGATGAACTAGTGTGTACTCATGCAGAGGCTGCTTCTGTCCTGTAGGGAGGTGGCTTCTCAGCTTGAAGCCGCCTTTAAAGAGCCTCGGTGTAGGCTTCGTCAGGCACACAACAGTTTTAACCCTCGGTGTTAACATTGCAGTTTACTCATTTGTTTGCCAATTTGTGGAACTCAGTTAAATAGGTTGCTATGTCTGACAAAGTATACCATTCCTCAAAATACCTAAGTGTTGTTTTCAATACCTATGTGTTGTTTTCAATCGCAAGGTCAAATGATTTACATGATTTCCTAGGACAGACTAACACGTCCTTATGGCTAGAAATGCTGGCCAAGCAATGGGGGTGCCCGGAAGAGTGATAGGGTTCCAAGTATTGGGACCCTGGCTCCCATCTGGATAGAGGATTGCTGGGGTGTCTCTGCCATTCTTCTGCAGGTGCTGTTAAGCCAGCCTCCCAGAGGCAACCACTAGGAAACAGGCTGACCCTGTAAATTCACCTGTCTCTAGAGTAGCATGTCAGTTCTGCACGCTTTGGCTTGGTAGGCAAGCTCACTTAGGAAACTAGATGATGGGTCAGAATTTACTTTGAGGAATATAGAAACAAAACATAAAATGTGTTGCCAAAGCTAGATTACTGAGAGCTGATCTGATTTAAAACCCGCCTCCCAAACGTGTTTATGTAGCTGTTGACACAGGTCGTGTGGCAGGCGTCGGTGGGATGACTAGACCAGTCTTCTCATGAAGTCCCTGCTCTCTGAAGGGCACCGCCGTTCACCCCGCTCCCTGAGCCAGGGCCTGGGCCCACCTGAGACCAGCGGTTCTCAAAGCGTTCTCGCTGTACCAGAAGCAGTCGCATCACCTGGGAACATGTTAGAAATACACGTTCTCGAGCCCCTTCTGAGCCCCTCTGCATGTGGAGTCTGTGTTTCAACAAGCACTCCTGTGATTTACTGCCCATCGCCTTCCCGAGAGCCCATGCCCCGTCCTCGCCACGCTCACTGCCACAGACCCCCTGGGGGAGCGCGTGATTACTTCTCACCCGGATTACAGTAGCTGCCAGTTTGGCTTTGCAGCCTTTTGTTCTGGCTCTGCTCAAAGCAGTGTGCCTAGCTCGGTGTTAGACGCAGAGTAGGTACTCAGCACGTGTTTGAAATACAGTAGATGCTCCATTAACCGGAACTCAACCAGCACTATCAGCAGATTTTTTTGCTGGTTGCTTGAGATTTTGCCGGTTGCTTGAGTTCTGGCTAACAGAGTCTACTTACATTTACCCAGCATCTACCAAACCCAGGGGCACCAATGAACTGAGAGTCTACTGTATAAATGAGTGAATGAATGAATGAATGAATGAATGCTTGAATTGCCCAGGGAGATTTTTGTAAAGAGCAGATGTGACCTTGTGACTCCCTTGTTTTAAAATTTTTCAGTCACTCTCTGTAATTCTCAGATTTGCCTTCCTGTTTTGTAGCTCTTCCCCCCAGCCCTGGGTGGTCTTGCCTCTGCCTGCTTCTCTAGCCTTGCCTCTGCGGCCCCTGTCACCCAAGTCAGGGTGTTTGCTCCCTACTGCTACCTGGATGGCATGCTAATGCGCTTCTGCCTTTACCTGAGCTCTGCTTCCCATTGCTTGCCTTTCTTGTACCTTAGAATTCTGACTGTTACTTCTGACGGTAGGTCGTTTCCCGTTATTCAGGCAGTGGTCTGGGCCCTGGATCACATAGGAGGGAGATGGGAAAGGGCTGGTGATTTGAGCCCGGGCCGTCTGCCTTGGCAGCCTGGCCTTTCAGCCACTCTTTGTCACGTGGACAGTTTGTGGGGAGCATGATCCTTTAGGTATTCAAGCTTTTCTTTCTTTTAGCATTTAGTACCAGGTGTCAAAAACAACTATTATTTCAATATTTCTTTATGACATATTTTCTTTGCCAAGACTAGAGTTAATTCTGCTTTGGTTACATTTTAAATTGCTGCTTTCACTTTGGGGGGATCTAACCTAAGCTTCTTGCTTAGATTTAGAAAGAATCCTAATCCTCCCCTTAGCATCCTAATCTCACCTGCAGTTTGTTTTAAAGATTGAATGACACAGGCTATATTTTGGGAGAAGTTTCAGCATGGCTAATTTTTTTTTTCAAAGATTTATTTGATTATTGATTTTGGCAGACAGAGAGAGACAGAGAAAGAGACAGAGAGAAGTGGGAGGGCCCAGAGCAGTCTCCATAGTTGTACATCATTAGTTTTTTATATGGTTTCGTTTCACCCAGGTGGGCAGGGGCCACACAGGGTGAGAACTGGGCTGGGGGCCTCCCTCATGGGAGGCACGTCCCCTCGAGCCAGGGGCCAAACCGGGGGGTGAGAGTGGGGCAAGAACCGAACTGGGGGCCTCCTGCATGGGAAGCATGCCTCAGGTCAGTATATGGGTCTACATGGGCTGGGGCCGGAGCTAGGATTTGATCCTCAGTTCCCAGGGTTGCAAAGCGAGCTCCTAACCCGCTGAGCCATCCTGGCTTCCCAAGCATGGCTAATTTAATCTGCTAATGTTGGCTTTTATTAGTTTATATATAAGGATCATATTTGTTTACCTTTTCCCCAGATTTTGGGATTATGTCATATTTATATCTTCTTACTCATTGATTACAGGGAAGTCAAAATAAAGAGGCAAGTATTTATCCTGCCAAGTTATGAATTTTCAGTGTTTTATAAAACTTTTCTAGTAATAGGTTTGCAATTTACAAGCTAGCTAAATTATTGATAAGAATTATGGAATAGTCAGTAGCTTGTATAACAGTGATTTTTCCATTTCAGGAACTAATGCCTTGGGATCCCCCCTACTACAGTGGTGTGATTCGTGCAGAGAGGTAAGTTTCTTGAGAAATACTCATCTTCGAGAAGAAAAAGAGAAAATAGTATCTATTGAGCACTTTAATTACACCACTACTCTCCTCACTCAGCTGCCCGCATGACAAACCTGTATCTTTTCAAATTTGGGCCCTCTGCTGGGGTGGCCAGCATCTACCCACATATCTTAAAATCTGGATTACAGAGCTATGCTCTCAGTTACAGAATCAGGCTTCATCCTTCCCCACAAGCCTATGCTATGGCTTTTGTCATTTCCTGTCTGGGACTGTTAAACATCTCTCCCCGGTGTCTGCAGTCTGGCCGCTCTGCCTCTTGCCGTGTGTACCTTCCCGGTTCTCTTGTTAGACTTCGAGCATCTGCGGGGCTGGGACCCTTGCTGTGTCCCATTTCTGGTCAAGGGTCGGTGCTCAGCAAATACAGGGGGGAGAGGGGGTCCCAAAAAAGTATGCACATTTTAAGAAAGGAAAAAAACTGTGTTAAAGTTGTTGTACTCCATATATACCAATAATAAGAGATGAATACAAGTCACGTTTGACTTCTACAATGACAAGAGGTGCTCACAGTAGTTACCACCAGCATCCAGACACTTCTGATGACGGAGCGCTACTGCTTGAGCCACATTGACCAAAGTGTCCACTTGTATCGCTGCACATGTTACCATGTGTCTCACACTTATCCAGATGTGTGCACTTGTGAGGCGTATTGGAGGTTCTGTTGCAGACATGCACTTTCATTGTCGCTGTACTTCCACAACATTCTCGACTTTCAAATGCCACTTTAAAATGGTCTTGTGCTCCTCAAACAACAATCATGCTTCTGCCATTTTCTTTGACTGTCCTTCCTGTCGCATGGTGACACTAGCACTCATTTAATTAACGCCATCTTTTCAGAGAACATCATACTACACATTGCTACTGTAACTCAATCCAACTTTGAAAAGTAATACACAGATAAAGTCTCGTAAAATGTGTATGCGTTTTTGGCATCCCTGGTACCTATTGAACCCATGAAGAAATAAAGTAGTACTTGGCGTGGCACTGTGTGATTTTCTTATGTTTTCTCATTTTTATTTGGACATGTTGTCAACACATTACTGGCACATGTAGGATGTAAATGAAATCAAGGCTTGGGAAACTGATGTTGAGTGAAGTATTCCTTTGACTTCTGTATTCTGTGTAATTATATTATGGCAAAGTAGTAGAGGTTTTTATTCCCCCAAAATTTCCTATTTCTGTCATTCTTATATTTGCATAAAATATAATTAATGTTCTTTTCTGTGCCAGCAGGAGAAGGTGCTTTAACATTAGTTAGGGTGTTGAAAAGCTAACCCACTTAATTTTTATTCACTACCTCTTCTTTGGCTTCTCCATTACATCTCTCTGTTCCCCAAATCAGTCTTTCTTACAAAGCATAATTGTCTCAGAATGAGGTAATAATACTTCATGAGCTACTATTTGTAATACATGTATCCCAAATCAGCATCAGTCATTTTCTCTATGAAAACACACAGACTGTTAGTAAGATCTCTAATAATATGATCATGATAAACAGTGAGTGCTTAGGATACATTGTAGCTTCACATAAGAGACTATTTCACAATGGTGTTTTTATGGCTGTGAAATTGCAGATCCTACTCCCTATAGTTGCATAAGAATATACTTTCTATTTTAAAGCGCTTTCAAAGAAAGCGGGTTCAGATTGGTTGATTGGCTGGTTAAGATTCAGCATAGAGGAATACTATAAATTTTTTTTTTTGCTTTCCATATTTATGTAACATTTTGTTTGACTTTTGACATTAATAATTTAAGTTAGATGTATTTGTTCCTATTTTTTTGCTGCTGTGACTTCTCCATATCATGTTCCCCACCCTTTATTATTTTAGTTAATGCCTTTGCCTTAAATTTAAGTGAGATTTTTGTCACTTAACTGTACTCTGTCAATATAGCCGGCCCAAATGGTGGTTCTGTGGAAGTTACATATAAATATCTGAAATTTTGGAAAGATAGACTCAATTGGCATTTAAAGTATTTGCATTAATTAGGGGTAGATGATCCTGGAAAGTTTGATAGGGATCTTAAAAGCTCTTGAATAAAGGGTAGTGACTTCCTCTTCTCCATTTCTACTAAAAATACATGTAAAAGGCTTTATGTTGTTGACTGACTCCTGAGTCAGTACTTTGAAGCCCCTGAGCCCCCAGGTAAGTTGGGAATTCTCACCCCTCTATACCAACCAGAGATGGGGTCTTATTGTCCAAATCGGCCACTGGGAAGGGAACCCCCAAGGCAGTGAGACCGTGTGGCCAGGAGCACGGTCCCTGGAGTCGGAGGGACCTGGGCAAGTCCTGGCCCCAGCACGGCACAAGCTGTGTATAATCTTTGGAGAGTTACTTATCCTCTATGTCTCCTACTAAGGTTATCAATAAAATGGGGCTATCCTATCCCTACTTCACAAGTCAGGATTAAATGAGATGGTGTGTGCAGTATTAGCACTAAAATAACATTATTTTATGGGATTGACCAGCTGTGGACATTCCTCTAGTCTAGAGAATGATCTACCGGTACTCTAAGATATGCTTTTTAAGTGTTCTTGAAAAATTTTTGAAGGAGGGATCAGTTTTCCCTTAAAGCTTCTCTAAGGAAACACTCATCTAAAAAATGTAATGAGTGTGTCAGCACTGATGTAGAATGCTCATCAGAACACCGTGTGATGTGAGAGAAAGGCTCTGAATTGGCGATGTCCTTCTTGCCAGTGTTTCCCAGCATCGCTGTGACTGGGGTGGAACCACACAGTTGGCTGGCAGGACAGCTCAGTTCTGGCCCCTTCCCTTTTCAAGGGAGTAGGATCGCTACTGCCTTCAAAATAAAATGGGAGTTGTCATTCAGGCCCTCTGGGATCTTATAGAACCACAGCCCACTCTTTAACAATAAATTCATGCACACCCACAGTTATTTGTTGGGTAGGACCTGCCCTGTTGGGTCTCTCCCACCACTTCTCTGCCTCTCCAGTTTACCTTAGCCAGAATGCACTCTGTCCCACAGCCAGGTCCCTGGCTGTCTCAGAAGAGCCTGTCCCTGGTGGCCCATCAGGCTCCCTGCACCTGCCTTTGCCGTCTTACCTGTGAGAATTTGCTAAGTGTGCACGAAGCCTCCAGGTCTGTACGACCCGTGCAGCTCCTGCTTCCACTGTGCTTACTGCCTGTGCGCTATGCAGCTGACCTAATTATGTGATCCTGTGTCATTTGCTAAATGTATCTTGTCAACCACATCTACAGAACAAAGTTTGTCTGTTTGCCATTAAATGCAAGATATGCACTCTGGGCTCTCAGTAAATACATACTTGTACTGGTGTGCCAAGGGAAGGCTGCGCTCACAGATCCAAGGGACAGCATTCCTCAATCTGGAGAATTTTTACCGAGGTGGACAGTTTGCAAACCTGGGAAACATGGCCTCTGGAGGAAACGGAAAGCGTGCTCCCTCCAGACTAAGAGGTGGGCAGCTTTTACAGAGAAAGCACCTGCCCTAGTCCCTGATTGGTCCATTTTATGCACATAAAGAATCCCAATTTGCATAGTTTTATTGATTCAGATACCACTATCCTGATTGGTTGGAACCATGCATCTTGATTGGTCATTATGGAACCACTCTGATTGGTCGGTAAAGATGCAGAGGAGAATATTCATTAATCATGGGGTAGGCCTCAGCCCATTGGTCAAAATACAATTCCAGGAACTCCTTTGGAAGGTTCAGCTCAGATGGCAGGAACTGTAGTGCAGGAGGCTTGGCAGCTTAGTCTGTGGCTTTTCCCTGATACTTAGTGTGTTTGAGAGGCCCCCAGTGAACAATGGCTGCTAGACTCTGAGTATGAATTTGGGCCCACGTAACCACAAGGAGTCCTTTTTGGCAGGTATATTCAGCTGATAGCCGTTGTTCAGGCCTGTGTCTAAACCAGTAATTGGAAATCCTCAGTAAAAGCCATTTAGTGACATATTTTTGTAAAGAGAATATCATATTTTTGTGAATGACACTTTTCATCTATCAAATTTTTTGAAAGCTCTGGAGGTCTTCATAATGCTCCTTGGTTGATAGAAGTTTCTACCAGGCTTGTTAGTTCTTTGAGTAAGAAATCACTAGCTATTCCAGGAACACAGTGTAACCTACCTAATATCCACCAGGAGCTTTAGTTTTCATACTCATTCCTTTATTTTACTACTAACTCGGGAAAATAACCAGGGAAAGGGATGCAGAAATGCTTTGGGTGGAATTGTAAGAACTGAGTGTTTTCAACATCTGTTCTATGTAGCTTCAAAGGCAAATGATTGCGTTTGGTTTGAGGTTTCAGTAATCTTGATTGACATAAATAGGCTGAGAAGCACAGGTAATGGATGAGAAAAGAAAGGGAAAATAGTTTGGGTTTGAGGTTAGAAGAGTGGAACACAGTGAAGATTTCTAAATCCTTGTTAAATTCCCCCACTTTCAAGTAAACACTTAAATGTGTGGTTTGACACAAACGAAAAGTAGAAGGGGCTTTCCTTGATTTGTGTTTTTCTTCAAGTTAACCCCAGGGAATTTTTAGTTTTGCTTTTATGTTAAATATCTCAGATTTATTTTGAGTTTCTTAAATGTCTGCCTAAAGAAAAGAAAGAACCTATTAGAAGTAAGACAAGAGATTAATGTGTTTTAAAACTGCCAAAGGCTGATCCTGGAAAATAGTTGCCTAAATGACTGAAGGTAGTAACTCCTACAGAGCAGCTCATTTTTTTCCTTTTTCAAGTTTTAGGGGTAGATTCTTCATGCAAGAGTAAAAGTAATTCTTTAAGTTATTAAAAAGTATACTGAAATTCTTTTATTTAAAATTAAATTTTGTTTTTGAATAGGCAGTGCATTCACAGGGTTCAAAAAAAATCAGTCGTTAAAAAGTATTTTCAATGAGAAATTCTGATCTCACCCTGTCCCTGCCCCAAGAGGTAACCGCTTTAAAGTTGTTTATCCATCCAGCATGTGGTTTTTGTTTTTAATGCTTGGGGACTTGACTTTTTTTCTGCCAATAATGAGGTTCGATGAATCGTATTTTATTGATCTTGGTGCTGTTGTATGGCTGTCATTGGGAACATGGAATTCAGGGCTGTCTATTCCTTGCTAAGGTGGATTCTCAGAATCTCAAGAACATTCCCATAATGCAATGGGGATGTTTTGTGTTTTAAACTCTTCAGAGAGCATCGAACTCTCGCAGGAGGATGGTAGCGGCATTTCACGAGCATTGAGCATTCTGTTTGATATGTGAAATTGTATGCTTTATTTGTTAGTCTGTGTACAGTGAGCCTGGTGTTTTCAATTAAAAAAAACCACATTAACCTTCTTAATGAAAACTTTCAAAATCAACAGAAATAGAATAATATAAGTAACCCTCATACATTCATCTCCCAGATTCAATAATTAAGATTTTGCCATATTTGTTTCATCTTTTTCTTTCCCCTTAGTTTTTTTTTTTTTCATTTCTTCCTCCTTACTACAGAAATATTTTCAAGTGTATCCTAGATCTCATGTCATCTCACTCTTATGTATTTATTGTGTATCTCTGGTGTTTCCTTATATAAATCCAGTACCCTTGTTACCTAGTAAAGTTCACAGCAGTTTGTTGGCATCCTCTGAGATCCAGGCTATATTCATATTTCCTTGATGGCATCCAATCTGTTTCTCCCCAGTTGGCTAGTTGCAACCAGGATCCTGACAAGGTCTACACGTTGCATTCGGCGTTTCTGCCTCCTGAGCCTGTGTGCAAGCCACCCCCTTTTCTGTTATCAGCTTGTTGAAGAGGCCAGGCAGTTTGTTCTACAGAATTTCCAGACTCCTGGGACTGAGCTGGCAGCTTTCTTGTGTCACTTTGCTGGTTCCTCTGTTCCCTTCAAACCTGTAGGCTGGCTGTGAGCCTCGCCCCCTCTTCCTGTTACTTTGGTTATTCTGTTTCACTGTTGCATCCCAGCCATGGCTGTTTAGTGTTGATACGATTGAAGAGGCTGAATGAGAGACTGGGACAGGGAGAGCTGTCACTGCCGTCTCAAGATTCGGCTCGAGCCCCTGTGACAAGGGTTCTGTCACCCGGAGCCTTGTGTGTGTAACTGCCACCTCCTTCCTCCGTGGATCCAGGCTGCCGACTCACTTGTGGGTCTGGGGTGATGATGAAATTGCACAGTATTTGTTGACTTTAGTTTTGATTCATGTTAGATCCCGTTTCCAGGGAGCTGCGGAGCTGATGCACCCTGAGGGAGAACGCACCGTGGTAACCTGGGGGTTTGGGTGGAGCCGTTTTCTTGCAGAAGCGGGAACCAAAGTGGCCCTGGCTGACTCTTACCAAATGGAGAAAGCCGCTCTTCGCTATTTTCAGCACGGTGCAGTTAGCCGGAAGGTAAACAGGCTCTGGAGTCATCAGCTCCTTTGTTGCTCCCTTATCTCGATTTAACCGGATGAAACAGTAGCTCTCCCCGTGCCTTTCAAGACAAGGCATTTCAAAACGCCATCCTGCCATCAGCGTTACAGTCGTGCGTAGATAATCCTTCCTGGTGCCAGAAGCATGGCATTTGGACAATGTGAGCAATAGCTTCTCGGGCCATGTTGTCACATGTGCTGTGTTCTTCAAGCGTGCATGTCCCCTGGCCCACACATTTGCGGCGTGGTGGGGATGCTCCCTGCCACACTTGCTTTAACTTATTCAATAGTCTGGGGGGAGACTGAAGCCTGTTTACCTGCAGTTTCAGCCTGGATTCATTGACTGTTCTTAATTGTGTTGTGTATTTTCGCCAAGTTGAATGCCAGGATTTTTGGAAGGAGTGCCCAACTTCTTTCTTTACCTTAATTCCAGGTGCATCTGAGGTTCAAATGTAATTCTGACTCATAGAGTGTGCTTCATAAATACAGAGGTACATTGACTTAAAAAAAAAGCCAAAAACTCAGATTATACCAAATGAAGAATTCTGCAGTTGAAAAATCTTTCATTGACTATTTCTGTACTTATTTCCAGGATAATTAGTATTCCTGATGAGCATTTGAGATACTGAAAAATGATAAATTATTTGTACCATTTTACCATGTTGATGATAATATAGCATTGTAATATATACAGTTCTTGGAAAATTGAAAAGTTGTGAACCCATATGTAGAACATTTTGAACCATAACAAATAGCAGAGCATTTATTGAACTTCACGTAGCAACGATGGTGGATAACAGTAATTTCCTTCCTATTTGTTTCTAAGAAAGAGTCACCAAGGGACTTGTATCTCTGGATGTAAGTCAGTGGAAGATACTTACAAAAAACCCCACACTCTGCTGTGAAACTAGAGAAGCGTTTGAGGCAGTGGATGGGGTAGCAGTGAAGCTCAGGCCTCATGCATGTGGGTATGACTGTGTGGACGCTGGGCGGTGGCGCTGAGGTGCTGTGAGGCTTCGGTGTTGCCTGTCTCCCTTTCCTGCCCTCTGGGTTCTCTGGGTGACAGGGGTTCTCCCGTGTAGCGTCTGTGCACATAGGAAAGCTGTGGACGAAGGTGAGGTGGGCAGGTGTTCCCAGGCCTCGGGCTCACCATACATGGGAGGGTCTGGCGCTGCTGCTGCCACCCCGCTTTTGCGTGGGGAGCTCGGGGTGTGAGGACTGCCAGGGTGGGGGAGCAGCCGCGTCCTGAGCGGTGGCTTGGGTGGCCATGGGCAGTGTGACTGCTGGAATGCCCTGTGCATTACTTCACACCGGCGGGAAGGGACGGGCCCCACAGGGCAGGGCGGGCTGGCCTGTCACAGGGACTGGCTCTCAGGCTGCCACAGAGCCCGGCTGTCAGTGCTGGTCACGCGTCCAGCTGTTTGAACCCCTTGCGGCTGCCCTGGGGCTTCTCTGCTCTGTGAGGAAGGGGGTTACCTCTCCTTTGTGAGTCACGGGGGGCCGGGAGCAGCACAGGTGTGCGAGCTTCCTGGCTTTCCAGGTGGCTGAGCGAGGTTCAGGGGCCTCTTTGCTGGATGGAGCTTGTAGGCCACATCGGCTTTGATGCCCGGGAGCCTGTGCAGTTGCTCTTTCTTCTGGGGTACCCTTCCCCCCTCAGCAGGAAACACGTCTTTCAAAGTCCCCCTCAGACACCCCTTCTCCTCATAGCTCATCCTGTCCCTTCCGGCTGGTGGGATGAGCCACAGCCTCGCCTTTGCTCCCAAGCACTTTGGGCACTACTTGCACACCCCTTATCCCGGGGGTCACCCATTCGTTATGTTTCGTCTTGTGCCCCTCATCACTGGGATCACCCTTTCTTTATGGTTCCGTCTTACACCCCTTTATGTTCCGTTTTGCGTAAGGTGACTAGACGTCCCGCTTTGGGCGGGACAGTCCCAATTTTTAACAATTTGTCCCGCGTCCCGCGGTGTTTTAAAAAAGTCCCGATTTTTGGAAAGAATGCACGACAAGCTAGGGAACGGCGGGAGATAGACCCAATTTTTAATCAAGAACCCCCTCCTCCCCGGTCAATGGTGTCCCGCTTTACCAATGTTAAAATCTGGTCACCTTAGTCTTGCGCCCTCGTCACTGGGGTCACCCTTTCTTTATGGCTCCGTCTTGCGCCCTCATCACTGGGGTCACCCTTTCTTTATGGCTCCATCTTACGCCCTCATTCCTGGGGTTACCCGCCGATGCCCGTACCCTGCCTGTAAGTTCTGGTTTGCCTCTGCTGCTCAGAAGCACTTTCTGGAACTCAGCTCCTCCACTTCACCTGCTTTTCCAGCCTCAACCAGTTCTTCTGGACTCTGGGGGAGGGGGGGGGGTTGCTTTTCCTTAGATGACCTTGGTTTCACGTTACGATTCCTCATGACACTGGCCAGGGTCGCTCTGGTCCCTGCACTGCGCAGGCATGTGAGTGTCCCCGTGCCGTTCTCTCAGGTTTTGCCTCACGCCACCCTCTGCTGTTAGGAGCGTGCACGTTGAGGATCGTTGGTGCTTCTTGGAGACTTGACCCCTCTATCATTACGTGGGGCCCTCTTTATGCCCTTCCTTGCTGACCTTCCTTGCTCTGAAGTCGGCTTTGACTAAATTAATGCAGGTGTTCCAACCTTCTTTTGATTAGTGTTAGCATGGTATATCCTTCTTTATCCCTTTACTTTTATTTATTTACTTTTCCTTTACTTTTGATCTATCTGTATCTTTATATTTAAAGTGAATTTCTTATAGACAACATATTGTCTCATTTCTTTACTTACTGTGCATTTTAGTTGTTATATTTAGGCCATTGATGTTTATAGTGATTAATGATATAATTAGAATAATATGGACCATATTTGCTACTGTTTTCTTCGAATAATTTTTTTTTTATTTCCTGCAGCTTAAATATGATATGCCTAAGTGGGGTGTGTGTGTTTGTTCTTTTCTCCCCCATTTCCGTGAGACCCCTTCCTTGGGATTCTCGAACAGCTGTAACTTTTCTTCTGGCTTCCTTCCTACCCTCCATTTGGGAGTTCGGGATCCCCTTCTCCCCCATCATCACCCTGCCCCGATGACCCCAGCTCCTTCTCTACGGCTTTACCTCACACATGAATGACAGTGGCCCTGTCTTCATGTCCTGAGGGTGACTTCACTTGTGTGTGTGTGTGTGTGGGTGGGGCGTGGGGATAGAGGCATGGTGCTCCTTTGCTGTCACCCTGGGTGGTCAGTGCGTGTTCCCTCGTCCCCTCAGCTCCGTCTGCTCAGCGCCTGTCCTGCGGCAGCTCTAGGCCCGGGAGACAGGCAGCCAGTTTGTGGCATAGCCTGCTTCCCTGTGAGCTCCCCTTACACATACCCAGCTGCCTTGTGCTTCCCTGTGAGCTCCCCTACACACACCCAGCTGCCTTGTGCTTCCCTGTGAGCTCCCCTTACACACACCCAGCTGCCTTGTGCTTCCCTGTGAGCTCCCCTTACATACACCCAGCTGCCTTGTGCTTCCCCGTGAGCTCCCCTTACACACACCCAGCTGCCTTGTGCTTCCCCGTGAGCTCCCCTTACACACACCCAGCTGCCTTGTGCTTCCCCGTGAGCTCGCCTTACACACACCCAGCTGCCTTGTGCTTCCCCGTGAGCTCCCCTTACACACACCCAGC
>PVKE010000167.1:0-44927 GCA_004027555.1 Craseonycteris thonglongyai | reverse complement strand
ACATTTTTTAATATCAGAGTTTAGACTTAAATTGTGCATTGTAATTTTAAAGGTTTTAAAATTTCGTGAAATAGGATTAAAACAAGATACCTTACAATGAGTTAAGAGTATCAACATCAATATTGTGCAACTTACTGTCAACGTATATGTTGAAAAATATATCCTTTCCCTTCTCTCAGAACGCTGATTGTGTAACGTTACGTTAGCTTGTGTTTGGCTCCCTGATACTCCCTCCCTGAGTGCAGGTGCAAAATGATACTCATCTTTGTATCTTCAGCGGTTAGGGTCATATCCAGCACATAAAGTACACAAAACAAAATTGAATGAAGGAATCAGAAAAAGAAGGGCCCAAACCGCCTTTATTTGTGACTCTTCTGATTACCGTATATCCCTGGCTGTATACTGTGTTTTAGTCGTTGGGTTTTTTGTTTTCTTTGGGGGGGGATGGGGTGGTGATTTTATCTAACCATTACTGTCAACTGTAGAATCATGGACGAGTTTCTGGATAACAAATCTGAGTTAGACCTCCTCATAATCTATTTCAGTTATTGGATGACAACCTATTAACCTGCAAAGAACTGCTCTGGAAATTTTGTAGACACACGACATAGAACCTGTCAAATAATAGTGTAATCCATCCATGGCTCCAGGTTTTGGGATTTGGGAGTGATTAGGAAGACCTAATGAGATTCCCCCCCTTGTAACCATCCGCCTGGCTGTCCTCGGGTTGGAGAGCATGAGGCGTGGTGGAGCAGAGCGGCCGCAGGGCACACAGGACCACGCAGGACCGCGCAGGAGGGCCCGGCTCTCTGCCGAGGGTGCTGGACACGGCTCCACGTCAGAAGTGCTAGAGGGGCTGGGTCTTGAAAACACAAAACCTGGCAAGAGGGCAGTTTGCCAGTGAGCTCGTAGCAGCCCTCATCCATCTCGTAAAAAGTATTTATTGAGGAAACAGTGAGGAGAAGCTCATATACAGGCCCTTCAGTCAGGAAGCGTTTATTGAGCTTTTATTATGTACGAGGCCCTGTTCTCAGCATCTGAGAAACACCGAACGTAAGTGTGACAACAGTTCAGTGCTCACCATGGCCTTGAATCTTAGCAACTAGGGCAGAGTTAAGGACAAGGTGACCCAGCCAGAAGGGCCCCTGCGGAGGCACGGGGAAACCCTAGGCGAGGGTGAGAGGCTCCTGGTGGTGAGGGTAGAAGGGGGAAGGGAGGGAGAGGCAGGGAAAAGGCACAGATGCTCTTGTTTCTAGAATTTTCTACCAGTCTCTGCACTCCTCTTGTCCCCACACACCTCTTCTTCCCAGCTCATTTACTCGACCACCTCTGACTGCAGTGGTTTTTCTCGTGGGTGTTTCTACTAGTCTCTGTTGTGGCATCTCCTCCGGGGAGTAGCATTTGCTCCTTCTGATCCGTGGCTCTCATGCGGGTCGGCCCCAGCCCGTTTTCTCATCAGCCCTTGGCCACCAGCTTCCATGGATTTCAGCTTTGAACTTGTGGCCTTGCTCAGCCCTACGTGGGGTTTAAATGAAGGCGTGCCAGCACGCAGCCAAGACTAATGTGGGCCAGAACTGAGGCCCTGGCTGTGTTGACTAAAGACTTGGGATTCAAGAGCTATTTGAAACTTTGGAAGGTTAGCAGGGAGAGGGAGGTGGGGGAAGGCCAAGACGGAGGCTCCAGGAACAGAAAATTCCGGAAGAGGGCCAAGTTTGAGGAAGGGAGAGGGTCTTTCGATGGTTGTCATTGCTGTCCAGGAGGTTGTGAGTAGCGCACATCGGCAATTCAGAGTCAGGTGGCCAGTGCAGGTGTGTGGGCAGAGCTGGGTTGCAGATGAAGCCTGGGGTGCAGATGACACCTGGGGTGCAGATGATGCCGGGGGTGCAATGTCGCCTGCAGCGCAGGGGGATTGGAAACTGCCTGTGAGAGAGAACCAGGAGGCATCCACAGAAACTAGCCGCTCCGCGAAGGAAACGGCCTAGACGTCTGACACAATTATGAGCAGGATGCACGTAGGTCAGGGTGACTGCAGAAGTGTGTCGTGAGCTTTTCAGAGCTACACTCGCAAAGTTAAATTGCAAGCACTAAGGTCCCTTTCTGAAATGTCTCTTTTCTAGAGCAATCAGAAGGGCAGTGAAGGGCTAGAGCGTGCAGGGGGGTAGATGTGCCCACAAAGGACGATTCCTCTTCAACACTATTACTTGATTCTTCAGTGAGAAGAACCATTTTTGAACTCGATAGTTTCAAGCAAACAAGAAGTCCAAAAATATCCTTCAAACCAGGTGAGATAGGGAGACAGCAGCAAACTGCTCTGAATTCCTTCAAGTCCCAGATGCAGAGGATGTGTCCCGTGGGCTGACAGGACTTGGAGACGCAGTCTCTGAAGAATTTAAAATATTATGACTTGGTGACTCCTTGGAGAATGGAAATAGCGCCCAAAGGCAAGAGACGCATAAATGCCTTGCGTTTCACAAGAAGCGCCCTTGCGCTTCTTGTCACTAATTAAGATACCAAGTGGCTTGACGTTTTGATTTGAAGGGCAATCCTAGCACTAAGGACCAGGCGTTAATTCCCCAAAACCCCAGTCTGTAAATAAATGACATTAACGCCTAAGAGAGGAATAGTGGTTGCATTTTTATGTTTTAGTTCCTATCCTGCTGCATGCGTATCAGGAAACGACTCCTGTCTTTATTCCAGGAAGCTCTCAGAGTCAGGGTAATATATTGGTGACTTATTAACACCCACAAGTATTTGAGCTGAACTCCAGTGTAGTGTAGCCAAGGAATTCCTGTGGTGAAGTAGTGAGAAGCGTGCTGCTCAGGCGTCATTCAGCTGTCAGAGATAACAAACACCAGAGGCGCGCATTGGGGATGCAGAACTGCCTTGACAAGCTACACCATCAAAGCTGAAGCAGAATTTATGGTAGATTAATCTTAAAATCAATACCACACGTGTAAAAGGAGTACAGACCGGGTAGCAGTTCATAGGGGAAAAAAAAAAATCCCAGGTTTGTAGACATAATAAACTTAACATGAATCAACAGTCTGACAGAGTTTCTCCACAAATCTCAGGCGATCGCAGGGAATGTTTGGGGACCTGTGGCATCTAAGAAACTGAAGGTTATTGTCTCTCTTCATGCTTATTGGCTCTGACCTTCGGCCTAAACCCCTGTTACCCAAAGAAGAGGTTCAGACTGTAATAAAGAACAAAAGACATTTATTTGAGCAAAACCATCGCAATCTGGAAGACACATATTCGGGTAGCAGCCCATGCTGTGCCCCAGAATGGGCAAAGAAAGGCGAAAACCACACAGTGTAATTCTTTCATGCAAATGAAAGGTTGCTAGACCAACAGGGATTCGTAATGTCATGAGTGTTAATGTTAAATGTTAAGTCACCTTTACATTCTAGAGTTAAATGACCTTAGTTCTTCTTATTTTTTAATATACTGCTGGCTTCATTTTGCTACTGTTTTGTATGTGAGCATAGAGGACTTTTTATATCTGTAGTTGAGATTGGCTTTTGATTTTTCTGTCTTGTTCTTTGCTGGTGTTGGTATTGAGTACATATATGTGTATACACTTCAACAAGTGAGGTGCTGAGTGCTCCTTTTTCTGTTCCTTACAAGCGCTTTTATAAAATCGTAATAATCTGTTGCTTCAAACTATGTCAGAATTCATCTATAAAAACATTCAGGGTCTATTATTTTCTCTGTGGGAAGTTTATTTTTTTAAATGACTGATTCTTTAATAGTCATAGGAATTTTCGGACCTTCTTTTCTTCTTAAGTAAGCTTTGCTAAGTTGTAATTTTCTAGAAATTTATCCTTTTAATCCCAAGTTTTCAAGTTTATTGGCATACAGTTATTTATAGCATTCTTTTATCCCTCAAATCCTGCTAAATATATAGTTATTATGTCCTTTTCATTCATAATGTCATTCTTTCATTTTGTTCTCTCTTAATCTTGGCAAACGTTTGTCTCTCTTGTCAGTATTTTCAAAGTACTCATGCTAACTTTGTTTATCCTCTATTTTGTTTGTTTTCATCCATTAGTTTCTGTTTTTATTATTAGTCCATCCTTCCTCCTTGTTTGCGTCCCCTCCAAACCCGCCAGTTTCTTAGTTAATTAAGTTTCAATCTTATCTGACAAATGCTTTTAAATTTTTCATGCTGTAATTTTAAGCTGTGTGATGCAGTACTTTGGCTGCAAGCCATGATTTTAGTACAAAATATGAATGTCTCTAATTTTCCTTGTAATTTCCTCTTTGACCAAAGAGTTGTTAAAAGTGTAGTTTAAAATTTTTAAGACTTTGCAAAGGGTTCTCTTTTTATAATTGATATCTAACCGGTATTGATTCTATGCAGGTTGTTGATATTTATTTTATGGCTTACTGTGTCCTCAGTTTTTAGGAAATGTTCTGTTTGTGCTTGAGTACATTTTACATTCTCTAATTGTTGGTTCTGAGTTTTCATATAAGCCTGTCAAGTCAACCTTTTAATTGTGTAGCTTAGACGATTGATACAAAACCAAATTTTTTGACCTAGCAATTAAGAAGTGGGGCTTTTCCTCTAGGATGATAGTCCTTTAGTCCTGTCTAGTTTCTGAAATTATTAAAACTTTATTTATTTGCAGAAGTGTTAGGTTCGCAGAAAAACTGAGAAGGTACAGAGATTGCCCATAATAGCCTTGCCCACCCCCACGTACATGACCTCCTCCATTGTGAACACCCCCCTGCCAAGTGGTGGTGCATTTGTTACAAGGGATGAACCTACAGCGACACTTGTAGCCACCCACAGGTCCTTATTTATAGTGCAGTCGCTCTTGGTGGTGTGCCTGCCGTGAGTTTGGATAGATATACAGTGACATATACTCATCATGCTGATGTCATGCCAAGCACAGTTGACCCTTCCACAACACAGGTTTGGACTGGGTTCATTTACACACCGGTTTTTCAATAAACATATACAGTACTATAGATGTATTTTCTCTTACGATTTTCTTAACCTTTTTTTCTCTGGCTTACTTTGTTTTGAGAACATAGTACATAACACATATACTAAAGATCTGTTAATCAGTTATTTGTGTTATTGGTAAGGCTTCCAGCGAACAGTCAGCTAGCTGTTAAGTTTGTGGGGAGTCAAAAGTTATGTGAATTGTTGACTGTGCAGGGGTCAGTGCCTCTAAGCCCATGTTCGTGGGTCAACTATATTTTCACTACCTTATAAATCATTCAATCTTTTTTCACTCTATGTATTTTGAAAATATTAGATGTATAGGATATAGAGTAGTTATTTCTTCCTGGTGAACATGTGTTATCCTCTTAATCTTCACAATGCTTTGTCTTAAATTCTATTTCTTAAAATAATTTTGCAAACCTAGTCACATTACTAATCACCAAATACAGTTATTATATTTTTGAGCAAACCTACCTTTTTTGTGTAATTTTGTGCATTAGCCACCACACTAAAATGTTTGTTGCTCTGGTTACCTTTCTCACAAAATACTTATCAAATAATAAGTAATAAAAATTAACCATTGTCATTCTTATATGTTTTATCTGATTTAGTTTTATCTAGCAATGTATGAAGTAAGTACATAGTTATCCACACTATGAAAACCAAGTTAGATGGGTTAAATCATTTGCCAGAGGTTACACAATAGTATCAATAACATGGGAATTGATCTATTAGTTTCTGTGAGTGATATATTAGTAGATTTATTATTTTCACATCAGAATTTCCTTAAAGCTCTGTCAGAGTTGCTAAACTCAATACCATAACATTCCAGGTGTTTTGTTTTTTAGTTTTTACAAGTTAAAAATTCTTTACTATGATAGGAAATGGCTTATATTAATACTTCTCATACAGTATGTCTCACAAAATAACAGACCTATTTCCACTGTAAGTGTTATTTTTAGAGCAGTAAAAATCTGGTGCTTTTATTTTAGAACTGTCCTGTGCTGCATCATTATAAGATCTAGTTCGTTGCTTTACTTGGTGAAAGTCAGCCCAAGGCTAAAATTGCTTAAGATCTATTTCCAAGGAGACATACAGACTTGTAATAAATCTTCTCCTGTCATTGTCTTCCAGGAGATCCAAATAAGGTTTGGAAGTAAAAATTATAGTGCAACTAGAGCTAGATTAGTTTTGGCAGGTTTACGTTGTTTTGAAACTTTTCTTATTTTCAGCTTTAATGCTTCTCAGTTATGTCTAGACAAGAGCATTGAACTGGGAGGCAGACACAGGTCTGAGATGGTGTCTCCCTCCCCCGCCCACCTCACTCAGGTGACCGCGGATCTTGTCTACTGGACTTCTCTGAGACGTCTCTGCTTTCTTATTTATATAAAATTAAAATTTAGAAGTTAAAAACCAACACCCCCACATTTACCTCAAGAATTCTAGTTGGTCATATTTAATAATGTATGCAAATGGTAAACTTCATATTATTGAAATTTTTTTAAAGGAAAAAATACAAGTTAGACCTCTTTCACACATTAAAATGTTCTGTACTGAACCCTGTAAAACTCAAAATTCTTCTGTTTCTTTGAGCCATCGGTGAGTTTGTGTTAATATGTAAGCATGCCTACGGGTTCTTTCATCTCATATTATTTTAGTGTGTTAGAAAACAACACTAAAAATCAAGTGAGTGAAAAGTCACGTTACCTCCTATGGGTGTAGATCTGAGATTTCATCTCCTTGGGCCTCGACAACGTTTTCGTTAGTATTGATTGTGTGCCATCTGGATTACTGGTAATGAGCAGAGCACATTCGTGGAGACATGCCAAACGCCATTCCCTGCAGTAGACACGTGCAGAGCATTAGTGCTCGCTGTGGCGTGCGCTCAAGCTGCAAAGCTGAAGCTGCTGACTTGTAGCCTGGGCAGCTTTAGGTGTGGTTTCTGCTGCTGAAGCCTTTTCTTGTCTGGGTGACCATGTCTCAACCACTTTGTATCATTAGGTCCAACATGTCCCCAAGGGATAGCGGTGGTAGGAGTACTTTGCTTCAGGAGGAGTTGAATTATTGCCACAACAAGGATTTGTGCTGGAGGCTGTCTTAACTTTTAATAATTTATGCAGCTTCTACCATAATACATTTTCTAAATGGCCATAAAGAAAACAAGATATTTTATCTGAGGGAGTTGGCTCTATAGGAATTCAATGCAACAATTTTTAACAAAGCTTTATTTAAATTAGACTGGTGAGATTGCAGTGATAGAAAATGTCTGGCAAATTTATAAGGTTACATTCTTACAAGTTCAACTCTTGGGAAAACATTCAGAGAATTTAAGTCATGTCAAGGTTGCTAAAGCATTTGCTTTTTTTTTAAAGATGTATTTTATTGTTTGAGAGAAGGTGGGGAGAGGGGGGAGGGCCCAGAACAGTCTCCCTAGTTGTACATCATTAGTTGTGACATAGTTTCATTTGACACAGGTGGATGTGGGGCCTTGCAGGGCGGGAACAGAACTGGGGGCCTCCCACGTGGGACGTGAGAACCTTTGCCACCATCCCACTGGTTACCAATTGCGCCGCAGTTTAGCATATGGGTTTGCACAGGTTGGGGCTGGGATTTGAACCCTGAGTCTCATGGTTGCAAGGTAAGCATCCAACCTGCTGAGCTATCCCAACATCCCCAAGCTTTTGCATTTTTTAAAATGATATTTCTAAAATCTTCCAAAAAAATGTTGTGCTTTCTTAATGCAATAGAAAACTACTATTATTTTAATATTTTTATTCCTTTGTGTAGCCAGCAAAGAGAGCCAGTTGTGTTTATCCCAAGAGCACAGTCAAGAACTTCCTTCCTTTGGTGGGACTGATAGGAAAGCCCCCACGAAAGCTAGTTGTGGTGAGGGCTATGATGTCAGCTGTTGTCCAAGCCAGACACTTCTAAGAGGGGGGCTATTGATCACCCCAAGACAGCAGTCCTCACCTGAGACTGTCAGGCCGACCTGTGTGCGTGGCCACCCTCGCTGTGACAGCCTTTACAGTCAGATGTCCTGAGATGCAGGAACCTGAGTGCTGGAACTGCGTAGCTCTGAGCTTGGGGTGCACAGAGCGGGTGGGGGCGTCCACTTCCGAGGGACCTTTCCCATCAAGGTGGCCCAGTGCACCTCGGAGTCTGGTTGGGGCTCCAGAAATTTAGAGCATCAGATGCATCAGTGAATGCAGGGTGAACGAGTAACTGGAAACTGGAAAGCCACGTATCTTAGAACCTTGCGGGTGGGGCATGTCGCCTCCTCCTGAACTTGAAGACTAGAGTTAGGTGTCGGCAGCGTACAGAGAACCTGGCAGTTATTATGATGAGACAGGTTGTGTTGCCATTGCCGTCATTCTTCAGAAATAAAACCGAGCATATTTGTTTTTCAATTAAAAACAGATAATGGTGGGAAAAATCATACTGAATTATTAAAATAAATTAGGCCACCGTCATTAATTACTGGTATATTGTGTTCCAGATGTAGGAACAACAATTCTGCCATTTTCTTGTTATTGGGGATGTGACCCCCAAAATATGTTGCTGCATTTTGTAGCTGGAATGGATCTTTAAAATAGAAATGCCACCAGTCCAGTAATACAAGAGGTACAGTTTATTGTAAGGTTAAGGCTGTTCAGACACTTTACCTCGTTGCTGGTGTCTCAGTTCCTCCATTGCTTTCTCTGTACCTTTTTCGTGGGATTGGGGACATTTTTCCCCAGGCTACTCATTTCGGCACACGTTCCTTCCTTCTGGTAGCAAGATCAAGAAGGATCCCTTGTTACTTAGTAGGGAGCCACACACACAGGGCGATGCTCTGCAGAGGTGAGCCAGGAGGGTGTTCTGGACGGACCCGACCTGCTTGTACTTCCGTGTCCTCTCCCACGGCAGGGCCCCCACACAGCTCCTGGGGCCGCCGGCCAGCATCCCACGAGAGCAGCTGGAGACTGCAAAGCCGGCAGGCTTCTGCAGAGACCAACCGCAGGCATTTCTATAACGGCAGTTCGGGCCAGGTGTAAAAGGTCTCACGTCCTCCTAGCAGTTTGAAGGAGGCACCTCATAGAGTTGCCCTCTCTGGCTAGAGCTCAATTTATGGCCCAACTGTGTCAACTGAATGAAGCCACGAGACACATGCGTTTATGGGCCTAACCTCAGTTCTGACCTCAGGTTATTTTCCTACCTTCAATCCCCATCCCTGACGGCCCCATCCATGAATTATAGACTAACTACATATTAAATACAGGCATTTAATATTAATATTGACTGAAATTTTTATTACCACAATTACAAGTATAGGAATTCCTTTGAGGGGATAATTTTTTGGGGGAAGAAACGTGGACTATTAATAAAACAAAATTGGCAAAGGGTTATTTTTACCGTCAAGTGGCAGTATGACTTAATTGCAGTACTGAATTCTGAGGGGTACATAAATACATTAAAAATAAATCCACAGACTTGAGGTTACACGACTATGAATGCATCACCAACTTCACCGTGTGCGGTAGGCAATAGAATTGTAGTGCTTTGGTGGTCTTCTTCCCATGGTTCCTAGGATAGCACCTCATACTAAGAGTGTACTGAAGCAATGGATGAGTAGTTGGCTGGTCCTTTCAGCATATTTTGAGCTAATGTGTGTGTGTTACCATTTCATTTCCTTTGGAAGTATATGAATGTGGATTATAGGCATATCAAACCCTCATTCACTATTTGTGGATGACCTGCTGTTACTTGAACATCAGATGCAGAAAAATCTCACAAGTGAACTTAAAATGAGTGAAGACTGCGTTTGCATACAGCGCTGTAATTAAGTACAGTCTGATCCTTTTGATCAGCCGAAATGAGGCGGTGCTCTAGATCTTTGTCTGCTTCCTCCTCCAGCCTGCAGGAACTGAAATCATGAAAAGTGTCTTTTTCCCCCCCGATGGTAATTTTAAAAACGTAAAAAGGTCTCCTAGAATATAAGCTCCTTGAGAACTGGGATTTTTATCTGTTTTGCTCACTGATATATCAGCCGTGCCTGTCACATAATTGGCAGTCAATAAATATGTGTTGAGTGAACTGTCTTTTGGCTAAAACCCACTAGCTTGGCAGTAATAAGATAAGCCGTCTTATCACACATGCTGATGCAGTGCAAGTTTCTCCACTGCGATCTTTAATGAGGTCTGATTCCCGACTTAAAGGAGTACTTTACCGCTTCCAAAGCTTTCCTGCCTTGTTTTGTCCTTTGGAAGCTAGAGGCCCAAGTAGTATTACTGAGGCAAGTCTGAGCTGTCAGGGGTGTGGGCAGCCGGAAGGCGCACTGCTCCCAGGCCAACGCCAGGAATGAGGCAGAGAACGTCCCGAGAGGTGAGATCACGGGGCCGTCAGTCATCCGAGTGCAAGGAGGCGCAGACTGCTCCAGGTGGAGAAGTATGGGCACAAGGGCTGCCTGCCCAACGGAGGGGTCAGGGGACATCAGGTTTGTAACAAATTGCTGGAGGCCCAGGGAGGGCCGCTGGCCTGTTGGCTTGGGGTAGCCAAGGGCCCTGACACAGGGGGAGTTCACATTCCCCCGTAGGCTCTGCTCCACCGCCTGCCAGCACCAGGCACCTGGAAGAAAGGTTGGGTGTGGGCTGGGAGAGCATGCAGAGCCCTCCACGGTGTTGCAGGCCCGCAGGGGCCATTGGCTGCTGCAGGAACAGCACACACCCCTGCCTCCCAACAGAGATGAGGAATCCAGCAGACTCACACTCAGAGACCTGAAAATAACCGATAACTAAAATAACTTCAAAGTGACGATCAGGCGGGGATTTAAAGAACTATTGAAGGACATCATGGAGAAGGTGGCCAACATGTACGAACAGATGGAGAGGAGAGAGGGAACCTGGGAGAAATGAAGCTGTTATAGGAATTCCTTCGCGGGGCTCAGAGTACACTTGACCCAGCTAGGACACTTAAGTTCACAGCTCAGTGAACTTAAAGTTTAGTAGAAATTATCCAAACTGAAATACCCAAGCGGGGAGGTTGGGAGGGGAGATAAAACAGAACATCCAAGAACTTTGGGACAATATTAAACAGTGTCATATACATGCAAATGGAGTTCCACAAGGAGAAGAGAGAGAGAGAGAACGAAGTAGAAGAAATCATTTAAGCGGTCATGGCTGAGAATTTGCCAACCTAATGAACATCAAGCCAGAGATTTGAGAAGCTTAGAGAATCCCAAGCAGGATAAATACCAAAAAGGATACATCTGGATATAAGTATGTTGTAGCCAAGCTATTGGAAACCAAAGATAAAGAGAAAACCTTGAAGGCAGACAGAGAAAAAAGACACAGGAATAGAGGGAAATTACAGCAGCCTTCTCATCAGAAACTATGACAGTCTAAGTTAGATTAAAATACTATCAGAAGGAGAACATTTTCTAATTGACACCAGTCTTTTCTAAATATGAATTGGACCCTGCAGGTGAAGAACTGACTTGTTGTTTGATAAGCAGTTCTACTTGAAGTGAGAGGAAAAATATTTTCAAAATGTGAGTTAATGACCAAATTTTGGGGCAGATATTGAAATATGGAAGACAGACTGCTAACACTTCAGCTGATTTTGTTGTTCTGAGAACCGTACGATAACCACCATGTTGGGGAGCATATCCTTAGAAAAGGCTGGCTAATTTGAAGAGGCACATGGGTCCCATTCAGCGTATCTGGCTGTTAGAAATGAAGAGAAATGTAAACAGGAAAGCATGAAAATACATTTCCTTAATAAGAAATTGATAGGTGCTACAGAGAGAGAACCGTGGAGCTGTAATTCCTGTCTCCTAAGAATTTATAAATCTAAAACAGACCAGATTTACAGAGGACATAGAGAAAGATTAACATGTAAATACAATTTGTCAGTCAGTGATTATCGGATCGGATCAGACAATTGCAGCAGTAAATAATACTAACTATCATTTATTCAGCACCTACTCTGTGTTAAACCTGATGGAATAGGTTTTCTAAATACGTTGTCTGGTTCACTTCTCATCTAATTCTGTGGAAATACTGACATCTTGCGAATGAGGAAAATGTGGCTAAGAGAAGTTTAGTAACTTGCCTCATCACGCCACCCTGCTGGGCAGTGGCTTGGGATTCAAAGTGGGTTTTGTCCGGCTCCAAAACCTGTGCTTTGCCCCTTACACTGCGTTGAAACCTAACAGTGGGAGTTTCAGGTTCAGGCAGGTGGTTTAGGGCAGATCATGCTCTGGGTTCACCTGTCCTGGGTCTAAGCAGGGTTCCTGGAAGGAAGAATATTTGTGGATTTATGGGATGGTGTAAAACCGGCAGGCATCTCAGTGGGCAGAAGTTATAGATGCTGGCAACAGCCGGAAGGGCCAGAGCCCTCCAGTGACTCCGTTTCTTATTCAGTCGCTCTTCATCATAATTTGTGCGCATGACATGCATTCTTGATTTATCGCATTCTAAGCACGCTAGTGGGAGTGCTTCTAACTTTTACTAACCAAGACAGTGTCCAGAGCCCAAGGAGAGCTGTGAGAATTCCATGCCGTTGTTGTGACAGATTAGTGGTCAGTGGAAGGAGTTATTTTCTACCTTGGAAGTTAGGGAGATTGATGCAGAAACCGGTAAAACCTGCAGTTGATTATGTGGTGAAAGAGTTATTGTTATCTCTAATGCTATGGATGTTGGTAAAATTTCATTTTAATATAATGAAAAGTAATTCTAGTGTTGTTTGAGGCCTCAGGTGTTTTAAATGCATTTTCATTGATATATAGTTGCTTGTCACCTGTCAGCTTGAATGTATTCTTTCTCTGTTTCTTCAATGTATCAGATGTGAGAGTCTTGACTTTAAGAGCCGATAATAGGAAACATCTGTGCTACTCTGTAGCTACAGCTACTTTTGGAATGACAGCAAAAATGGAATTATTTCAATATTGCTTATCATGACTCTGGTTGGTAAAGTAATATTTACAGAAGGAAATCTTCACCAGGAAACATTTTTCTAATTTGAAGTTTAAGATTTAACTTCTAAAATATTGTTTATTTAAAAAAAATTTATGTATAACTGAAAAAGAAAATCAGTTTACATGGCATTTAAGTTTTTGATTTATTTTTTGTTGTTCTTTTAATTTAAAGAAAGAAAGTACTTCCTAGGGGAATACATATCTTACTTTACTCTAAAAGCTGGACTGCATTTATTAATTTCATTTGACTAACAACCAAACTAGATTGAGAAAAGAAAAAGAATATCTGTGTTTCTGTTTAGACCACACATAATATAAATGTATTATTTGATTTGTGATTTGATTAATGATTCTTTCCTTTAAACTCTTCTACTGGGATTGTTTTTACCCTCTTCTTATGTTTCCTTATAGTTTTGGTAAACATTCTTTGTATTCACTGCAGTATGTATAGTAGGCCTGGAAGACATAATTTTGGGAAGTTTTATTGGTACTTATCTTCTTATTTTGAAATAAGTATAGATTCACAGGAAGTTGACAAAATTAATACAGAGGCCGCGTGTAACCTTCACCAGCAATAGCATTTATATTTCTTTCCCCCAGCGTTCACATTTTGTATGACTTTGTTGGCACATGTTTCTGTTTCCATGCGATTTTGATGCACTGTTTTCAGTTTTCCTTGCTCTTACCTGCTCTTTTTCTTTAAACCCGACAAGGAAAGAATTAAGCTCCATTAACCTTGTCCTGTTCCCGTTTGCCTTTCCCGTGTGAGTTGGAATCTCTGAGGTGTAGTAGATAAGCAAGCTGTGGGGTTCGGCTCTTAGATCCAGCACTTGGTATTTCCACATCACTGTCTTCCCCACAGAAATGGTGACCTTTTCAAAGATGCCGGACCATCACTGTGGGGCTCGGTGGCTGCTGGTCTCTGCGAGCCCACTTCCCAGGGGCACCACGCCATTGGCCTTCCTGCGTCCTCCCCGCATGACCCCATCTGGGCTGTGGGAGGCAGCTCTGTACTGTCCAGCCCCAGCCAGGTGGGGTCACGGGATCCCCCAGGGGCCCTCTCCTTACGCCCCGGAACCCAGCTCTCTCCCAGCGGCTTCTGATGCCGGTGAGGGTCCACATCTGGTGGGAAAGCCCACCTCTGAGCGTCCTGTCCCCTGTTCCTGCTCAGCCTCTGTTCCTGCCTTCCGGGGACCCTGATGCTCTCATGGTCTCCTCCCTCCTCTTAATGCATCTCTGTGCTTTGTTGCCTCTGTGGGTCACTACCGGCAGCATTTCTTCAGCCTGCATAAGCATTTCCCAACCTGAAACAGGAACTTCTCCCCTCCCCTCCTTCCCATTGCAGCGACGGCCCTCCCAGTCTGTGCTTGGCCTTCACCCTCTGGAAACAGCTGCTGCTGCTCTCACTCTGTCTCCCGCTCCCACTCAGCTCCTGTCCCCTCGGAGGGTGCCCTGCACGACTCTCAGGCAGTTGCTTAGGTTACTGATGAGGCGTGTCACTGGTCTACCTGCAGCTTTTGGACTCCCCCGTCCTAATCCACTCCTGCCAGCCTCCTGTCCAATGTCTACACTGCAGCCAAAGGCACCTTTTTCAAATGCACATCTGACCATGCGGCTTCTTTGCTTACAACTCCATTATTGGTTTATTTCCCAGAGAAGATGTGAAGCGATGGGATTAGGCTGATTATTCTCAGAAAGGAAGCCCTACATCACACAAGGTCGTTACACCGACTGTCCGACTGGGGTAGTTCTTTCAGGTGGGAGAATTAAAGAACGTGCAATTCATTATCACGGATGGTTGTTAGGATATCAGCCCAGAATACTGGCTGGCACCACGGATTATAATTTATTTCTTGACCTTTTAATCTTGTATTCCTCTCACCATTTATTATACGCACTTCAGGGTCAACAGAGCGCTTGAATGGGCTTTCATTGGTACCAAAGGATCAGAAAAAGTATTTACTAAGGTTTTAAATATCGTAGAGTTTTACAGAATAATGCCAACATCTTAGTTCCCAACAATCCTGTATTTTCATGTACAAACCCCTATTTGACAGTTTCTACTTTTTGAAATTACATGGAATGTCTTCATCTTTTATCTTTTCTACTGAAATATTTCAAAATTGTTATTTTAAACCACAGTAAAATTCCATTATTTTTTTCATTTGATGTTATTTCACTTGCCCTCATAAGTAACTTAGTATAATGACTTGTTAAGCAGTTTACTCATATGTAATTGTTTTGTTTTTCAAGTCAATGCCCCAGAACATGGTGTCTCGTCTTTGTGAATCTAAAAAGGTTTGTGCTGCAGCTGACATGCAACTTCAGGTATGTGCACACCTATGATCTGGAATTTTCCAGAGTAATTCTTCTAAATACATATATATCTTTAAATTCCTGCCAATGCTACACATTTATTATAATAATTATGCTTCTAAAACATCTTTCATCTGAGTTCAAAGAACTTGACCAAAATTGGCTCATTCAATCCTCACACTGACCGGATGAAGTATAATAGATGTTAAATAAGGATACTTTCTAACTTCAGTCTGGAAAATCAAAGCTTGGAAAAGTTGTGTGACTTCTTCTAAATCCTACTTTTCAGCAACCAACTTACATATTTTTATTCACTTTGTACCTTTTTTTTAGTTTGTGTTTTTAGATGTGAAATGTGCAGAGTTATACGATTGTTAGTTTTGGATAATATTCAAAACCAATTTTCCAGGTTTACAGATGAAGATGAGAAGGGTTTTATGGTCCATCTGTACATCAGTTTGGCATGATACTAGATGTTTATGTTATTTGTAATTACTGAGATTGTTTATGGAACTTGTAGTCTTCATCAGATCTTGAAATTTACATAAACATAGTTTAAACACCCACCTGTCATCCCAGGCATCTCAAAATATTCACTTTATCATGATGCAGTTACCTATTTAGAAGTATAGCCACTCTTTAATGGCTTTATAGTTTTGTAAAATTCAGTCCCTAGAAAGTAATGAATGAGCTGGTTCTGTTGTACGTTAAACTATATATTTTAGAGAAGAAAATGCCTACCGTGGACAAAGCCATGAATTTACATTTGATTTCCATGGAGTGTCTATTCATATCAATGTAATTAAAGGATTTCAGAATTATTTGAAAAAAAATCAGCATTACTTGGCAAGAGTCTTCTGATTTGCTGATAACTATATCAGAAGTGTAGTTTAAAAGGGCTTTTTGAACGACTTCCAATGATATTCTTTAAAAAATGGAAACTGACCTTTCACTCCTCCCACCCTCTGCACAGAATCACTCCTTGGCGGGGGTGGGGGGACAGGGAGAGGGAGAAGGCAGGAGATGGGAGAGAGGGGATGAGGGAAGGAGGAAGGCCAGGGAAGGGGGAGAGGGAGTGGGAGAGGAAAAGACGCTCTTGCCAGAGGAGCTGCTGAGCCGGCTTTCATATTACACAACAGTCCCCTTGTAGGGTAGAGACCAACAAGGGTGGAAAGGAAACGAATTGTTTCAGATTTCTAAGGGGTTATAAACAGTGTTTTAAAAATTGTGAATTTTTGTTTGTTGTGCACTGTTTTGAAAACAGGCTTGTCTTTTCCTGTGGCTCTGAGGCTCTTGGTCCCAGGCCTGCATATGGCTTCCCGGGCGGGCAGATAGGGTCATCGTTTCAGAATCGCTGGGTCTAACCAGCACACGAGCATGAAATACATGCACATTGATTTTACTCTGTTTTTACCCTTTAAAACATTCATTCCATGCTTATGCCTTTGGTTTGCGAAAGGCATACCATTGAAAGACCGAAGCGCTTGAATTCTTATTTGTTTATAGATTGAGGCACAAAAGAAAAAACAAACCTCAGTTGAGGTTAGAATTTAAGAGTTTCAATACCTAATAATTTATTCTATTAGAATATAGACAAGACATGGCTGAGTGATTTTGGCTTCTCTGATTATCCTGATGCATTGTTACTCATTATAGAACATAGCATTTAGCTATATGTTTAGATTACCAGTTAGAGCAAAGCAATGTTTATATTTAGGAAATGTCTATATTTTTCTAAGGAAGGTTTAAACTTGACTTTATAATTTAGAACCATAATTCTACATCTAGTTGAGGCCAAAAGCTAGAGGTCATTTACATTTTTTCTTTTATCCAAACTAATCCTCACTTCTTTCAAGTCAACAGCTGCACATTGTCTGCAAATTCCATTTCTGAATCAGAAAGCTAGATATCAGAAACATAACTGCATGACAGAATGTCTCCTTTAAAATAAAGCATTTTCTACCTTCTGGCTTCAGGTAAACTCCAAACAGGGCTGATAGTCAAGTCAAAAAGCACTTTATCTTCACTTTAGATTTTAGGGAAAATTTGGTGTTCAGAACTCGGTCAGCCTGTTCCAGGTTCTAATGCTTTGCTCTGCTGTTATGTTTCAAGGGCCTGTACCCTCTACTCAGAGGTGAGTGATCCTTCTCTCCTATCACCTCCTTAAGCCTGAACAGCCCCTGCTTCCATCGTCCCACCTGGCATCAGGTTGGGGACGGACTTGGTCCTCACTCCAGGCTGCCCAGCAAACTCCTCTGTGACATGAGTCCTGGCCAGTCACTAGATTGCTATTCCTTCCTCCACCTGACCCGACCTACTTACGTTCTTTCACCTCATTACAAAGTTGGCATTCTGAGCTTGTCATTTTTCTCATTTAAGATACACAGGATTCTAGGAAGAAACAAGCAGGATTTGTTAGGTCCTAGGAGGGGAGTGGGGAGGGGTTCTAACTTTATTTTTCATGTTTCCAACTATATTTATTGCCTACATAGAGAAAAGCAGAACTCCAGTTTTGTAGTCACAAATTTAACTTGCTGCATTGTGTATAAAGAATGCCTGATAGATGACTTTCAAGATTCTTTAGTATCTTTAATCGTGCGGGTGTGAGAGCTTTCCTTTCAGTCACTGACGTGGTCTTTAATGTTGAACAAAACACATCTCAAGCCATATACATCTATATTTGTGAATGTTTTCAACTGTGATTTAAAATGATGACTTTGGTATACTTATAACATCTGTGGTCAGCCACATCTTAGTCAGAAGGATGGACTACCCCAACTAAATAGATGTTTTCATCTGTCTAGGTCTTTTATGCCACTTTGGATCAAATCTACCACGGGAAGCATCCCCTGAGGAAGTCGACCACAGACATTCTCAAGGAAACGCAGGAGAAGTTCTACGGCTTGCCCTACGTTCCAAACACCGTGAGTCTAGCGTTCTGATCATGGTGCCACTGAGTGGTGCTGTGAGCATGTCCGTCAGTGAGTCGGTTCTGACCGCCTTCCCCCTGGCGGGACTTGGAACCCTGACATTTATATGGCCATGTCACCTGGTGCAAATGCTAGACATTGCCTGGCTCACAGAATGTCTCCATCCCTCCATGCCCATGTGCTTCTTTTCCTCCTCCCAGGGTGTTTCTCTAGATCGCTGGGAAAGGGGGTGGGAGTGGTGGGATGGGGAGCACATCGGCGTTCTTTCTTGTTATTTTTCTGTGATGAGAAAAATGGTTAGCTATCTATGATGAATGTAATGATCAATCCCTAATCGTTTTCATTGCAAAGGGAATGAACCCTTATTGAGCACCCGGTTTGTATCAGGGCTTATAATAGATGTCTTACCTCATTTAGAGGTCTGTCAGGATAGGGGACAGGAGTATTGTTGCCATTTATTGACTACTAGGTGCTGGATGCTTAACTGCTTTGCAGAAAAATCTCTAATTCATTATAACTCTCAAAGCATGGATTGGAAGGATTAATATTGTTAAGATGTCCTTACTGTCTTACAGATTCAAAGCAATCCCTAATAAAATAACAATGACATTCTCAGAAGTAGAACATCGAATCCTAAAATTTCTGTGGAGCCACTAAAGACTTCTGAATAGCCACAGAAATCTTGAGAAGGAACAGAGTGGGAGGTATCACGCTCTCTGATTTCAAATTATATTAAAAAGCTACAATAATTAAGCAATATAGTAGTGGCATAGAAATATATATATTTGATATATAGATATCAAGAAATTAGAATAAAGAGCCCAGAAATAAATCCTCACTTATATGATCAATTAATGTTCTACAAAGGAGGCAAGTCTGGCTATACAATGGGCCAAAGACAACTTTCTTCAATAAGTGGTATTGGGAAAACTAGACAGATACATGCAGGGGAAAAAAAAAAGAATAAACATTGGACCACTTTCTTACATTATATCCAAAAATAAACTCAAAATGCATTAAAGACCTGAATGTGAGATCTGAAACTATAAAACTCTTAGAAGAAAATGTAGGCAGTAAACTCTTTGACATCGTCCTTAGCAATATCTTTTTGGAAATGTCTTCTCGGGCAAGGGCAATAAAAGCAAAAATAAACAAATGGGGCTACTTCAAACTAAGAAGTTTTTGCACAGAGAAGGAAACCAACAACAAAATGAAACGGCAGCCTACTGAATGGGAGAAGATATTCGTAAATGATATATCCAATAAGGAGTTGATATCTAACATATTATATATAAGGGATATATATAGCTTAGCACCAAAAAGCCATATAGAATGGGTGGAGGACATGAACAGACATTTCTCCAAAGAGGACAACCCAATGGCCAACAGACACATGAAAAGATGCTGAACCCCACTCATCACCAGAGAAATACAAATTAAAACCGCAACCAGATGCCACCTCACCCCTGTCAGAATGTCTGTCATCAGTAAGTCAACAAATAGCAAGAGCTGGCAAGGATGTGGAGAGAAGGAAACCCTTGTACACCGTTGGACTGTAAATTAGTGCCAACACTATGGAAATCAGTTTGGAGATTCCTCAAAATATTAGCAGTAGAGCTGCCACACGACCCAGCAATGAAAAAAAACAAAAACAAAAACGGAAACACTGATTTGAAAAGATACACCGGCCCCTGTCTTCACTGCAGCATTACTAGTAAGAGCCAAGCTATGGGAGCAGCCCGGGTGCCCCCCAGTAGACGACTGGGTACAGAAGGTGTGTCCTATATACACAATGGAACGTTACTCAGCAACAAGAAAGACTGAGATCCTGCCATTTTCTACAGCGTAGATGGTTCTAGAGGGCACTATGCTAAGTGAGCTACGTCAGAGAAAGAAAACTTCTGTATGATTTCATTTATAAGTGGAATCTAAAAAAGAATAAACAAAACTAAACAAAAACAGACCCATCAATATAGAGAACAAGCTGATGGTTGCTAAAGGTGAGGGGTTGGGGAATAGGAAAAACACAAATAAACAAATAAATAAAATAAATGTGAATTAAGCTCCATGTAGTCACAACATGACCAATAAGTAGTTAAGTCACAGGAAAACCAAAATTAAGAGGAACTGGGAAGCTTCCTAAAGCTGCAAAACTTCAACTAGCTGAGTGGCTCACTCCCACCTTTCTTGATCTTCAGCTTTATAATGATTTGTTAATAGCTATGCCTTTCTTTTAGAAGAGAAGCCAAACCTCCTCACCATCCAGGTTTCTTCTGTGCAGTAATTAAATACACAAAGATGAGGTAACAGTGGCAACCACATTCTGAACCAGTGATTAGTAAATTACTTTTAATAGGATGGTCTTATGAAGTCCACAGTCCTAGTTCCTTTCGAGAAAATACAAGCATTTATCACTTTATTGGGATTATCTTCCCCTTTATGGTCCATAGATGTATATAGCTCTTTGGGTAAATTGTTTTCAGAGTTCTTTAAAAGGAGCCTGGTTACACTTAGAGAACAAAGATGTTCTTTTAAGGCTTGCCACCCCCCTTACCCCTGTGCCTTTCTAATGTCTGAGAGTCTGTTTAGGTTTACACAAATATTCTATT
The DNA here is from genome assembly GCA_004027555.1 of Craseonycteris thonglongyai. Lineage (NCBI taxonomy): Eukaryota > Metazoa > Chordata > Mammalia > Chiroptera > Craseonycteridae > Craseonycteris > Craseonycteris thonglongyai. The sequence goes on along the minus strand of PVKE010000167.1, from coordinate 24,164 downwards.
TTTCTTTCTTAAAAACCTCTGCATTTCTTCATTTGTCAATACATCATTAAGCCTATAGCAAACACTCCCATAAAAGAATAAGACCAGGCTGCTCACTAGATTTCTCAAGGAAGTATGACAAGGGAAAGAAAAGATGTAAGCATCGGAAGGGGAGAAACAAAACTGCCATTATTTGTAGGTGACTTGTTGCTTTCTGAGAAAGTCAAAAGTATCTACAGGTAAATTATTAAAATTAATGAGAAGTTAGCAACTTTTCTGGTAGACAAAATCATTACATAAAAATTAATTTCATGTTTACCATAATTTTAAAGCTACCATTATGGCAACAAATATATGAGGTACCTACTAAAATAAATCTGAAAAAAAAGTGAATTACCTTTATTTTCAAAATCCCAAAATAAAAGAAGGACTGAACCATATTTATAGACAGGAAGATTTAATGTGAAAATATATCAAGTTTTCTCCAGTTAGTCTATACACTTAATGTAATGTAATGCCATTTGTTTGTTTGAACCTAACAGCTGACTGCATCATTTTTATGGGCGACCGTGGCCTGAGAACAGCCATGGCAGTTTTGAAGAACAGCCTCAAGCCCCTGACTGGGGACTTGCCCAGTCAGGATTAGAATGCAAACAAAGCTGTAAAAGTTATGACAGTGTGATGCTGGTGTGGGGATGGGCAAATAGACCCATGGAACAGAACCCAGAGCCCCAAAGTGAGCTCAACACCTTTGCAGACTCTTCAGCATAAGCTGAATAGTGTGTAAGTCTTTAAAATTGTGCTGTATGGTTGATCACCCACGAGGGGAAGACGGAACTTGGACCTCCGTCTTCAACTGTACACAAAAATAAAGTATGAAGACCCAAACGTGAGAAGTAACTATCTGAATTTTTAGAGATAATGCAAAAGAATGTCTTCCTGAGACTTCCTTTGTATGCTTGCCCAAACTGTCTTATATTGTATAAACAATACAAAAGACATAAAAGACCGGTAAATTCAACTATATTAAAATTTATCTTTTGTTCATCCAAAAGAACGTGTAAAAAATAGTGAAAAGTTACGAGCTGGATGTAGATAATTTCGACACATAACAGAAAAAGGATAGTTATTTGTCTTTACTTATTTATTATTGTGGTTTAAAAAAAGAACACAATCCATAAACTGTACCATCTTGGAGAAGGAGTATTTTCAAAGTGCTCTGAATGGGCAAATGACATGGCCATGCAGTAGGCCATATGAAATGACTGCAGTATTAATCAGGGAGTGCCAATTAAAGCCACGTTAGGATACCAGTTGACTCACATAGTTGGCAAAAAATAAAACAATTGAAAATACCCAGTGTTGACAAGGGTGTGAAGTCACAGGCCCTCCTATGCATGTAGTAGAAGAGCACATTTAGTGTGACCAAGATGGAGAACAACTAAAGTTGAAGACGGACATGACTTATGACCCATCAGTTCAGTTTTCTGTGTAACCTGTCGAAAGTGTTGTACTGTACGAGGTGTTAGATAGAATAAGAAGGGTTTGTAGCAGCTCTGTTTGTAAATGGGAACAAAGGGAGAGCAGGGGATTCTGGAAAGGACCAACGTTACTACCAGCAGGAAAATAGATAAATGATTGGTGGCATTTTCATCATCCCAAAAACTATTCTGCAGTAGAAATTACAGACCACAGACAATAAACTTAACAGGCATAATGTAAAGTAACAAATGCAAGTTTCAAGAGAATTAAGCTGTGTACATTTGTAGTAACACTATAAAGAAAATTGTATGATATATACATTTGTAGAAAAAAAAATTGAATAAATAATAAGCACAAAATTCAGATAGTATTTACCTGGTGGAATAAGGAATGGGCTCACAGAAGTCTCAGAAATATTTTACTTCTTAAACCAATTTGTAGGTATATAATTGATAATTTTGTCATCCTTTTGACCTTATTAGTAGAAATACAGTCTTTTTTTTTTAATGTGACAATGTCTTCAACGTAATGGTAAATAAAAAGGCAGCATGTAAAATTCTGTAACCAATATGATGCCAAATATTTAATAACCAAAAGAAAAAATACACATAAACATAGAAAAACAATTGCAGTTGCCTCTACAGGTTAAAACATGGATAACATTTTTTCTGTATTTTCCTCCATTTTCTAAAATGGGTATGCATTATTTATTTTTCAATTATAGTTGACATTCACTATTGTTTTATATTAGTTTCAGGTGTGCAGCGTAGTGCTTAGACATTTGTATCGTTTATGAAGTGATGCCCCTGATTAGTCTAGTAGCCACCTGGCGCTACACGTAGCTATTACCATATTATTGACTCTATTTCCCATGCTATACTTTATATCCCTGTGATTATTTTGTAACTCCCAGTCTGTACTTCTTAATCCCTTCCCCTTTTTTACCCAGCTCCCAACCCCCATTCCATCTGGTAACCATCAGTTTGTTCTCTGTATCTATGAGTCTGTTTCTGTTTTGTTTTTTTGTTTATTTCTTCTTTGGATTCCACATATAAGTGAGAGCATATGGCATTTGTCTTTGCCTGACTTATTTCACTTAGCATAATACCCTCTAGGTCCGTTATATTGTCACAAATGGTAAGATTTCTTTTTTTAATGGTGGAGAAAAATATAGTTTTGGTACGTGGAAAATATTTCTAAATGTTGAAAGGTAATTCTGGCTGTGCTGTCTGGGGTACAGCGTGGATATGGGGAGACCAGTTGGAAAGTTATTCAAGCTCCTGGGCTTAAGCTGATGGTGGCTTGAACTAGGTCAGTGGCCATGAAGGACAGGTTGAAATGGGCTTGAGAACAGTGTAGAAGAATCAGTGACACCAGGCAGTGGGCTGGGGGAATGAGAGAGAAGTGTGGATCGAGAATGACTGAGGGTGCTTAGCAGGAGCATTGAATATAGAGTGACTCCGGCTTGTCTCCCACACGGACCAAAAGCGTGACAGTTTTCATCCGGTAAACTTATCTCCAGAAATTCTCAGATGAATCATTGTATTCCCTCAAATTAAACAATGAGAAAAGGAAAATATGCATCATTTAAACAACAACCCACAGAGCATTCACAGTATTTATAGAGTCTGTACAAATTGTATGCCCATAATGTGGTCTTAATTTTTTAGATGATTATATAGGTGTTTGCATTTCTCTGAGTGCATTAATAACACGTCTTGGGAATAAAGTGCCCCATCACTTATGCTTGAGAAATACTGGTTTAACTCGTGTTAAACGGCTTCTTGACCACAGGACCTCTCAGAAGGTACCGCATGCTAAAGAACACTATGAGTGTCTACTGCTCTGTTCCCAAACTGACTAACCATGGATGTCTTCCTCCCGCCACTACCCAATTTGTAGGGCGTGTTTTGGAAAACTCTGCACTTATATTATTCTGCAGTTATGTTGTCAGCAATTTATTACCATATATGTGAATGCTAGATCACTCTGTGTCCTATATAGACACACTTAGTATGTATTTTTCTTGCTAGTCCAGCTAACAGTAGTTTGATGCTAGAAAACCAAAAGCTCCTGCTCAGTTGTCAATTGAGAGCGATTTTACAACATACCAGCAGGCTGGTCTTCTGTCGTGCCCTTCTCTTCATTTAGAGCAGTGGTGCCCAGCACAGAATGTGGAAGGAAGACATGTTTCTTGTGAGTGGTGTTCATTCCACATTTGTGCTTCCGTTTTGTATCCAGCAAAAAGCTCCTCTTGTGACACAGTGTCACACCGACGGAGAGTTAGTCCAGCTTACCTGCGGCAGGGCCGTGGGGGTTTAGATGACCAGTGCGCGCTGCTTACCTGGGCGTCTTGGCACGACGTGTGCTGCTGGCTCCTCAGGGAACATGCCCCATTGGCTGCACCTGCGCAGGTGCGTCATTTCAGAAAGGCTGCTGCTGCTAGAGACGCATTTCCATGCAGGCTCCCTTCTGTGATCTCTAATTATGCCGAAATGATATGTGTACCTCACATGACGTGCAGTTTTCCGTCTGTAGCACACCTTCTTATTAGGACAAACAGCTGAAAGTTGTGCTAGATCTGTTCAGACACATCAAAGAGTAAACAGGCTTTGATCTGTTGTTTAGCATAAAGAAAACTATTTCCAAATCTCAATTTGTATATTTGTAGACATTAATTCAATTGTATTATTTATATCCTAGGTAATATTTATAAGTTATTTTTAATGATTTATAATACATATTTTATTAAGTACCTACTGTGAGGTATATGCCGTCTAGAGATGGTGGGGATACAGTAGCGAATGAAATAGACCAAAATCCTTGCCCTCATGGGGCCTGTATTAGAAATGGCTTGTGGGGCTTGTGTCTACATCAGGGGCGTCCAACCTTGTGGCTTCCCTGGGCCACATTGGAAGAATTGTCTTGGGCCACACACAAAATACATTGACAATAGCTGATGAGCTAAAATATACATAGATATTGCAAAAATATCTCATCATATTTTAAGAAAGTTTACAAATTTGTGTTGGGTCACATTCAAAGCCGTCCTAGGCCCCATGGCCCACGGGCCGCTGATTGGACAAGCTCGGTCTGCATAATTATTACCTCCCTCAGCCTGTGAAACATTTCATTACGAAGTAAAATATTCCTTGAGCCCCTCAAATGGCTTTGGGTTGTGAGCAGGTGGACTGAACGTACAAGTCGATCTGACTGAGACAACTGATGCATATTACAGTGAATACCCGCATATGTTGGGACCCTAATTTTTAATTTCCAGAGGGAGTCACCTTCCTTGAAATGTTCATGAGAAAAGAAAGTGACTTCTGTGTGCTCGTCTGGTCCCCGCGTCCTCCCTCAACCTTACTGATGAGGTGGCCACATCAGCGCGCAGTCGTGGAGCCAAGCGCTGGAGGGACACCGCAGGGACACGCAGGAGGAGAAAGGACAGCCAGGCGGAGAAGAGTCAGGGCTCAGGCGGGCTCCCGGCCAGGCCTCGGGGTGTGGGGTGTGGGGGCCACCGGGAGGTGGTGCTGAAGGCGAAGTGGGAGGTGAGGGGTGCAGAACTGGACAGGTTTAGTTTGAGGTGATGCTGGATTATCCAAGTGGGGATGCCGGTGAGCAGCCCCTGGATTGGTGGTCTGGAGCCCAGAAACATCCCAGCTGGAGCTCTGAGGACTGGGGTGTTACTCAGCGAGAGAGACGCCTGCATCGTGGGCAGTGGGAGGCGGGAGAGTTTGCTGGGGAAGACGAGGGGCAAATCCAGGAGGGGACCCGGAGGATTATTGAAACCATGAGCTGGGCACACATGAGGTTAGACTCCGTGGTGGGAGCGATCTTCTAACCCTAACAGCTTTTTAAAAAATTTCAATTGCCGGCAGAAAACAGCATTTTCAACGGTTTATTTTTCTCTTGTTTCTTCTACTACAAATACAACAGTATAAGGCTCTACCCTTTTCTGTTATGTTAGGGTTCCTTGACTGTCCAGTAGTTTGGAGCCTTATTTATAGAACATTGTTTTTTGATGTGTGTTCTGAGTTCCCAAATAACAGACTAAAAATGAGCTTTCAGCATACAAGTTCTGTGTACGTAGTTTGAGGGCTTCTCCTGTTGGAATCGCTGAATTTTTAGTGCAGACTCCTAAACTGACCTTGCTGTTGTCATGATTAGGCTTATATATGCAAAGGAAAGTCAGCGCCAATTTACCAACTGGAGATGGAGTGCAACCCAGTAGGGTGACCAGACGTCCCGCTTTGGGCGGGACAGTCCAATTTTTAACAATTTGTCCCGCGTCCCGCGCGCGCGGCTTTTTAAAAAAGTCCCGATTTTGGGAAAGAATGCACGACAAGCTAGGAAACGGTGGGAGATAGACCCAATTTTTAATCAAGAACCCCCTCCCCCCCGGTCAATGGTGTCCTGCTTTACCCATGTTAAACTCTGGTCACCTTGCCCTTGATCCACCCAGTTGTTTTTACAGTGCGCTCATCCCAGACTAACTTTCACACGGACCCTTAACCGTGTAGGTGGGAATAGGGAGACGAGTCGATATAGTGGACTCGTATTTTGAGAGACCCTTATCATGTTTACTTTATGGAGTATTGTTTTTTTAAGTAAACAAAAACACCCATCATGAGACAATGCATTGCTATACATAGTTTGAGTGTTATGACTTTGCTTCATTACTACTAGAGTTTGTTTTCTTTCCTGTTTACTTGATAGCTAATTTTGAAGAACTTCTTTCTTCAAAAAACAACAACAAAAAATATATCCATTTAAAGTCTTGTAGATATCTGACATTGGTACATTTAAGCAGATTAAATATTACATTTCCATATTTTTAATTTTAAATGTGTATTTCAAAGCTTTTCATAGATTTCACAATTGTAGTTTAGTCGTTAATAAAAAAATGTAACATCATACTGATGATTTTATTTAAAAAGCTTTAATTTTAGAACAATTGATAAAACACTAAGATAAGAAATACTCATCTATTAAATAATTTCTAGCATCTAGATTAAAATGGCAATCAGATTTTTTTTTTCAATTAGTTATCTTTAAAGTAAGGCTGTTAAGAGAAACCGTGATCACATGTGAGTATATAGAAATCCGAGGTCTGCTTTGGACCTTTGCTATTCTTACCTTATACTTGTTCAGGTGTTGGTTTAAAGAATAGCTGGCACAAAGGTCTCTTTTCCTTTTAATGTGTAAAAACAACAACAAATATCTATTAAACAATAGAACTAGAGCCCCTGGGTAATAAAAAGTTCCTCATTCTCTCTCCAGGGAATTCAGCTTAAATTCTTTGGTGACAGTCCTTTTTTCTCCTATTTAGTTGTTTTGGTTTTCTGTTTGTTTGTCTTGTTTTGTTTTTCTTTCTGGGGGAGAAGTTGCATTTCATCCTATTCTTCAGTCCCAGCTCTTGTAGGAACAGAACAAAGTCCCCTGGGAGGTGAAAGTGGTGTCCGGGTTGCACTAGTTTGGAGTATTTGATGTCGCTAAGCAAACGTTAGGTTAAACAAAAAATATTTATTTTTTCTTTATCTTAAATGCAGTGACCATATGGTGCCTATCTAGAAAAACGTAAGTGGTTAATTGCATGTTAAATTCCTTTCCTCTTTGGCTGCATAAACAACTGAGGAAATATTTACCTTCTCTGTCATGCTAGATTTATTTATGACTCTGTAACTAAAACACAGAAGTGTTATAAATTGAAAATTTAATCTCAGGATTGATTCATTTTCTGGAAATTTACATGGTTTCAGTTTGTGGGACAGGTGCAGCTTTAGAGTCCACTGATTTAACACATGAGGGTATTATAAGACTGCCTGGTTATTTTTATAACACAGGCCTTTGAGCCAAGTCACCAACTTTCAGTTTTGTCTTGGTTTTCATGAATAGTGTTATTACTTTTTTTTTTTTTTTGCTTGCAAATTAGCATAGGCTAGATATAATGAAATAAAAACCCAGGATATTAGCTCTTTCTTTACCAGGTGAGCTTTGTATTTTAAGTGATTCCTGTGGATCTTTTAGATTTCACATTATTTACATTTTGGGAAGCCTTTTCCCTGGTGAGTGTCTAAGGTGAATCCTGCACTCACCCGCTGTGAACGTGAGCTGTGAGCAGGATGGGGCCTCATAACTGTCATGGAGGGGTGGTACCCAGACAGGCTTGTCCAATGTCTTCTTTCCTCACGTGCCTTTGGGGCTCCAAGGACAACATTGGCAACATAAACGGAAGCCTCGGGCGAGGGATACTCATTTTATGTTCTAATTCTATTTGGGGTAAGTAAGGTGTGTGCATGACCGAAGATCAGAAGGTGCTACAGGGTTTCCGGTGTGGCCACCCTCCTGCCCTGTCCTCCTGGCCAGTGGACCCTTGCCCCAGAGGCCCCGTGTAACTTGTTTCTCACACACCGACGTGAAGATGTGGTGACTTGTGTCAGGTGCAAGGGGCCGTCAACTCCGCAGTTGTCCCTGACACCCCGCCCTTTCGGTCCTTCCTGCCTCTTCTCCCCGATGGGCTAGCTCTTGAGAGGAAGAGTGCAGTTAGCGACCCCTTATCTACTTTTCCTCTCTCAAATCCACAGGTTTTGGACATACCATTGCTCCACGTCCCATCCAATACTTAGTATTGTCAGTACTTTTTCATTTCAGCCAGGCTGGGGGTTTTAATTTGCACTTTAAAACTACTCACCATGGCTTTAATTTGCACTTTTCTCACGACTGATGAGACTGGGCATTTCTTCAGATGTTTGTGCTCGATTTGGGCTCTAATCTGGACGAAACGAGAAGCCCGTAGGAGGGTTTGTGAACCGAAATATCTAAAATGGCACAAACACTGGGGGGCCCTACCATGGAATCGGGAGGTCACGAGGGAAGTCAGCCCCACACGTGTCCACACTCGGATGAGGTGTGGACTTCTGTACTTGTTGTAGAGGTTCATCCTGCAGCCTGCCCCCTGTTCCCATGGCAACGCTTACCTCGGAGTCTCATTGGCCCTTTTCCATCCAGCTGTCACACCGTGTGAAGTGCCAATAGGAAAGTTCCTTTTGGTTCCAGCTTCTGGAACCTCTGAAGAGGTGCATCCTAGACCCGCGGCTTTGAGGTGATACGAGCACTAAGTAGTGTTCCATGACAAAGCCCTGCAGAAGGGCTGTGCTAGAGAACACAAGGGAGAGACGGTGTGTGCTCTCTGTGGGGGTAAAACCAGTGCATCTGCTAGTAACCAAAACGTGAAACTGAGTTTGTCAGGTGAGCCCCTTTCCCAAATCACCTTGAAGTCTCCGATGGCTCTTACTGGGGACTAGATTTAGTCCTCCGTGACATGCAGTTGTAAACATTTTCCAAGGGCCTTTATTCCGCGTGGTGGTCACAACGTGCTGATTCTGTGCACGGAGTAGACCATAGGTTAACCCTTACCGACGTGCCAAGCAAGGGCCTCCCCGGCCCGCCTCCCAGGCCTCCCAGAACCTCAGCTCCACCTCCTGTTCAAGGTGCTGAAGCCCTTTCCCCATATAATAGGAGGACCCCAGAAAGCCCTGGGGCTGCATGTATCTTTGTGCCCCTGACGACTTTATTCTTAAACCCCAAAGAACAGCACCGCTCGGGCCAGGTGCTGTGCAGCGTTTACAGCCCAATACACACGCACAGTTAAAACCCAGGGAGCTTCGCCTTCATAGCCGGATCTTTGATTCGATTTTAATTTTTTCCAAACCGGGTAGACCACAAATTCTGTAACTTGTTTTTGCTTGCAGATCTTTTACTGCCTGTAAAATCAGCCTCTTCCCCTGTGGTGGTTCACCATTTATCTGGGGACTAGAGAGTGAATGGCCTAGTTTGGTCATTTTACCATGGTTATGTTATGGTCCCATGTTTTGTTTGTTTGTTTTTTTGTTACTGGTTTTTATAAGGCTGTTCATCTTTTATGATTTTTTTAACACTCAGAAGGTTTTATTTTGTTGGTTTCCTTGATGGTGGTTGGTGGTGGTTTTTAGTTAAATCTTTCACACTCTTCCAACTTCCTGTCATGCTTAAATCAGAACTTCTTAGTCTAACAGTATTTGAATTGTTGTTCATATTTTCTTCTGTACACTTACGGTTTTATTTTTCACATTTAAATCTTAGATTATTTAAGTTCATGGTGGAACAAGGAGTGAGGTTTAGAACCGGCTTCAGTTTTTCTGGTGGGTGTTTGGATAACCCCTTCCTCTGCACTGATTTGAGAAGGCTTCCTTTGTGAGATGGAAGTTTTCACATTCAGCAAGGTTTGTTTCTAAGCTCTCAATTACAGGTGTTCTTGCTCTGGCTGGATAATCACTTAGGGAATTTTTTGTTGATTGCTGGTTGGTTTTTAATATAGTTGCTTTTTGCTCCACTATTCCATTTTTCTACCTATTCCTGTCATACTATCTATATTTAGAATATTTTTAGAAGTCCCTCACACTTTTTAAGTATACTCCTGATTATTATTGTTTCTGTTACTACTATGTCCCTCCCTCTTTTTCTAGCTGATTATCATTGCTACATAGAAAGTAATTTAGTTTGTTGATATTGTGGCTAGTGTTCTTAGTAAGCACTTATCATATTCACCTGATTTTAGGGGTTTTCTAGATATGTTATATCTATAAATTCATAGACACACACACACATATATGTACACACATATATAAACAACATATATAAATAATATTTTTCTCCCCTTTTCAATATTTGTTTCCATATATCTTTGACTGGTCCTGTGTCTTGAACCGTGAGCATCCTTGTATTGTTTGTGATGTAATAGAATGTTTCTGGTTTGACTGATGATTTGAAAGAGGGCTGGTGTGTGTGTGTCTGGGAGGAGAGAACATTTCAGGATAAAGAGTTGCATGTTCAGATTACAGAGGCAGGTGTGAGACCGTCACGTGTGCAAGCAGGCTGTGTGAAGCTGTAGTTCTGTGCGGGGCAGTGACGGAGTGAGCAAGGCCGCTCCCTGAGGAGGATGAGGCCGCCTGTAGTGGTGGAAAATGCGAGAGTCGTGAGGCTGCAACTCCGGACCCACATGGCCGAGACCGAATGCTAACCAGGTCCTGTGCGATGGCGATCCCCAGCCCATAGGGCCACTGAGAGGATTAAGTGACAGACATGCATGTCAGAGGCACTCGGCCTCATGCCTGGCAGGTAGGAAACAGAAAACAAATGTTAAGTAGTATTATTGTCAGCACCGTACATGATGATTGGACAGGGGCATTTAAGTGATAAAACAATGTGTGGGAATATAATTTTCTCAGTTGCATGTAAGGTGGGGAAGAGCAGGAAGAATAGATGCATGCACGAACATGGATGGGAAGCTGTGTGTTTACCATTATTTTGTCCATAACTTTTGAGGGTGCTCCTTGCTCCTGAAGGACAGCCATTTGCCAGGCGACCAGCGGTCCCCAGAACAACTCACAGCTGCGACAGTTACTTGAACACCCTCACGGCGGATCGGCGCCCTTCCGAGCTCTTGACATGACCATCGTGGTTATTCATGTGCGAGGGTGGTTTATGTTGGTCTCTGTCACACACCTTGTTTTGTACTGTATACATTTAATCATTGTAAAAGTGAGTCACTTTCTTTACTATACATTCTCTTCAGACCCTGAACGTGGTGGTGATGCAATCACCCTTTCACACGTGTGTATTTTTCTCTGTCTCAACGAAGCTTTGAAACACTCGCTGATTTATGGGGAGTGAAAAGTGAACCCAACTTTCTCAGAGCATTTAGAAAGACGCAGACACTTAAGAGCTAAAATCAAACAATGTTTGAAGTGATTTATGTGGTTTCAGCAATCACTTTTTCCCACTTAAGCCAACGTGCAGCCTAAACAACTCTTTGCAGTGCTAAAGTCCTTCAAATGAAAGCAGCGGCGGTCTGCACACCAAATGATAGTTTACATTTACTTCGTGACCACTTTTTCTAACTCGTTTTCCCTCTTAAAACTTAGTAGTATATCCTCTAAAATGTTCAACCAAGCCCATTTGACATGAATAAAGAGAGCGATGCAAAGATGTTGGAGAACAGCATCAGGCCACAGCTTAGCCCAACCAAGCACAGTATCGAAAGAAAGTCAAGCGACTCTAGACACCACCGAGCTATGAATTAGAGAGCAGCTTACTTCAGAAGGGTGTTCTGGCTGTTGTGACGTGGAGTGAGCTCTAACTCAGTAACCTATAGATTTAGAACAAACGCTTGTCCAACCCATGGCCCGTGGGCCACATGTGGCCCAGGAGGGCTTTGAATGCGGCCCAACACAAATTCGTAAACTTTCTTAAAACATTATGAGTTTTTTTGAGGCTTTTTTTTTTTTTTTTTTTAGCTCATCAGCTATCACTAGTGTTAATGTATTTTATGTGTGGCCCAAGACAATTCTTCCAGTGTGGCCCAGGGAAGCCACAAGATTGGACACCCCTGAAGAAGGAAACACAAGGCTGTGAGTTCTTTTCAGCCTTAACAAAGCCATCACTCATGGCTGAATGACCCTTCTGAAGATGATACTTTGAACTTTAAATTTAGGAGATATGAGAATTAAGAGAGCCAATATATAGCTCCTGTTATGAGGACATTATAAAATCATGCAAGTTGATACTCTATAGGAAGAGTTGTGCTAATACTTAGGTGCTGCATTTTTGCAGTGACAGCAAATTTCAATGGTGTTGATTGTGTTTATCTGACCCTTGGCTTGAATTGCAGGAATACAAGGGCTGTCTGGAAAGTGTCCAGCCACGTAGTATGAAAAACAGGCATTTACGGCTGGATTTTCTTCTGGGCAGCGCTCGCATGTGCTCTTCGGCATTCCATTGGTTTTCTGTATTTTCACTGGTAACTATAGCACTTGCCTTTTGTAAGAGATTGCTAAAAGCTGTTGCATCAGGAATTTTGGAAATTCTTCAGACAAGATAATCAGGGAGGATTGATGACATGTTGACAGAAAGCAGGCAACCCTAGTAATTTCAGGGGATCAGTCACGTATTTTATTTCTGTCAGTTACTCTGTCCAAAATACAGGTAGTAACACGACCTGCCAATGACTTAGTATCACAAGCCCTGGGCGACACTTTAGAATATGCCGCTACTTAATAAACTTCCCGAATGCCTTCACAGTACCTAGGAGGCAGTAGAGAGTTATGTATTCCTGGAGGTGAAGGTGTTTTGTGCCACCTTTATTAATTCAGTTTGATCTTCCTGGGATCTGAATCCTTAGTAAGAAATATCTCCTAATTGCACACATCTAATTTCTGTACATCTTAGGCAACATAAATGGAAGTCAATAGAACGTACTCTTTAATACAATCTGGACGGATCTTTTGCCATCGAAATAGAAAGTAAGTTTGAAAGTAGCAGTTATTCAAACCAACGAAATTGTGTAAATATTATTTAAAGTTATTAGAGAAGGGTTAATAGGTAAGTCAGTTAAATGAAGATGTTACTGTGCGGACACCACATTTCACAAATTTCAGGGGTGAAATAATATGACTGCTAGAGAATTATCTGCCATAGAGTCATGCATTCTTGCCCTAATGCTATGAGACGTTAAAGAAGTTAGTAACTATTTTAATTTTATTTTTTCACTCTGTGTGTGTGTATGTGTGTGTGTGTGTGTGTGTTTGCGGTCAGTAAATCAATCAGTTATTTTTTACCTGCTTGTGGAAACTTTCTAATTTTAGTGATTTTCTTAATTAGTTAATTATAGAAAGAGAATTTGGACTTAAGCAGCTATCAGTTGTGTCTCAAGTACAGTAACATGATTTGGGGTTTTCTAGTCTTTCCTTCTTTTTGTGAATATTTATTGAGGACACTGTTCTAGGCACAAGATATAAAGAGGTTCGTGGTATTTTCCTTGCTTGTGAAGGATATGTTAGTATGTTCTCTTCTAGAAATGTGATGGTTTCAGGTCTTATGTTCAAATCCACAGTCCATTTTGAGTTGACCTTTGCATATTGTGTTAAGATAGGGGTCCAGTTTCATTGTTGTGCATGTGGCTGTCCAGATTTTCCAACAACTTCTGTTGAAGAGACTGTGCTTTCCCACTGAGTGTTCTTGGCCAGTCCATCATGAACCCCCGTATACGTGTGTGGATTTATTTCTGGGCTCTATGTTCTGTTCCATCCATCTAAATGACCTTCTGTGTGTCTTGTTATCGTTTTTGGCTTAGTCTATTTTTGTTTGATATAAGTACAGCTTCCCCTGCTGTCTTTTTTTTTCCATTTGCATGGAGTATCTTTTTCTGTCCTTTTATTTTGAGCTTTGGTGTGTCCGTAAAGCAGAAGTGAGTCTTTTTTCAACAGAGTATAGCAGGGTCTTGTTTTTTTTTATTTTTAAAATCTGTCTAGCCACTCTGTGTCTTTTGATTGAAGAATTTAGTCCATTTACATTTAGAGTGATTAATGATAGGTACGGACTTACTATTGCCATTTTGTTCATTGTTTTCTTGTTGTTTTAGTATTCCTCCTCTTTTGGCAAATGAATAAACTTACCTCATTGTGTCTTGCTTCTGCAGGGCTCCTCCTGGCTCTCCCAGGTGCCTTCCAGACCACAGAAGTCCTCATAGTCTCTACAAGTCCATGTTACTTGACTATGGGGTCCTGTAGAACAAGCATGTCTAACCTGTGGCCCAACACAAATTCTTAAAACATTTTGAGATATTTTGTGATTTTTTTTTTTTTTAAACTCACCAGCTATCATTAGTGTTAGTATATTGTACATGTGACCCAAGACAATTCTTCCAGTGTGGCCCAGGGAAGTCGAAAAGTTGGACACCACTGCTTTAGAATGAAGAGGAATTCTTATTAAAAAAAAAATCTTCTAGGGTCTGTCCATCTGTCCATCAGTCCATCGATCTGTCCATCTGTCCACCTGCCCATTCAACAGCAGCTGTTGAATTCCCGTTGTGTTCCAGCTACCGTGCTACCTAGAGACGTGCACCACACATGTGTGGTCCATGTTCACGAGGAACCTTCAGCTCAGCATGACACACTCCAAGGAAGCATTTCCATTCTTGGGCAGTTTAGTCTGCTGGTTAGACTGTTTTGAAATAGATCTTAGCTAAATGCACTTATATACAGATGCTGTGTTTCCCCGAAAGTAAGACATCCCCCGAAAATAAAACCTACTTCATGGAACAATAAGATATCCCCTGAAAATAAGACCTAGCGCATCTTTGGGAGCACACCTTAATATAAGACACTGTCTTATTTTTGGGGAAACAGGGTAGCTAGAAAGGAGGAAGCAACGTGCTGCTTGAATGCATAATCAAGAGAAATGGTGATTCAGTCCCTGAGCATTCAGCGGGCAGCTAGTGAGTGCTTGTTCTGCCCTCGCCCCTCTTCTAGGTTCAAAACTGAAAGAGACGCAGTAGTTCCCCCGACTTGTGGCTTCACTTTCTGAGGTCCTCATTTACTCACGGCCAACTGCACTCCAACAGTATTGAATGGAAAATCCTGGAAATAAACAAGTCATAAGTTTTAAACTGCCCGCCATCCTGGGTAGCGTGATGAACTATTGTACTGTCTCTCTCTGTGACCAGCTCCTGTGCTGCCCTTTCATTCCTGGCCGTCTCTCCCATTTGGATGGAGAAAAAAGTACATGGTTGGAAAAGGGCTGTAGCGAATAAGAGTCGTCAGAGGGCCTCGCTTTCTGTGCGTTCTCGAGCAAGTGACCATGGCCTGTGGTGTCACCTGCCCCATGTCTCTAACTTTCATACGGGATCCCTGAGATTATCTAACTCAGTGCAGCTTTTAACAGCCCCGCCCCGGAATGGTGTCGGGACCAGCACATCTACCTCTCCAGTCAGAACAAAGGAGGAACAACGTGAATCCTTTCTTTTTGACATCAGGGCTGCATATAACACGCTGAAGGAGGAGTGAACACTTTTGTCCATCTGACCAGTGTCCATTCGGAAGAAGAGAACTTCAATTTAGAAGGAAGAGGATATACTAACTCCAGAACTTAAAATGAAATTCTGGCTTTCATTTTTCCTGATGAATGAGTGGAATGACAACCAGGACTTAACTGTTCGGCTGAAATGAGCAGGCATCCGGCCCTTTATGGTCAAGTAGCAGTGAAATTGTAGTTCTTGGTGTGTCATAGGCTTACACGCCGCTGATGAGCGGTGTCAGGTAGGTATAAAGTATTTTGCACATCTTGAGGTATGGAAAGGGTATAGTGCCGACCTGAGACCCGTAGTTACAGAGTGAGACACAGTGAGGAGAGTGTCATGCCAGGGTATCTGCATCCAGGTCAGGGTGCCGGCCAGACGCAGGCACCACTGCCATGCAGGAAACCGCGCAAACCCCAATGTCTCTGAACCACGAAAGGTTTCATCCTTATTACTCTGTTTATGCGGGAACTCGGTTACCAGTTGATGAAACCAAGGAACCTCGACATTTCTCAGCTCAAATCAAATGCTGCTATTGAAGTAGGCCTGCTTTCAAGACAAAACAAAGCCGTATTCAGCTCGAATCCAAACAAAGTTAAACTCAGCTCTGTGCTGCACAGGCTGCCAGACTCGTTCTGGCAGATCCCCAAGAGCAAAGCAGTTCAAAGACAGAGCCCCTTAACTGTGCGCTACCAGTCGGGGGCTTTCACCGTGGGGGAGACCTAGGACCGGTGGCACATCACAATAGAGCCACTGCCATGTTCCGTTATGAGAGGCTTCACCTGAGAAAGGTCACCAGCGGTCCCTGACGACCCCGGCACAACACAGGGCTGACACAGACCCCTTTCTTAGAGAAGACAGTGTATACAGAACCGCGTACAGGTCATGAATGAAGTCCCGAAGACTCACTCCTTTGGCTGGAAATTTAGTTATTCAGAATGTGAGAACCGAATTCGCCCCGTAGACGGTCCTTGGCTGTTTCCCACTTTGCTGACAAACAGGGACTAAAGCCCTCCCAGCTTCCCACGCCCCCCACGGCCCCCTGAGCGAGCTTGCTGGCAGGAGACTGGGCGGCCGTTCTCCCAGCCAGGGCGAGGCCACCTTCAGCTTCATGCACTCCAGCCCGGCACGGGTCACGTTTCCATGGTGCTGCAGGGTGGTGGGCGACGTAGGAGGGGTCCAGGCCTGGTTACCCAAAAAGACCCCAAACAGCAGCCCTCCGAGCACGGCGGGGGCGGCACGGAGTCAGAAGCACCCTCCCGGGTCACAGGCCCCCCACAGCTGGGTCGCGCCGTCATAGATGGGCCGATGTGAGGAGCACAGCTCTCCCTCCAGATCACAGTCCGCCAGGTGCCCGGCTCACTCCTCCTCGTTGTCTTTTAGGAAGAAGGGAGAGGGGATGTGAGGGTAACTGCTGTCTGAGCCCTGCTATCCCGTCCCTGTGGTGCACAGTAGCTTGAGAGGGAAACCATCTGTCTCAAAGTGGGGAACCCGCTCAGAGGCACCAGCACCCCCACTTGGCCGTTAAAGCCCCCATGTGGTGGGAACAGCACTTGGCGTGTGTGCCGAAGCGTGTCCCTCCTCTGTGACCCAGGCGCCGTCTGTGCTTTGGGGACGTCTGTCTGTTCCGTAACCACCTGGGCAGGAGGCGCTTATCTAGCATATAGATTCGTGGTCAGGATTACACTTTACTTTCTGGAGAACGGTCATCTCAGCTTAAACAACTTAGGCTTCAGTGTGCTTCTCAAAAACGCTTGGATGTCGTAGAAAGCGTACAGCATGTCGGCGGAGGTCAGATCTGGCTGCTTCAGAAAAGTAAGAATTGTCACATCGTAAATATGCTTTGAAGGACGATTTTCCCGGGTCCAGCGGGGGTCGCAGGGGCGCTCTGCTCGTGGGGGTGCTGTGCCCGGGGCCCGTGGGGGGCCCGCCTCCTGCTAAGCCGGCCGCACACAGACACCTGCAGCCTGCGGGTGCAGGGAGAGGACAGGATTTGTAGGAAAACGATTTTCCCCTGAAGGGTATTCGTCCATGAAAGCTCGCGTGGCCTTTCTTACAGCTACACCGTTGTCCTCAAGGGCGCCGGACACGCGATTTCCTCCTCTGGCACCGGTAACCGGCGTTCCCAACAGGCCGGGGTGGACGGGAAGGTCCGGCCGGGCCCCACTGTCGTCTGGGCTTCCTCTCTGCATTTCTGTCACGGGACCGCGTCCCGTCCGCAACAAAATTGTACAGCACGATAGGTGTCAGGCCTCTCTCCTCGCCGCTGCCTGGCTGTGTCCTTGCGTGGCCACCCCCGCACGTGCGTGCCCACCCTGGTGTGTCCCCCCTTCTAAGGACACGAATCCTGCGGGATGGGGGCTCAGCTTCCTTTCACCGTGATCACCCGTTTAAAAAAGTGCCCTTCTCTAAACACAGCCGCATTCTGAGGTCCTGGGGGGGTGGCTTCAACACAGGGCGTCTGGAGGGATACGATGTGGAACAAGAACTCGTACCGTGAGTGGCACGGCCCCCGGGGTGAAGTGTGGATGTACAGGTGCCCGCGCATACTGCCTGGGAACGCGGGGGCCTCATTCTCCTGGGCTGTGCTTCTGTCCCGCAGGCCTGGCAGCTGCGCTTCAGCCACCTGGTGGGCTACGGTGCCAAGTACTACTCCTACCTGATGTCCAGGGCCGTGGCAGCCATGGTGTGGAAGGAGTGCTTCCTGCAGGACCCTTTTAACAGGTACCGGGGGGCAGGGGCGGGGGTTGTCCTAAAACGCTCCCTCTGCAGACCCTCGGCCCCCACCTGGGGGTAAGCGTGGCTCCGGGGCCCCATCCACACCTCCCCGAGCCCTTCCGGGGGACCCCCCCACCCTCATCCTGCCTCCAGAGACCACACGGCCCCGACCTTCCGCCCTGTGTGGCTGCCACGCGTGGGTGACGCCGGTGGTGGCCTGGCTGGGGCCCTGCCCTGTGCCCGCCCTGCCCTGTGGGCTGTGCGCCTCTCCCGCGTCCATGCCCCGTGGCTCTCCGCGCGTCCTGTCCCTCACCTGCACAGGCGGCTGAGGTCCCCCCTCCCCACCCCCGCCCTGTGAGTCCCCGCCCCAGGCAGCTGCCTACAGCCCTGGCCCTGCGTCCTTGAAGGCGTCCTGAGCGGTGGGGTCGCCTCTGTCACCGGATAGTCCATACAGGACGCGGTCGGCAGCTGTCTCCCCGGAAGGCTGCAGGGTGTGCGTGCGGAGACCCCCAGACTAGTCAGGGACTGCGACCAGCCTTCAAGGACCCCATGAGGGGATCTCAGTGAAGGGCAAGCATGCCCACCCCGCCCCCACACCAGGCAGGACAGGGGGGCCGGGGAGGCAGAGGCGGGAGAAGCAGTGTCGAGCTCCCAGCTGACCCCTGACCCGGCCTCCCTCTGTCAGCAGGAAGCCGGGAGCCCAGTTCTGGTTTTGTGCGTCCTTAGCAGGAGCTGCCTTTGAAAGCAAACCACTAATTACCACTGGTCCGATAGTCGCTGAGAGCATTTGATCTCCTCACCACACCAATAAATACACCCCGAATCGCTCTCTGCAGCCGCGGCTGATGGCTGCTATCTTCCCGGCTTTCCCGTGGCTTCAGACCAATGGCCTCTTACATTTCTAGACGGCCCTGCAGTGTCCCTACGGCTTGTTTTACATTCGCAGCAGCCTTGGCAGTGCTGGGATGCTTGGTGCGAGGAAACTGAGGCTCCGAGAGGACAGTGTTTGGTCTCCTCCCGCCCCCCGGCTTCCTCTGCAGCCGGGGCTTCTCACACAGCGCGCTGGAGGTTTGGGTTTGCTCAGCCGTTAATAATCATGTTCAGCTCCAGAATCTTTTGAACTTGAATCTGATGTAAGAGAATTTTTAAAAATGTTTTACAGCTCGGTGCCCACATGTTATTTTGTCTCCAGCCCTCTGCACACTGCAGACATCCAGTCTGCTTTTCAAATTTTATTTTCAAAAGATCTGAAGCCAAAGTTGACTACAACCAACCAATTTTGGGGATTACAATTCTTCACTGGAGATTTCTATAAAACAGACAGAACAGTATCTTTTGTAAAGCAGCTACACTTTACTAGAAAACCACGTACTATTAAATACCATGTATTTCCAAGTTTTACATCTGACTTATCTGTGCATTCTGGCCTAGACACGTCATTGCCATACTTTTATAGACGCATAAAAGTAAACTGGTAAGAACACTCATTGGACTAGAAAATTTGTAACCTCTGTCAAAAGACACTTCTGAACAGTCCCGGGACCCCAGGAAGCCAGGCAGCAGAGGGAGCTTCCCGCCGGGCGGGGGGCACGTGCAGTGGGTGGAGGGGCCTCCAGCTCCCTGCCCCCAGTTCGAGCGCCTCTCAGCCGCCCTGTCCCCTGGGAAGGCCCAGCGTCCCATCCAGCTGTCCTGCTTCGGGGCACACTCTGCCTCACTTCAGGATGTAACCCAAATCGGTATTGGATGGGAGCGTGTTTGTGATGCAGGAAGGCCCTCAAAAATCCTGATTAGCGACCACGAGCTCCCAAGCGCCTGTAACAGAGATGCTACGGAAAAAGCAGAATGAACGCATCAGGATTTATTTATGTTGTCCTAGTATGCGGTCATTTGCATTCAAGGAGTTGCATTTTCCATAAAATGCAAAAGGAGTGGCTCGATATAGCTTGTGCCCAGACGCCATTCATTTGGGGGAATTTCTGTGTATGAAAATTCTTAGGAACCTTCCTGGATCGTGTGACAGAGTGTTCCTTATAGAACCCAGCTGAGGAGGGGGGTCCAGACGAAACCAAGCTGTCTGCTCCCTCACCTCCCACACGCCCCAGTCAGTGCTCTGTCCTGTCCCCTCCGCCACCGGCTCCTGCTGGAACCGGCCCCTCCTGCCAACTCTCTCCCTTTCTCCACTGCGACTTCCGAGAGTTACTTTTCATTCTCTGTGCTGGATGCCATTCCCAATTCTTTCATGAAAGCAAAGAATGGTTTCAATAATTTCAAGCCCCACTTTAATCCTAAAGAGGACGTTTAAGAATAGGATGCAATCTTTCCCATATTCTGTAACAAGTAAACGAAATAATCCTTTCTACGCCGAGAGATTGGCGCGCTACAAAACAGCAAACGCTGCCGTTAGCCCTTCACTGCAACGAGCTCACACCTGGTTTTACTCACTGGAATAAGGCACAAATCAGGATTAGATTTTCAGAAGCAAGAAAATGTCAAGCCGAATTGTCTCACGGTGGCAGTTTTTCTGACTATGACCTCAGTGTGGCTTCCGTTGAGAAACTCAGGCCGGGTGGGACTGGGGGCCGGCAGGCCGTGTGCACGGGTGCCAATGACGCTGTCCTGTGTCCCCAGAGCCGCCGGGGAGCGCTACCGCAGAGAGATGCTGGTGCACGGTGGGGGCAGGGCGCCCACGCTGCTGGTGCAAGGTAAGCCCACGAGGACGGGACGGGACAGCTGTGCGTGCTCGAGGGGGTCGTGTGGGTTATGCATCAGCCCCTGCGGCTGTGTGTGTGCTCACACCACCTCTAATGAAAGCTCTGTTCTATTTTATCTGGACATTAGTTTTTTTCTTTGAAAGAGGCAATGCTTCAGCTGTATACATTTTTTTCCTGATCCTCTGTTTCATGGTATCCGGAAGAACAAATTCATTTTTAGTTCCTGTGATTTATTTAGATGCCAAGAAAAGACTGCAAGCTTCAGCTTTCGTGATGTTACTCACGCAGGAAGCTGTTATATTTGTCTTAAATTTAGATTGGTAATCAATTGTCAGAAAAGTTGCCTTTAGATTTTACTAGATCACAATGTATTTCTTTAATGGAAAAAAATAACATTTATTTCTTATTCCTTTATTTATTTCTCCGAACTCTTAGCTACACATTTGCTAAACATTATAGGCATCAGTTTGGAGTTTTTTACACATTGAAAAATTAGAACCTGTTAGCTCTTCTCTTTAAGATTTCACTGAACTTGTTTTCCTATGTGATTGTTTTTTGTGGGTGGTAATTTTTAAATTTAAGTATTTTCACTGAAATTTTAGTTGTAAATGGAAGTGACTATCGTAATTTTTCGTAAAATGTTCTCAGAGAGATTTCAAGACAAATGTGACTGTGATTGGATGCTCTCAACATATTGACAATTCATTCCATCCGCCGATCAGGCGATTCAAATGGTATTTAGGAAACAACTCCCCGAATTAGGGCAATTCTGTTTTCCTTGTAGCAGGCGACCAAGTCCTCACAGTGACATAGATGTTTTCTTGCCTGGATCTGTCAGTCACAGGCCCGCTGCCCTTTGGAGCGAGCGCTCTGGACCCTTTCCTTGCGCTGCGCATTTGGCAGCGCAGGTGTTTGTGGGGTGCTGACCCCACGCCAGGCACTACCATACGCTGGTGCTGCAGGTGAAACAGCGACCGGCGGCCGAGACGCAGGCCCAGGCCCGCTGGGACGTGAGTTCATGCAGGCGCCACCTGTGTCACGCCAGAGCCAGCCACAAAACAAGCCCGCCAGCCCAGGGACTCCCACCGATCCCTGAGGCACCGCCCGCGTCCTGGGCCGGTACTGCTCCGGTCTCCCGTCAGCGGGCTATGCCTCACGGTGTCGCAGCCCCCCTGTCCTGCCTGTGACTGCACTGCTGTGTGCAGCGCCTCTTCTAAGTGGGTTTCAGGAATTGCTTTGTCTTCCAACAACACGGGTGGTCATGCTCCCCATTCTACAGAGCACACAACAGGCCAGCTCCCCACCCACACCCTGAGGCAGTGAGGAGGAGGCCCAGGATTTGAACCTGTGGCTTCTGGCAACTGAGCCCCGGCTCTCTACCAGTCTGTGCTGCCTCACATGTTTGTGAACTAGATACCTCGTTAAGGGTCTGTGATGGACTTGTGTAAAAGTGAAGTTACCTGGCTTGTAGTAGTGAGCAAGCGATCATTTAAATTGTGCACTTTTTAGCTGGTAGTGTTCGGTGCTGTGTAGATAGCCCACCGGGTTGCCTTCTCTTATAGATTTTTTGTTTGTTTGTTTGGAATATTCTCCCAGTAGCTGTGCTCAGCGTATCCTTTGTGGGACCAGGATCCTAATTCTCCCTGCACATAAATATTAGTTTACATGTGGCTCCATCAAAAGAAAGAAAAAAAGGAAGCCTTTTCAGTGTTTGTCTTTTGGCTGTTTGTGTTTCTCTTCTGCTTCTAAGAATGTTGTAAAAGAAAACCCCTCAAAAATTCTGTTCTCGCTCTGAGACATTTTTGTGTTAAGAAACCTGATAGTTTCCACACTAAAATTCACACACTCATGCGAGAAACACAAGACCGTGGCTCAAACCAGAGAGGATCGAGCGTCCAGATTCCCGTTAACACCAACAATAGAGCGGTTCTGCTTTCAGACCTCAGCATGTTCCTTAGTGTCGTTCTGTGGTGTCTCGTTAATTCACACGACCTGTTGTGGACCAGCGCTGAGCGCGGGCCCTGCACACATTCTGCGAGTCGTCGCTGAATGGGGTTGGACGGTAAGACAAGGCGCGTGGTGGCTCCTCACTTTCTTGTGTGCGGCCAGCCTGTCCCCTGACGGGAGTGTCCTGGTGACAGCTCAGGGCCTGCAGGGGGGTTGCTGCTTGAGGAGGAGCGACCGGTGAGGTTCCTGAGACCCAGGATGTAACTGCATGAGCGACCGAGCAGGAACTGTTCTGCAGTGAAAATGGAAGTTTTTATAGGCGCTGTGTACATTTTAGGTGATGACTTACTTGTTAAATATAAAGAATTGTGTGCAGTAGCAAAAGGTAAAGGAATTGGAAGCAGTCGGCTGTCCGTCTGTCAGGCCGCATACCGCAGATGCAGAAGGCTGACCGTGGGACCGTGGTATCCGGGGGGCTCCTGGAACCAGCCTCCCGTGGATACGGGGGTGTGACAGTACACAGCTTCGCATTTTGTACCGCCCTGACCAAACGATGAGTTTATTAACCTCCTTACTGATGACTTACATTCCAAATTCACTCCAGGCCATTTCTGAGAGTCAGAATACCTGTGCGTGGAACCGACGCTCTTTGATATATATTCAAGGAATAGGTCAGACTTTTTATCTTTGAATAATAAGCACTACATGGCCCTCCAGGTCTGCCCTAGTCCCCAAGACCGATGAGCCTCCTGTGGCCGGAGCCCAGTGTGAGGACACCCCCGAGGACGCGGCGTGCATCTGACCCTTCTCCCCGGTGGCCGGAGCCCAGTGTGAGGACACCCCCGAGGACGCGGCGTGCATCTGACTTGTTCTCCCCGGTGGCCGGAGCCCAGTGTGAGGACACCTCCGAGAACAGGGCGTGCATCTGACTTGTTCTCCCCGGTGGCTGGAGCCCAGTGTGAGGACACCCCCGAGAACAGGGCGTACATCTGACTTGTTCTCCCCGGTGGCTGGAGCCCAGTGTGAGGACACCCCCGAGGACGCGGCGTGCATCTGACTTGTTCTCCCCGGTGGCCAGAGCCCAGTGTGAGGACACCTCCGAGAACAGGGCGTACATCTGACTTGTTCTCCCCGGTGGCCGGAGCCCAGTGTGAGGACACCTCCGAGAACAGGGCGTACATCTGACTTGTTCTCCCCGGTGGCCGGAGCCCAGTGTGAGGACACCTCCGAGAACAGGGCGTACATCTGACTTGTTCTCCCCGGTGGCCGGAGCCCAGTGTGAGGACACCCCCGAGAACAGGGCGTACATCTGACTTGTTCTCCCCGGTGGCCGGAGCCCAGTGTGAGGACACCCCCGAGGACGCGGCGTGCATCTGACTTGTTCTCCCCGGTGGCCGGAGCCCAGTGTGAGGACACCCCCGAGAACAGGGCGT
>PVKE010000166.1:172332-191616 GCA_004027555.1 Craseonycteris thonglongyai | reverse complement strand
TCCACTCATTTTAGGACTAAAAAAATAAAAATAAAAATAGTTATAGAACTACAATATCATATCAAATTGCCACCATAATAATAGATTACCTACCTCACTTTTAGTTCATTTAAAATCGAATATATCAAAACACTGTGATCCTAGCTAACCGTCACGACCCGATCAGTCCAGCAACCGCAATCAAAACGGCAACTTGGCGCCTCCCGGTTGGGTGGAGGAGAGTTTAAAGAGCGCAGCGGCTAAACAAGACGCGACATGTACAAAGGCGAAAGCTAGGGAAACACTTATACATACGATATCGCACACATACCAACGAATATAATAAACCTGTGTAGATACTCAAACAATATTTTAAAATTCTAACAAATGTATAAAAATAAATGATAGTTTTACTTAGTGTTTATGAAAAACTTCTGATGCAGTCAAATAACGGCGGGCGCACACAAATCGGGCCGCGGGCACCATGGCGCCCACGGGCACGGGGTTGGGAATCCCTGCTCTAAGGAGTAGAAATAAAGTTAGTCTCACAGACCGATCCCAACTCTGGCCCTGGCCTCTCTTGGCACCCCGAGAGCAGAGGAACCCTGCCTTTCTACACAGGGGTTAGGCTACACAGAGAGACCTCCTCCACCCACCCCTGCTGAGCCAGGGCAGGCCTCGGGAGTCCATGCTGCGCTGAGGGGCAGGTGGGGCACGCCACTGCACTTTTTTCTCTAGTCCCTGAGCCTCAGGCGGCAATGTCCAGGCTGCACTCCAACGCTGGGGACAGCAGCCTGCCTGTGATTTTCTCGAGGAAATGAACATGCAGTCATTTTGAATTACCAATTAGATGACTAACAGCAATGTCTTATAGGCAACAAGTCCTACTATTTCCTAAAACTTTATAAATATATTTTCAGATTTAAAAAAATATTTCTAAAATAATACAAAGAAATTGCCAAGGTTAACCTTTCGGCACATTTGCTTATTTGCTTTATAATTTCCTTTATAATTCTCTCTCTACATATGTGTATGTATATGTAGATTGATACACATATGTATATATGCATATATATGTGTATGTCTATATGTGCATATAATTTTTCTGAAGCATTTGAGAGTAAATTTAGAGATCTTTGCCTCTAAACACTTCAGCATGCTTTTCTTAAAAAAAACTCTCTCTTATATAACCACAGTATAGTTGTCAAAATCAAAAAACTAACATGTCTACAACAGTATCTAAACTAGAGACTTTTCAGATTTCACCAATCTCCCCACTCCAATCTTTTTTCTAATCCAGCATCTAATCCAGAATCCCACATGCATTTGGCTGCCAAGTCCATAGAGTCTCCTTTAATTGGGAACAGTTTCTCAGCCTTGCTTTGTGTTTTGTGACCTTCACATTTTTAAAGAGAATCAGCCAATTATTTTGCAGATGCCCCTCAGTATGGGCTTGTCTGATGGTGGTTCCTCTTGATTAGATTCAGGTTATGCAGTGCTGGCCGGCTGTCAGAGGAATGGTGCTGTCTGTTCTCAGTGCATCGTGTCAGGAAGGACAGGACGATGATGTGACCTTGACTACCGTTTCAGCTAGCAGCTGCCAGGTTTTTCAGTGCAGCCCCACTCTCGTTCTTTTTGCAAAACAGTAAGTATCAGATTAAAAGACATCTTGATACTTCGAGTGGGGGACCAAAAAACAAACAAAAAAGTGATAGTTATTTATAAAAAATTCTGTATTTATTCTTCCATGTTTAAACTTCAGTCAAATTCAAAGTACTCTTTGTTTGATGCAATACCCTATCGAGACACTTTTTCCACGGCTCAAAACAGTTTTTGAACTCGTCGATTTTGATACATTTTGGTGTTTCTGCCGTTTTAAGTCTTACCTCTTCCACATTGGCAAAAATGTTTTCCTTTGAGGACTTTTTTTCTTCCGGGCAAGGAAGGGTGAATAGGGAGGGTGGGGCAATGGCAGTCATGCTGCTTTTGGTAAAAAATTGCTGAACACTCAGTGTGGTGTGGGTAGGTGTTTTGTCAGGCCGCACGCTGTTCGTATAAGTCACTCAGGTGAAATGGGCAAACTCGTTGAAAGAGTCTCCAAAAATTATTCCCTGAAGCAGAATGTAGCCTCTCACAATGTCAGCTGACACACTGAAACAGTTGGGTTCCTAGAACACTCGCCTAGTGGGGAAACTACAAGCGGCCTGGTGTCAAGAAAAGAATTCTGTTTTTTTGAGGTCCCCCTTTGTACATAAATATTTTGTTTCTCATGAAACTTGTGCCCACCAATTTTAGCATCCATCGATGGTTCCTGCCTAAAAGTTATTGCTCTGGTGGTGGCCTTAAGGCAATTTTCTGATTTCAACGTTTCTTGCTACATTTATTCATTGGAATCCTTCTTTAAGTAAGAGCTTTTCTTTCTCATGTATTTATTCATTTGTTCATCTATTTATATCCATATAGAGTCAGGACTCTTCCTTTACTGTGGCCTATAATCTATTAGTATAATGAATTAATTATAACATTTTATTTTAAGATAATTATAGATTCTCAGGAGGTTGCAAAAACAGTAGAGGGGTCTCGTGTACCTTCGCCCAGTTTCTCTCAATGGTTGTAACTTACATAACTATAGGGCAGTGTCAAAACAGGAAAATGGCGTTGGTGCAATGTAGGTGAGTGGTTCTGTCATTCTGTTACCTGTATAAATTCCTCTAACCACTGCAATCAGGATTTAGAATTATGTCACTGCCCCAAAGATCTCTCTCGTGCTACTTCTTTACAGTTGCATCTCTCCCTCCCCCAACCAGCCCTACTCCCTGGCAACCACTAATTTGTTCTCTATCTCTGTACTGTTGTCATTTTAAGAATATTATAGAAATGAAATCATACAGTAGGTTTGAGATTGGATTTTTTTGTTCAACATAATGTCCTTGAGATTCATCTAAGTTGTTTGTTATGTGTCTCAATGTTTTGTTTATTTTTATCACTGAGTAGTCTTCCATGTTATGGATGTTCCAAGTTTGTTTAATCATTCACTTACCAAAGACATTTTGGTTGTTTCCAGTTTGGGGCTGCTACAAATAAAGCCACTAAGAACGGGCACAGGTTTTTGTGAGGACATGTACTTATTTCTCTGGGCTAATTGCCAGCAGTATGATTATTGGGTCATACGGTAAGTGTATATTTAGACTTTCAAGAAACCACCGAACTTGTCCAGAGTGGCTGTACCATATTATGTTCCCACCAGCAGTGTCTGAGTGATCCAGTTTTTCTGCATTCTCACCAGCATCTGTATTATCACTATTTTTTATTTTATTCATTCTGATAAGTGTGTAGAGATAGCTCAGTGTAGCTTTAATTTGTATTTCCTCCATGGCTAATGATGATGAACATCTCTTCATGTGCTTATCTGCCATCCATACATCCTTTTTAGTAAAATGTCCCTTCATATCTTTTGGCCACTTTCTAATTGGATTGTTTCCTTTCTGCCTGTTGAGGTTTGAGAGTGCATTATACATTCTAAATATGAGTCCTTTGTCAGATATATGTTTTCCAAATATTTCTTCCTCGTTATTTATTTTAATGCTCAAATTGTTCTTGCTGACTTTTAAAAGAAAAATTTTATTTACTCATCTGACAGATTGTTTTCTAGACCCTACTATGTGCTGGGCTCTTGTCTAGGAGCTGGGAATCGATAAAGCAGGGTAAGGCAGGGTTCTTGTCTCTGAGGTGTTCACAGTTCAGTGTCAGGGGGTGTTGGGTGCATGGGAGCGGAGAAAGAGAAAAGAGCATTTCAACACAACACAGTCAACAGCGTAAAGCAGCATGGGTGGGGTGTGGACACGAGGGGTGGGGAGTGGACATGGGGGGTGGGGTGTAGACATGGGGGGTGGGGGGGTGGACACAGGGGGTGGGGAAATCTCCAGGACAGAACTGCTTCTGGGCAGTGGTCAAGGGACTATGGCAATCCAAGCAGAAGCAAAAGCTCATGCAGACATACTTGACTAATTCAAAGTTCATGGCAGCAGGGCGAGCAGGCCAGAGGGCCCTGTGGAGAGAGTGCTTTGGGGATTCCTGGGAGTTGGGTTGGCTCTTGAACGGCACTCCCTGGTCATGTGATCATGGACTAGAGACTTAACTTGTCTTAGTCTCACTTTTTTCCTGGGTGAAATGAGCTTAGTGGTGCCCACTTCCCAGCAACTCTGGGAGGATTAAAGATAATGTACATAAAGCATCTAGGACAGGGCTATGGAGGCAGGATTGGTTGCTTGATAAACACTAGCCTTGGAAAAGTTGTTTGGAAAAATAGAGCAAGTTGAAAGATTGGCTGGCAGAGGGGAACCCCACTAAGTCCTGTCCCGTCCCAGGGGTCTCTCCCTGAGGTCCGTTCCCTACCATGGTTCATAGCGTCTGCGTCAGATCTGTTTCCTGTGCCCAGGACCACATCCTTGTACCTCCCGGGGATCCAGGGACAGTGTCCACCAATTCAGATCGACTTCTTAGGCTCCTTTCCAGCAGTGCTTAACCTCTCCGGGCCCCTATCACTCTCCTTTCTCAGCCACCTTTCTTGGAAGAGTTGTTTATTTTCACTGTCTCACTTCCTTGCCTCCCTCTCTCTCACTCAGTGAGGTTTGGGTCCTGCCACCACCCAGGGACTTCCCTCATCAAGGTCATCATAGCCTCCACGACACTGATGATTCAGTCCCTACCTCGCCTGATCTCCCCGTAGCATTTGAGACGGTTAACCACTTCTCCCTTCTTAATACATTTTTCTGGCTTGGCTCTCAAGGTGATGCCCTTGCAGGATGCCTCCGCTAGCCCTGTGGGAGCCGCTTCTCAGCTCCTCGGTGGGTTCCTCTTTCTGTACCTATCTCTAATGCCAGGTGTCCTCAGGGTTCATCCCTCAACTCTGTCCTCATTCCATGTGCTCGGGGCCCATCCTGATGCAATCTCTGGCCCCCATCAGGTTTTCTGTTAGTTTCTTCAGCCTGAAGGCTCTCAGGTCTCTACCCTGCACCCCTTAGGCCTCTCTCCTGACCTTCAGACCATTGGGTCAATGTGTCTATTGAGTATCTACCTACACCTAAAATTGAGTTTACCGCCCTCCCCAGACCAGCTCCTCCTCCCTGGGAGTCCACCTTTCATTGACCAACACATCTCCCCGCTGTCAAGAACAGGAGGTGAAACACAGGGAATGGGGTGGTTGGAGAGGTGAGTGATGAGTTCGGAGTCCATTTGTGCATCAGGGAATATTTATATAAAGATGCCAGGAAGCAGACATCAATATGCAGCTGAAATGAGGGAGAGGAATCAGAACAGGAGATGTGACTTGATGCTGTTCCCACTGAGCCAGGGGCAGATCCAATGGCCCAGCTGGAAAGCACAGCTCCCTTGCCAGGAGCCCCTCAGGCAGCTGGCATTGGCAGGCTCAGGGCCCCACCTCTAGGCTTCTGGGTTGAGGGTGTGAAGGTCTACAAGAGGCAGAGGAGGAAGGACAGGCTTTGCTGGGTTAGGAAGACAGCTCGAGGAGAGGGAGCTGGGAGACTGGAAGTGGAAGTGGCCATGGGGGAGTGGGGCCTGGAAGGTCAGGATTAGAGGCCAAAACCAGAAGTGAACTTGATGTGTTCGTGAGGTTTGGAGAGGAAAGACTGAGTTCTTCTTCACCTCACTTCTTACTGTGAATGTGTGAATTTGCACTTCCTGCCTTACTTTGAGAAAGGGTTGGGGAGTCACCATGAAATACAACAGGTTGATAAGCAACAACAAAAAAAGAAAAGTACCTCCCACAGGTAGAGGGCTGGGAAGGGACACTTGTTAGGCAAAAAAGAGGAAGCAGACAATTGTCCTGCCTTGATTGATAATCATTTATTGAAGCACCCTAGTGCCTAACACTTTTGACACTTATCACACTTGATTTTCACATCCATCATGTGCAATATATGCTTTTATCCCCATTTTAGATGTGGACACTGAGGCCCAGGGAGACTACTCAACTTGTCCGTGGCCAAATAGTTAAGAGGTGATGGTGTCTGATTCTGAAGCAAGTTCTTTTTGTTATTGTTTTAGGTATTATTTTACTACTTAAAAAAAATTAAAGTGATATAATCATGCAGTGGAAAAAGTCAACTGGTTCTACAGTTGGTTAAGAAAAACAGCACTAACCTGTCTCACAAAGACTTGCACCTTTTTTAATGAATTCATCTCATACTTACTAGCGTATCTCTGTATAACATGCTTGATATTTCTATTTCAGGCATTGTTTATTGACTTTCCATTATGAGACATTGGGTTTTAACTCTTCCCCTCACACATGTATACCCAATACACACCCGGACCTGTCTTAATCTCCCTCCTCCCAATATAGTCATATAGTTAATTTGCTTAGATAAATAGTTGTTGTGACGTTTTTATGACCTGATAACTACTATGCTCAGAGCTTATTCAAGTAATAAAGTAGAATTCCTTTTCCTTTAGTAATACCTTTTGCATTCTTTGGAGTTTAGAATTGCTTTTGTTTTTTCTGTTGTTTGCATAGTTTCCTATGACTTTATTAATTCAACATGCAAAATGTTCTCTAATAAGAATTAGGTGCATTAATGCACATGCATTTCTCTACCAGTTTCATTTCTATGAATAAGTGCTTCATGGAGCGTTCTGCTCTTCTCCAACTGGGGCAGGCCACCACGCTTGCCTGGGTCAGGGCTGTCACCCTGAGCTCTCCCATAGTCATCATTTTGAGGATTCCCTTGACACTGCTCTGTTTCATGTTTTCCTTTCTTAGTTCACTCCCTCATTTTGGCTGGTATCTACATTCTTCATGAGTTTTCTGACTGCAGTGCACAGAAGTACAATTTTGAATCCTGTGGATCTTTCTTTCTGGGTAATTCGCTTCTCCCAGAGACGAGGTCCCCAATATCTTGCCTGAAGGGTATATAGATCCAGATGCAGCTTACTGGGAGCAGATGGGAGAAGGTTGACTAGGGGACCTCAGCATTAAGCATGTAAATATTTTGTTATTCCCTATTTTTAGTACAGACCTCTACCCTTAGCTGTACCATATATCTCTCATCTCAGCACAGAGATTCCACCTTATCTACGGGCTTTGGTCATAGGAAGAAATGGACAGTTGCCTGGCCATGAGAAACAGAGGCAAGAATCTGGAGTTCTGGTTGCCTCCAAGTGAACCGCTTTCACTCAATAATCCTCATTTATGCCCCCTCCCTTTTTTTGCTTCCAGAAGTACCTGATGCTGCCGGTTCCTGAGGCTTCTGACAGTTCTGCTGCTTAAATCAAGTTGCTTCTTAGCTTTTCCCAATAGCGGGTTAGGGGTCTTTAATATTTCTCTCACTAAGTTGGTTACCACTTGTCCATCTGCTTTCCAGCTTCCAAAATTAGGTGACTCTTGTCTCTTTTGTGATTTTCCTCATTCTTAGGGACTTGTACCTTTCAGATGCTTGTAGTTCCATCTCTGTCTTTACCTGGGAATCCAACACCACTGTTCCCTTCCCAGACACAGATGTTCTGTGCTGAGAGAGGGTAGGTCCTGTATACATGACTCACTTCTCAGCCACAAGAGTTTCTCAGAGAGAAAGGAAATGAGAGTCTTGCTATGAAATCCACACTGCCCACACAGAAGTCAAGACAGCCGAGACCTAGACTATGTTCACTATCTTCCTGTGCCACCCTGAACAAGTCATTTCACCTTTTTGCTGGATCTCCGTATCTGCTTTGGTAAAACATCAGCACATGTCACCTGCAACCCTGCATGAAAATAATGAGAATCAAATGAGACAACAAGAGACAAAGCTCTCTGTATAGTTTCGGCACCACCCAGTCCTGGTCTCTGCTTCAGGAAGCACCCACTATGTAACTGTGTTAAGTGCTCAGGACTCAGAGGTGGGAATAGCAGGTACCTTTTTTCATTGTTAAATGCATTGGGGTGACGCTGGTTGGTAACAATTACATTGTTTCCGGGTGTACCATTCTGCATTACATCGTCTGTGCATTGCATTGTGTGCTCACCACCCAGAGTCAGCTCTCCCTCCATCACCATATATCTGATGCCCCTCCCAACTCTCCCACCTCCGCCTTTACCCTCAGGTAACCACTAAACTATTGACTGTGTCCTTGAGTTTTTCTAATAGCAGAGGAGGCAGACAAATAAACAAAGGGTTGCAGTGCAGTGGGATAAGCGAGGCTGCAGGTTGTGAGTGAGTACACAGCAGGGGGCGGGGACCAGCACTGCCCACTGGGGTGGAGGGCAGGCACTGGGAAGCACAGCGCCAGTCACAGAAGAGCAAGGCGATCAGGACCGAAGGACTAGTGTGAGCAAAGGAAAATGAATGATTCTGCAAGCAGAGCAGGGAGCTGCACTCGCGTGACCGGAGCCCTGCCGTGGACAGGGGCCGGCTCGTATCTGCCATCGATGCTGAGCCCTTTCTCTGTGAGCCAAGCTTGGGTTTCACGTGAGCAGCAGCACAGTTGACTCTGCCTCTGGCAGTGAGATGAAGGGTGAGAGAGGCCCACTAGAGCTCAGAGGTCTGTCAGGATGCTGTCCCCACAGTCCCCGGGAATGATGTGGCCTCAGGTTGGGCAGGTGCAGGGCAGACGGACAGGAGGCTGTGGGCTTCAAGAGAGATTTAAGAGGCCAAATCATCAGGACTTGGTACTCAAGTGGAGGTAGGGGGTGAGAAAGTTTGAGGAGTCGAGACTGACTGTTGGGCTTGGTTTCTGATGGCTGGCTGGCTAGCGGGGCTGCTCTTCAAGTCAGGGGGTACAGAAGGGGGTACAGGCTGGGCAGAGGTAAAGGGGTTCGATGTGGGCATTTGGAGTGTGACAGGCCTGCAAGACACACGTGGGCATGACAATTAGGGAGCTGAAAGGTGAGTCAGGAGAAAGGCTAGAGATCCAATCATCTGGGTGTTAGTCGTTCAAGCATAACTATCACCATTATCACACCACTATCACCATCACCACCACCACTCACTCCCCTCATCAGGACAATCAACTCCACCGCCATCATCACCACCATCACCACCACCACCCAAACTGCCACCATCATCATCCTGACCTTTGAAGATTAGTTCTAGTCCCTCAACTTCCCAGAAATGATCGTCTCATCCAGAACAGAAAGAAATCACCGGGGCTGGTACCTGCCCATGAAAGATGTTCAGCAATTATGACTATTACAGCTAACTAGTGACAAGCGAAGGACATGAATGTCAGAAAAACAGAGTCCCAGGCTCCTCAGCCACCTCACCCCGCCTGTCTGTGGTGTCATTGGCCGGTTTGGTCATGCACCCTCAACCAGGCTGTGCCTGCAGAGACGACAGGCTACCTGCTGTCAGCTCAGCCACAGAGGCTGGGCCAGGTCCCCTTTCTCAAAGGGGAGCCAGACTCTGGGGCTCCCCATGCCTGCTTCCACCGGTCAGCACTAATCTGAAGTCTCCCACTCTGCCATCTGTCCCCTACACCCGTGCACCTACTGAGTACTCTGGACCTCTGTCTCCCGGGGAAGCCGTCCTCCCTCCCCTTCCCCACCAGCCCCGCCTGGTCTTCCGCTCCCCCCCCCACCAGCCTCACCTGGAACATGACTGCCCCTGAGGTGACCTCGTCCTCTCTGCCCTCTTATCCGACATACCTCAGTGAGGGGGTGTTAGTGAGCTTCCGGGTCCTCCAGATTCTCTCAAATCTCTCTGGCCAGAATCATTTCTCATCTTCTCACAGAAGCATGTTCTCACTTCCCTTTTGGAGTCAGGCTTCGACAAGCCCTAGCTGTGTGACTATGGGCAAGCCACTCACTTCTCCAAATATCAGTTTTTTTAATCTGTCAAATGGGAATAATACCTTCTCCGTTTAAGGGCTGTCATCAACCTTGAATGACATAGCATAGACACATCACCTGGGACATTGCCCAACACATCCAAATATTGGACACATTTTTTATTCTCTCTTTCTTTCCCTAACCCTTAGCCTATCACTTCCAGGTGTTGTATTGTCATTTTTATTAATGGTCTAAGCTAATCTATTCTTATTAGGCATTCGACACTCTATTCTGATTAGGCACTAGACAAAAAGCAGAATCTGCATCAGCTAAGCCTCTGACTCTCCCATAGCTCTCTGCTCTATAAATGTTGGTTACAGGACTAAGTTGATTCAGTGATTGTTCAGTAGCAGCGTATTTTTGTTCATGTGGGAGTTAAACTTAAAGGAATGAGAAAGTACATTTTATATCCTTTTGTGCATTCCCCAACGAAATGACACTGATCTGGGGAAATCTGCTCCCATCCAACTGTGCAGATCTAGCAGGACTGGCCAAATTGCAGACGGCGTCAATTACTGAGATGACGTACGCTGTTTCTATTGGGCCCCTGGTGGGCCTGCACTCATCAGGGGAGGCTTGCAGGAGAAGCTGAGCTGAGACTAGCTCTCCCGTGAGCCGCACGTCACAGTCACTCGAGGCCTTAAAAACCCAGTGTCTACACGCCAAGCCCTGGGCCAATTACAGGCCGGTCTCTGGGGGTGAACGCCTGACGTCAGCAGTTTTTATAGCTGTCAGGTGACTCTTGTCTGGCTGAGCTTGACGACCTCTGGGTTAGAGGCTGGTTTGGAAAGCCTGGGGTACCCAGAGGGGCAGGCTGCTATTGCCCTGGAGGTGTGATGGGCGTGCCTGCTCTTTTCTCCCTGCTGCCTGTGTTCTCCTTTTCTTTTTCTTTTTTTTTTTCTCACTCACCTCCAGCTCCCTTTCCCTGCTGACAAGAGGGAACATTTCCTTCCAGTGCCTACATTAATAACACGATGTCTCCCTGGGGAGCGACTGAGCCTCTCTACTTAGAGCGCTGCTCATCAAAGGCCCAGGGTGCGGGGAGGGGCCGGGCGGGATTTACACGGCTAACTCCAGTGAAGACAAACCTCAGCTCCCGCTCCACGGGTTGCGGGCGCTCTCGCCCAGTCGTGTCGCAGGGGCTGGGTGTGGGAGAGAGAGAATGTTTTCCCGAAACCTGACAGAAGAAGCCAGAAGGAAGCCAGAGGAGAGAGTGAGTGGGAGGGCAATCCTGGCCCAGAGCCCTTCTGAGAGGGGCCCGTGGATCCTGTCCCCCCTTAGTGTCCCCCAATGAGGCACTTTGGAAAACACAGTGGGGCCTGCAGACCCTTTATATGGGGTGACACCCACAAGCTACTTCCATGGGCTCGCGCAGTGCCCAGCCCGAGGACCCCAGAACTGGCTGCTTGTTTCTAAGGCTGCCCCAGGGCCTCCTACCAGCCGAAGAAAATATCCCCTCCTACACAAAGTGAGGTCCCTGGTTGGCAGCAGCTGCATCGCCTGGAGGTTTGCAGGAAATACAGACACAGCCTCCCACCCCTACACACACACACACACACACACACACACACACCCCTGGGCCAGATCCTGCAGGTGAACAAGACCCCCCACAATTGGGACACATGTTCAAGTTTGAGACGTGCTAGGGAAGACAATGAGCTGCCGTGAGAGGAAGGCGGGGAAAGGCCATAGTGTCAGAGGCTGGAGCCTGGTTCTGCCTACTCCCCCACCCCTCCACCCCCTCGTCACATTGGCCAGGCCGTTTTGCACCCAATTTCCCAGCCCGCACAATGGGGACAAGGGTGCCTTCATGTGGGATGAGTGACTCATGGAAACAAAATGCAGGTCATTGTAGGGATGGAGGTACGAAAGAAACAAATGATACTAGCAAGCACACATCGGGCACTTAAGAAGTCCCTGGACTTGGGCTAATGGCTTCGTGTAAATTATCTCACGTAACTCTCAAGTTTCACTGAAGCGCTATCATTATCCGCATTTACAAAGGGGCAAATGACTGCTCAGGAAGGTACAATAAATAATCTACTCAAGTTTCACCAGGAACAAAGGCTGGAGCCACACTGGATCCTACCTGCTTAACTATAAGCATCCACTAAGCTTTCCTCCCAAGACCACTCTCTAGCGCTGCTTCCCCCAAGGCAAAGGAGGCTCACGCAGCTCCCTCCAAAACAAAGGGCACCGCTGCAGGAACAAGCAGCCCTACTCCATCCCTAGCAGGTGGCCAAGTCTCAGGCTTGCTAGGCCCTCGTAGCCTATGATCCTGGTCACAGCACTGGCCCAGGGATGGCTAGGGGGCTGTGACTTTGGCCTCTTATCTTCTTCATAAAACCTCTTGGGTCAAAAGAGAGTAAGAGTGTGAGTTCTTTGAAAGCTACAGAAATGGAGCCATGGATGGGCACGGTAGACTTTGGAATCAGAGAGACCAGGGTTCAAGTTCCAATTCTGCTATTTCTTGTGGCCACCGGCAATTTACTTTATCTCCTTGGACCTCGGTTTACTCCTCTGTAAAATGGGAATAATAAAGATCTGCTGCCTAAGTTTGTGGAGAAGGTTACCTATGGTTTGGATAGGGACTCTAGCATAATGCCTGGTGCATAGTCAGCACTCAGTAAGGGGTAACTGCTCTTCTTTCATCCTCCTCCTCCACTTCCTCCTCATCAAACTCTGTATACAATACCTGTGGGTAAAACAGAAAGGTTCTGGGACCTAGAATATCAAAGCGGGACTGACTTGAGCTCACTGCGCCAGCAGGCTGCCCTGGGGTGAGAGGGTGCTCAGCCAGGTGCCCTCAGCTGTGTCTGGGCATGGAGCAGGCCTGGGGTTTGAAAAGTCTGCAGGCAGTGGCCACCTAGTTAGCACAATACCAGAAAGTTGCCACATTATCTGGAGAGAAAGAAATGGCTGGGATTTTTGTTATTTTAAACCAATTTCAGTGAAAACGACTTCTGGAATTTTTGGTCACTTTTTTACGCCATCTTGAACCGAGTGCCCAGGCCTTTTCACGGTGACTTGCAGTCATAGCTGTGAGCAGCACTGGCTGCCCTGTGCTGTGATCTGGGGATGCCCTTGGGTACTGGACAGAGTACAGAGCCCCACACGGCCGCAGGTGGCCAATAACAGACCCACGGCAGCTCTGGCCTTGTGATTCAGACACTGGAGGCCCCTCTTAAAATGGAAACATCTGAGTGGGAAGCACATTAAAACCTTCTGGTCCATGACCTTTGAGAGAGGATTGATTTCTTAGATTAACAACAGTGTTTGGCAAGACCAGGAGGTGGGAGTGGTCTCAGTTTGAGAAGCAGTGAATGGGGAGAAGGACAGGCCTTGGCCTTGGGGCTGCAGCTGGTGTAGACAGGAAGGGATTCAGACCATCCCTGTGGGTTTGGTAATTTAGAAGAG
Organism: Craseonycteris thonglongyai; assembly: GCA_004027555.1. Classification (NCBI taxonomy): domain Eukaryota; kingdom Metazoa; phylum Chordata; class Mammalia; order Chiroptera; family Craseonycteridae; genus Craseonycteris; species Craseonycteris thonglongyai. The sequence goes on along the minus strand of PVKE010000166.1, from coordinate 178,397 downwards.
GCCACGGTAAGGGTGGCTGAAGGGTGAACTCCCCTTGTCATCACTGCGAATGCTCTGGGATCCAGGAGCAAGATACAAGTGCGTATAAGTGGGTACGTGGAGCAAAGACTTAAAATGTAAGCCTCAAATGCCTGTTAAGGACCATGAGCCCCTACTTCCCACAAGATAACATCCCATGTTCAACTTTGCACACGAGGTCCCCTCTTGATCTGTATAGCAGCCTGGATCTCTGCCTCTATTTTTATCTCTATAAATGGCTCTTTTAAGCCAACCATTTGGATAAAGAGATGGAAAGCATGTGCATCGAATTTGCAGATGACTCAAAGCTGGAAGGGATGAGAGAGTTAAGGTTCAGGATGATCTCGACAGTCGAGAATGCTGGGTCAAAAGCAACCAGATGAAATTTAACCTCAATAAATCTAATGTCTTGAACGCAGGTTCCAAAAATCAATTGCACAAGAACAGGATGAGAGAGACCTGGCTTGACTGCAAGTCACATATAAAAGATCAGGAGGCTGTAGTCTGCCTCAAGTTCGGCGTGAGTCAGCGGAGTGAGGAGGTGGCTTGGGGCGGAAAAGAAAGCTACATCGTCCTAATGCTTGTGCTGCACTAACACTTGGTGCTGAGAGGAAGGGGTGCTGGGTGACTTTATCAGAGTGTGTTTGGCCCAGAAGGGATGGTAACAAGAGCTGATACTTACCAAGCACGGACAGAAGGGGCAGATTTGCTAGCCCAGGGTCCCTTGTCCAGTGGCCGGTGAGTCCATGTTCTCGACCATGCCACTCTACTGCCGCTCCGTTAGACAACACCTTGTCTGCTTTCTCTTCCCCATTTTACAACGAGGAGAAGGGACCGGAACCATGAGCACAACTTGTCCCGGTCACCCATGTGTGAACTGCAGACTCAGGCTCTACTGGGGCCCTCTGTTCAGTGCTTTTCCCTCAGCCATGCTGGATGGCTGCCCACCCATCAGGGTGGCTGACTACTTACCCTTAAAGAACCAAAGACTTTGTCAAATTGTGTGTGGCAATTACCCCACAAGGCACTCACTCCCGCCCTGCCTTACCAGACAGTGTAATGCATAAGATTTACGTAGCTTTTTGGTTTTTCTTGTCAGACTGAGTCACATTCAAGATTAACACAATTGCTATGCCTAATTGACCCACAGCAGGGTATTGACAGAGCAGAGAACCTTAAACCCTGTCTCAAGGGTCCCTGCTTATGTTTCTATGTTTTTTAAATTGTTTTTCAGTTAAACTGCTCATGGCTATGTCTCAGGCCACTACTTCTTTCTCATTTGCCATAATTTACCAGGCTTTCACCTTACATAAGACCTTACTTGAGTCTCTGCTATATGTCAGGCATAGTGCTGGATCTTTCACATATATTATCTCAGTTAACTTCATGACAACACTGAAGGTGAGTTATTATTATCCTCATCTCACAATCAGGAAATTGGCTTCATAGGGTGGCTAACCCATACCAGTTTGCCTGGGACTGAGGGGTCTCTCAGTACACAGAAATTGACATTGTAAAACCAGAACAGTCCCAGACAAAATAGGACAAGTTGGTCATCCTAGGTTTAGAGAAGTTAAGTAACTTGCCCAAGGTCACACAGCTAGAAAGTGGCTGAGCCAGGACTTAAAGTCAATTCTCCCGTTACCAACTATATCTTAGTAGAAATGCATGCAAAATAAGATTAAATAGACTCTGGCCAACTCTGACCTCAGCTGCAGACTCCTGGAAGCTTTGTTTTGCTTATTTCCTTATTTTCAGTTCAAGTTTCTACATCTGTGCAACAAGAAGAGTACCTACTTCCTAGGGCTGATCTGAGCACTGAGTGTTTAGAAGAACTAAAATAGTGCCTAGCATGGCAGGAATTCTTTCCCCTTTACCTTCTTTCCCCTGCCTGGTAACCTCAGCTGAGTTTTAGAGATGAGAAATTAGTACCAGAGCTCAGGTCATAGAAAGTAACTCAGCTGCCTTGTGACAGTGGATTTGGAGGGGTCACATTTAAAGATGGACCTTGATCAACCAGAACATGTAGGCATGATGAGGGGAAGTGAACTCAATGGTGAAGAACTCACAGATGAGCTCCTCCGAGAAATACATGAAGGAGCAGAGGAGGAAGCAATAGTGGAAAAGGGAGGCTGACTTCCAGCCTTCGAAAGACTGTCATGGGAAACAAGAGACTCAGTGATCAGTTCCATGGAAGGAGCTTTCTCAGAGGAGCTTTCTCTTCCTTCCCGTCACTAGAGTGCAAGGAGAGGCTGCAGACCATCTGCTGGGGATTCTGCAAAGGGCATTGCTATAGCAAATGTGATGCTCGCTTGAAGGCAGGCTCAGCTCCTTCCCAACTCTGCGACCCTCCAGCAGACGTTGGCTCTCTTCCCTCAAACAGTAAATATTTGTGCGTTCCCAAGTTATAAAGTGGAGCTCTTGCCTTACAAAGGTCAGGGTGACAGGCTCGTTTGGGGGACAGTTTGCTTAGTGTTTCTTTAGGCTGTGTTTCCAAGACTTCTTGTCATCTGTGTTTGGAGTGGACCCAAGCTGTGGGATATTGTGTGTGTGTGTGTGTGTGTGTGTGTGTGTGTGTGTGTGTAGGACTGCTCAAGGGAAAGAGTTATAAATGGAGATCACTCAAGAATGCAGAAGCAACCCCCTTCCCAAAGTCAGACACTTCCTCTGTGTGGCCACAGCATGTCAGAGCAGCAGACATCCTCCCACACTGCCCCTCCTGGCGACAGTTCAGGTGTGGGGTCTTTCATCTCAGCCGAAAGGATTGCCCCATTCACGACAGTGAGACAACACCCACTGGGTTTGATCCTTCTCCTGTTTATGGAGATGGGGGTGAGTGGGAAAGGTTACATTGGAAGTCAGGTTTTGGTGCTCACAGCTGGGTGGACTGAGTTCAGTTCCTCCCCCCAGGCACTGGTACAGGGTGGGTGTGGGAGATGCTGAGGTCACATGGTAGATGAAGTTGGAGGGGAGTCCAATTGTTTGGAGGATCACAGCATGGTTTTTATCACTGGTCTCTTGTTCTTCACACTCTGACTCGTCTGCTGCATTGTCATTCTCCTAAAAGCAGATCTGAGCTGGTCACTTCATGCCTGTCAAAAAAGCTCCTCCCTGTTATCCAGATGAGGGTTAGTAGATCTGTCTCAGAAGGTTGTTGTGGGGACTCAATACATACATGGCCTTTAGAACTGCACCTGGCACTTTAGGGTAGCTGTTTGTTATTATGTTATTATGATGGCCAACTCCTACTCCTTCTGCAAAACCTCAGGTCACCTGCTCTGTGAAACCCTCCTTGTTCTTTTCAAACAAAGCTTTATTTCTCATTGGCTTTCAGTTTTTACTGTTTACCTTGGGGCTCCATGACATTTACACATTTACTTTTCAGGACATTTAGTTGTAATTACCAGCCTACATGCTCATCTCTCCCATGAGACTGGAAAAGTCCTCGGATCAGGCAGATACAGGTCATATCCAGTGTCGTACCTGGAGGCTACCACAGTGTCTGACACCTGGCAAAGGCATCAGAAATTGATATTCCCCAAATGAATGGAAGGGGAAGAGATCAGAAAACTGCCTGTTGGTTCTTATTAGGATGATGTTGTCTCAACCTCAAGAGACCCCACTCCCCTCTGTGTCCCCACCCCTGTTCTCACTCTCTTCCCCACACTGTTGGACAGACATCTCATTTCCCCACTTTCCTAAAACGTTTTGGATTTGGAAAATAGCAATGGCTTAGGAAAATGGGTCATTACCGAGGCCTCAATCATGGGAAACATGTAATTCCTGGAGTCTTAGTGAAATGTCAAGGACTTGATTAGAGCAAGTCCAGTCCCCAGTGGTCTGAAGGAAATATGGCCTGTTTGTCCTAGAGGGGAAGCAGGATCACTCTTTATTTACACACCAGCCGGCTAATCCCTTCTGACAATATGGGAAGTCATTCTGCTCGGCTGAAGCGTTATTTCAGGGCTCCCTTAAGGAAGAACTATCTTCTACTCAATTAAAGCAAAGCGTGAACTTGCTCTGACCCCGTCATTCCTGAGCCAGGAAAGCAGGCTCTGCTCCTTCCAGTGAGGCGGCTGCCCGGGCTCCAGGCCGAGCTGTTTGTCATCAGGACGTCTCAAGCATTTATTGGGGTGAGAAGCAGGGGAGTAGACACTGTCCCTGCCAGTGTTCTTCAACCTGGCCGGGGCTTGGGTACTGGGAATGAAAGAGGACCTGAAGAGGGAGATGAACAAGGAAGGCCTCCCAGCACGGAAGCTCTGAGGGGCCAACTGTGTCGCCCAGCGCCAGGTGAGGGCCGGGTAGTCAGAGTCCATGAGCAGCACCCCTGTGGCAGGTGGACGCTCGACAAACTCAGATTCCCCTCTTCTATTCTATGTCGATCAGAGCCTCCATCTCAGGACCTGCCCGCCAAGCCCCACCTCTGTCTGGAGGAATGAGCTGTATTGTTATTTAGTGGAGACCAAACCAAGATGCATGATCTCACTGGAAAAGCACCCACTCACAGAGTCTCCCCTCTCCCCTCCCCAAGCCCCATCACCCCCTGGGGATCTGGAAGGAGCAGGCTTAGCGAGGACAACTGCTGCAGAAAGGGGTATGTTAGCTAAGAAGATCATCTATGTAAGAAAGTGTAATCTTCTTCCTGCTCTTCTCAATTACAAAATAATAAGACTGTTAAAAAATCCAATAGCATGAATGTCAATATTGGCAGGGACAGCCACGGGAAATTTAATTGCACAATGGGTGCCAGTTAAAAATCTTATGTGCTTTTCTCGGCCTTTCTTATTTGTAATTAGGATAAAATTTACTGATCTTACAGACTCACAAACAGAGGCTTGTCACTAGGCCAGGAATGGGTCCTAAAGACCCTGGCTTCCTTTTCTGAATCCCTGGTCTTTCCTCCCCTCCCCCAGACGTGATCTTGATTGGGGCTTTTAGCTGGTTGTGAATATCAGCTCTCCAGTTTCTTTGCCGTGTCAGAGGACCAGATGTTTTTTATTTGAGAGCAAATTGACACATTAAATTACACTGTGCAAACACTAAAGCCAGTCGCGGGTAAACAGGCCGAGATTCATTGAATTTTACGGGTCACAATAATGTTTATGTAATTTAACAAATTCCCGTCCCACTGCTGAATCTCTCCAAGAAGTATTAATTTAAGAGAAACGGGACCTACCCAGAGGCGCCGATGCCTTCCCTCCCGTCTCCACCTCTCAGAACTCTTGTTGAGGCCCAGCAGGTTTAGATGGGACATCAGAATTTCCATACAGAGTGAGGAATTTCTCTGCTAGGTCACTTTGTCTTGAAGGCATCTCCTATTTGTCTATGTGGAGCCTTATAAGACACTCTTGGCACTGAACGCCTGTTGGTTTGCCTGACCAGGATCCATCCATCCATCCATTCCATCTCTTGATAACAGCACTGCGATTTTTCTCTAAGAACCACCATTTCTATCTCGTTATCAACTTCCAAGGTTCCTTTGGTGCAGAATCCTCTCCATCGCCTTAGGGATGGGCACGTGATTCAGGCCTGGCCAATCAGAGCATTCCATCCAGCCCCTGGCTGGGTGATTGGTTCAGAGATGGGAATGTGATCAAATCCAGACCAATGAGCATCAGCGCCAACACTTTTGTAGAAACTGGCCGAATAAGGAGCCCTATTTCCACTGGTTTTGTTAAGCGGCAAAATGTAATTTGGGTGCTGCTGAGCACCGTTTGCCATCAGTTGCAGAAAGGCTGCCTGGGAATGAGGCCAATACAGAAGAAAGTAAAAATGGAAAAGAGGCAAATTCTCATGAGATTTTTTTTGAGCCCCTGGATCCAGGGATGGTTAAAGTCCACACCTGGACTGTTTGGTTACGTGAGTTAAAAAAATCCACTGCTTCAGTGAAGTCAGGTTGACTTGACTTTCTGTCACTTGCACCAAAGGGTCTTATCCAGTGAAGCAAGATTACCCCGTACCTCTCTGTGTGGACTAGACCCCCACCCCGACCTATCCCACAATAACGACTGATTCTCTCTAGTGCTTCCCTCCCCCCCCCCCCCCCC
>PVKE010000166.1:0-172232 GCA_004027555.1 Craseonycteris thonglongyai | reverse complement strand
TCTGAACTGCCAGAGGACCTCAGTAGGTTCCACACTTCTTAGCCTTTAATCATCTGAATAAAAGACCATTTTGAATTTTATTTTTACTGCCTCTTGTATTACGTGATTGTTTCTTCTCTTTTGTTTAGCAAAAAAAAGAAGAAGAAGAAAACTGGTACAGTGTGGGGCATATGAAATCATAGATTATTAGTATTTGAAGGTATCTTAGAGATTATGAAGATCACCCTGTCCTCTCAATTTATAGTTGAAGAAACGGAGGTCCAGAGAAGTGAATTGACTTGCCCAAGGTCACACAGCTAGTTTATGGCCAGACCAGGAGTAAACTTTCTGCTGAATGTCCTTTCTACCACACCAAGCTCCATCATCAGTGTGGTTGATTTATTTTCTGGGTAGGTATGTGTATAGCTTGAACTGGGTTGGCATCTTCCCATCTATTAATGGTACCGAGTCAGCACATCGAGAAGAAAGAATGGTGGATTTGACCAAATCTAAAGATCTAGTTTCAACTCCTAGCTGGGCTGCGTGACCTTGGAAAAGTTCTTTCACCTCTCTTTGTCCATTTCACAACTCCATTTTCACAACTGCCAAAACGAGGGTCTTGGCCTAGGTCTGAGGGCAGGTAAGTTTGACTTGTGAGGCTTGTCCCGTTGACCGACGGCTCTGCCTGCAATGCTGTCTGGGAAGGATCCGGGCTCGTAAGAAAGAGAGATGACCTGCTAGCACCGGCTCCCCAGCATTTGACAACATGACGGGCCCAGTCCCTGGACTAGGTAATTTGAGATTCCTTCCTATTCTGCCATTCTAGGTCATTTAAGTCCTGGGAAAATGCAAACAGAGTTCATATGCATTTGCAGGACCCACCGGCCGGGGTATATCCACTGGGACAGCCTGTCTGTGTAGCCTTCTCATGCATATGGCACAATGACACTTCTGGACTCTAGGACTTCACTTGGGCCTTGCCATAGATCTGAGGTGTGAACTTGATGGATCCAGAGTAGACTGAGTCAAGTGACTGAGAAGAGGCATGAGGTGAGGGCAAAATGTTGAAGGCCGGGAAGCTCTGGGGTCTGAGAAATCGACTTCTGTTTTTGTGGTATTTAGGATCTAGAAACGACATCCTCCCAACACCCAAAAGGACACAGGGACCTAGAACAAAGACCTTAGAACTCTGGTGTGGGTTCCCCTGGAGGGCCAGGGACCAGGAAAGCAGTGTCACCTGGGGGTTCTTGCCTGTCAGTCTGCTCCTATTGATCCAACCTCCAAGGTGTCAAAGACGTGCCCAGCTTTGAAAGCTGACACCGTATCTGGTGTCTGAAAGCCTGGCTTTTCCCCAGGAGCCCGTTCTGCCCCACTTGACCAGTCTTTCCAGTGGAGGTGATAGTCCCAGCACTGCAAAGGCTGTGATGAAGTTGTCCACTGGACTAACGTATGTAAAGTGCCCAGCGCACGGGGCATGGCAGGTAGGTGTTCGGCAATGGATTTCTTTCCCCGTCCCAACTCCATTCGCCTCCAGTCTAAGGAAGTTCGGGCAACCATTTAACGGGCCTGCCCCTGTATGCTGCGTGTGAGAGAGGCAAAGATGAGCAAGACACACATTACTTGGCTTTCATTCAGTTGCAGGTGAAGGATGATAAAATCCAAGTAATTATCAATAAGAAAAGGAGGGGGCACCTACTGACTCATGAAGGATTGCCTTTAGGCCTGGCTGCATCCAGAAATTCCGATGATGGCGTTGGAGCTTAACCTTCTTCCTCGTTCTCTCCCTCCCTCTCTAGACTAGCTCTCTCCACACCACTGGTGAATGGATACTGGAAGGCCCTGTCAGGTTAGCAAACCCAGAGCGGTGGAAGGGAGGTTTCTGATTGGCCTGACTTGAGTCATGTGCGAGGATGGATCCAAACCCTGTGGTTAGATAGTGGATTCGGATCGATCAGGCCTGCATCAAGCGGCCAGGGAAAAGGCAGAACCAGCCCCATGATCCTCAGGGAGAGAATTCCCTCTAGGAAGGAAGATGCAACTCTCAGGAGAACCAGGAGGGGCAGGACATTCGGAGAGGAGGCGTGGCCACTTTTAGGAACATGATTGGATGCACACTGGACTCTCTGGCCTTCCCGTAAGATTTTGTACGCAGTGGGCCCTCCTCTTCCCCCCTGACTGAGCGGATTAATCACAACTCGTCCTTGGTACCGAGTCCCCGCCTACTGTCCAGGGGCAGGAAGCCAGTAACAGTGTAACCAGAGGTCTCTGGGTCTCCAGTTTTCTCCAGAGAACATAATGACACGGTGCTGACCGCACCGGCCATGGAGGGGGCCTCGCGGCCGAAGTTTCTGAGGCTTGTGGTTTCGTTCCTGCCAATGTCAACTCCTTTCTGTCTAACTTTAGAATCCCATGGTTGGCATCCCTTGCATCAAAGAAGTCAAAGTATTCAACTCCGGAGGGTGTGTATTTTTAAAACAACAACAACAAAATCAAAACAAAACCAGAAAGAGAGAAAAAGAATCCAATGATCTTTCAGAGTCAAAGAGATTCAGCAGCACACAGAACCCCGTGCTTCATGGAAATGCCCAGGGACTGTGGTCAGCCTGAATGAAACATGTCTACTCTGTTTTTAAAGCTAAAAAAACTCGAAATGACCTTTAATTAGTAGACCCACTCCTTTCCTTCCCATCAAAGCCGAGTGTTTCATGAGAGCGACATTTCCTAAAAAGGCCTGGGGCTGAAAGCTGGGCTCCCTCACCTGGCACGTGGGCATGTCCAGCTAACAGTTTTCTTGTCTGGCTTCATGGCTGAATGAGTGCCCAGGCAACGACATGGAGGAGAACAGGGCGGCAGCTCCTCAGACCGGCCAGATCCTGCTCTGTTCTTTCACTAGCTGCACAAACTTCAGCAAGGGCTCAGTTCCTTCACCTGTAAAATGGGGGTCCTCATACCTGGGCAGCCCACAAAAGGTGGACATCTTGGAACAGCCCAGACCCTCTACAAAGGAATGGAATTGTTGCTAATCTACCCAATGCCTTGACCCCCTGCCCCACCCCCACCCCCACCCCATATTTCTCCTTTTTATTTAAACATCCCTCATCTTTTTTTCTCTGGCTTGGCCCATCCGCTCAGTTCTTCTCTTCCTTCTCTGTCCCCTTGTCCCTTGTCCTGTGAGCAATGGGGAGCTCAAAGGGAGGCTGTGCAAAGCTGCTGCTGGTATTAGGGGGGACGGTGGCTTTCCCCAAAGGGCTGAACTGGATTTGTGTAGGAGTCTTACGGGGGAACTCTTATTTGCTCTTCTTTTCCAGGTCATCTGGCCTCCTCCCACCCATTGGACATGAGGGCTGTAAGACAGCATTAGCTCTTTTAGATCCAACTGGTGGCGCAACCCTCCAGGAAATTTTCCTCTTCTGGCTGCCCAAGTTGGCCAGACAACTTATCCTCTGATGGAGGGTCACACATTATCCCAAGGGAGTCATTATTTTTTTCTGAAGGTCATGGCAGTAAAGGGGAAGGGAGGAGGCTGAAAATAAAAATACACATACACATATACAACCAGCATGTAACACTGACGGGCTCACACAGATTTCAGGATTAATTTATAGATGCTTCTTAAGCCGAACTGATGTGTTCAGGCAGCTGGGGACAGACTCACTCCCTGAGCCCCTAGTCCGTTGAGGCTTTTCTTTTTTTTTTTAAAGATTTATTTTTATTGTTTTTGACAGAGAGACAGAGAGAAGGGGGAGGGCCCAGAGCAGTCTTCATAGTTGACAGCATTGATTTTCCATATAGTTTCATTCCACAGGTGGGCGTGGGGCTGCACAGGGCAGGGACTGGACCAGGAGCCTCCCACATAGGTCCCGGCAAGAACTGAACTGGAGGCACACCCAAGTTCAGCATGTGGGTCCTCCTGGGCCGGAGCCAGGATTCGATCCCTGGTCTCTAGGGCTGCAAAGCAAACTCTTAACCTGCTGAGCCATCCCAGCTTCCCGTGTTGAGGCTTTTCTTCTTCAGCTCTACCTCATACACAGAAAGAAAAGCATTGATGTTGGCTGCAGGCTCCAGTGTGATCGAGTCCTAGGCCTATGCTCATAAGACTCTGGGATTGTCAGACTCCTAATGATTCTTTTGTTTTTTAATTTTTTTCCCTGAGATTGCTTCCCTTCCCTTCCTTTCCCTTCCCTTCCCTTCCCTTCCATTCTCCTTCCTTCCTTCCTTTCTTCTTTTTGTTTGTTTGAGAGAAGGTGACAGAAACAGATAGATAGAGAGAGAAGGGGAAGGGTCCAGAGCAGTCTGCATACTTGTACATCTTTAGTTGTGACATGATTTCATGATTTCATTCACAGGTGGATGTGGGCCACATGGAGTGGAAACCAAACTGGGGCCTCCTGCATGGGAGGCAAGAACCTTCACAGCCACCCTTGTGGTTACCAGTTGCACTGCAGTTCAGCATATGGATTTGCTGGTCTGGGCCAGAAACCCAGCCCCAGACCTCTCGATTGCAAGGCAAGTACTTAACCTGCTGAGCTATCCCTGGATCCCCCTAATGATTTTTTTTTTTTTTATCTTTCTTAGATGCTTTTCTGTTTGTTTGTTGTTAAATTGAGGCTAATTTTACATATGCACCTATCTTTAATGTGCAACACAGTGACTTTTGATAAACATATATTGCCATGTCAACCAAGATACAGAACTTCCCATTGCCTTAGACAGCTCTTTTGTGAATCCATCCCAAAGGTACCACTCTTCTGATTTCTATCACCAACCTAAATGTGGCCTATTCTAGAATATCATGTAAAAGGAATCATACTATATTTATTCTTTTGTATACTTTTTTCTCACTCAACATAATGTCTGTAAAATTCACCCAGTTGTTGTGTAGATCAGTAGTTTATTCTAATTTCTGCTGAGTCCTATTTCAGCATATAAGTATTTCATTGTTTCTTTATCCAGTACGTCTGTTCGTGAATATTTCTGTTCTTGGTTTTTGGCTATTGTAAATAAAGCTGCAGTGAGCATTAATGTACAAGTTGTATATTTCTCTTAAATAAACACCTAGGAGTGAAATTGCTGGATCATAAGAAGGCAAATATTTTGAAATAAGAAATTGATAATTGAAGTGGTTGTACCCTTTTACACTCTCACAGCAATGTATGAGGGTTCCAGTTGCTCCTTATCCTCACCAACACTTTATGTTGTCACCTTTTTAATTTTAGCATCTGTTGTATGTGTACTAGTAGCTTATTGTGGTCTTGATTTGCATTTCCCTGATGATCAGTGGTGTTGAACATAGTTTCCTGTGATTATTGGCTATGCATATACTCCAAGGTAACAAATATTTTCTCCTAAAAACTGTATAGGTTTAACATTTACCTTAATGGCTATACTATATCTCAAAATTAATGTTTCTATATGGTGGCAGGTACAAGCATAAGTTTATTTTTGTCATATATTTATCCAGTTTTTCAATATTTGTTGCAAAGGCTTTCTTTGCTCAATCAAATTGCTTTGGTACCTGGGTTGGAAAATCAATTCACTATATATCATGACTAGTTATTGGTCTTTCTATTCTGTTACATTTATCAGTCTTTTTGCCAATACTACACTGTCTTAATTTAGTTTTGTAGTAAACCTTGAATCAGGAAGGGTAAGTTTTCTGAATTTGTCTTTTTTTTTTTTAATATTGTTTTGACTATTTCATGTTATGCTTTTCTATATAAATTTTTTTTTAAAGATTTATTTATTGTTTTTGACAGAGAGAAATACAGAGACAGAGACAGAGAAAGGGGAGGGCCCAGAACAGTCTCCATAGTTGTACATCATTGGTTTTTCCACATAGTTTGATTCCACAGGTGGGTGAGGGGCTGCACAGGGCAGGAACTGGGCCGGGGTCTCGCCCCGGTGAGAACCAAACTGGGGGCACTCCCCAGTTCAGCATATGGGTCAGTACGGCCGAGGCTGGGATTCGATCCTCGGTCCCCAGGGTTGCAAAGTGAGTGCCCAACCCACTGAGCCATCCCGGCTTCCCCATTTATATAAATTCTTAGTGACACGTTTCTTTGTAATTTTCTGCAAAATCATCTTGAGATTGTGATTGGGGTTGCTTTGATGTATATATAGGTAAATTTGGGGAGAGTTGACATTTTAACAATATTGAGATCCATTAATATGGCATATCTCATCATTTATAAGATCTCTTTAAATTTCCTTCAGCAATATTTGTTATTCTTATGATATATTGTTTATGTTTTATTAAATTTATTTCTAAATATTTTATGTTTGGGGCTATTAATGTAAAAGAAATTTAAAAATTTTTATTTTCCATTTTTTTCTCTAGGATATAGAAATGCAATAGATTTTTGTATATAGACCTTGTATCCCATGATCTTGCTAAATTCATTTATTAGTTCTAGGAGTTGCTTTGTAGCTTCCTTAGGATTTTCTACCTAAAAATACCATGTTGTCTACAAGTATAAAGATAATTTTATTTCTTTGAGTCACATTTTAATGCTATTTATTTATTTATTTAAACCTTATTACACTATCTGGGATTGTCAATATGATGCTAAATAGAAGTAGCAAGTGCAGACAATCTTATTTTCATTTTAGGGGGAAGCATTTAATATTTTACATTACTTACATTCGTGATTTTTTTTTTACAAGTATCCTTTATGAAACTGAAGAAGTTATTCTCTATTCCTAGTTTGCTGAAACTTTTATTGAGAATGAGTATTGAATTTTGTCAAATGCTCTATGGAGATGATCATATAGTTTTTCTCCTTTATTCTCTCCATATGATAAATTACATTGTTTGGTTCTGCAAATGTTAAAGCAACCTTGCATTCCCAGGACAAACCCCAATTGGCCATAGGTTTTATATATTACTGATTGATTTTGTGAATATTTTAAGGTTTTGTATCTGTGTTTATGAAAAATATTCGTCGGTGTCTTAGTCCATTGAGGCTGCTATAACAAAACTGCCACACACTGGGTGGCTTAAGAACAACATTTATTTCTTGTACTTCTGAAGGCTGGGAAGTCCAAGATTAATAGTTGGAATAGTTGGTGCCTGGTGAGAGCCTGCGTCCTGCTTCATAGACACGGCCATCTTCTTGCTGTGTCCTCACATGGCAGAAGAGAGCTCTCTGTCGTCTTTTTTGTAATAGCACTGATCTCATTCATGAGATCTCCACCATCATGATCTCATCATCTCCCAAGACCCTACTTCCTAATACCATCACATTGGGGATTAGGATTTCAACATACGAGTTTTGAGGGGACACAAACATTCAGTCTATAACTGTCTGTAATTTTCTTTTCTGGTGTCTTTGTCAATGTTGGTATTGGAATTATGCTGGGCATATAAAATGAGCTGGGAAGCATTCCTTCTTGCTCTATTTTCTAAAAGAATTTGTGTAAGGTTCATTATTTTTTCCTCCCTAAAATACTTAGTAAAATTAATGAGTGACAATATCAGAGACTGGACTTTTCTCTGTTAGAGATTTTTATAATGAAGTCAATCACTTTCTTATAATCCATTTACTTATTGTATAGAACTGTTTCATTCTCTGTGTGTGAGAGAGAGAGGGAGAGAGAGAAGAGAGAGAGAGAGAGAGAGAGAGAGAGAGTTTTGCTAAGCTGTATTTTTCAAATAATTTGTCCATTTACCTAGGTGATCAAATTTGATATATAATGTTGTTAATAGCGTTCTCTTCTTATCCCTTGAATTTACACTGAACATTGGGGGTAGTACATTGCAGAGACTCTGGATTCTGTTATCATCTTCTGAAGAATATTGATTTTTTTCTGGCTGACCGTTAAGTTACTGGGTAATCACTTTGAAGTTGTAGAGGTTTGACTTGGTCCTTTCTTAGGGTGTGTAATATCTTGGTTTAGCTAAATCCCTTAGTTCTGAGACATAGATTTTATTGTATCAACTTGGTGGGACTCAAACTCCAAATTCTATCTTTGCAGCTATAGCTGGGCCACAGCTGAAACCTCAACTCAGCTGTTATAGCTTTCTGGTTGATGCTTCCACTGGGCTTCTTGATGTCACCCCTGTGCACACATATTTCAGGGGCCAGTCAAGGATTTAAGTTTATAAGGAAGTTTATAAGCAGATTTTGGGGCTCTCTTCTTACAGGGTCTCTCCTAGGTTCCAGTTCCTCTGGCAGACTTAGATTTAATCTCTGACACCTAACATCAGAAATACTGTTTTTCTGCTTGAGTTCTGACCACCCCATGCCATGCAAACTTGGATACAGTACACCCAGGGGCAAAGCCATATAAACACAGGCACATGTTTATAACCAGTGAGGTTATTGTCTTTCAAGGGTCAGTCCCACTTCAGTGTCTGCCTGGTTTTGATAGCTCTCCAGTGTTTTCAAATACTTTAAAAAACAAACAAACAAACAAACAAATAAATAATACACACACACACACACACACATATCTTGTTCATATATTAAAATTGTCTTACATGGGAGAGTTTAGTTCAACACAAGCTGCTCTAACATTACTAGCATCAGAACCTAGTTTGGGGAAAGTGATGCTCAGGGAGAAATGCTGATCTGCTCAATATCACATAGTAGTGCTTGGCTAAGCCAAGTCTGGAAACCACATTTTCTGGCTCCTCTCACTGTATCTTTGATGCTTTACAAAGGGCTATTGAACGAGATTCCCATAGCCTCAGGGAGCCTCACTGCATGTATGAGGTGGATGGCAAAAAGCAACATGAGACTGAGGAGATCAAGTAGTCCAGATCATTCAGGGCCACTAGAGAGCCAGGTAGTAGGCAACAGAGGCAGGAGGCCAGCCCACAGGCAGGCTGGGAGGACCAGGGTTTTCACAGTGGCTTCAAGTACCACTGAAAAATGGCCACCCACCCAGGTTTACATCTGTTCCCAAGACCCACCAGCACCTGAGATTCACCCCATCCACAACTAAACCATCATGGTATTCTCCATCCATGTTGAACTTTCGCTTATGTTCTCTACCATCCCTCTCGCTGGGTGTCCACCATAATCTAAGAGCCAGTCTTTGACTCCTCCTTCATTCACTGTAGAAATTGACACGGATCCCACATCCTGACAATCCCAGAAGTCTGCTTCCTCCTTTGGACCTCTCTGGTCCTATTTACATCACATTTCCTTCCCTTCTCCCTGGTTTATTGCTGTCAAGTCCTGCGAGGTCACCACTTTGGTGAACTCCTACACTCCCCCTCCCTTCAATTTCACTACTGCCAAGATCTTTTTTTTTTTACCCCTTAAGACCCAAAATATGATCCATTCCCTCCCTATCCACACAGAGTCCTCACAGCCTAGTAGGAAAAACAGACAGATTATCATCTGGCTATGACATAAAATGATAAAGCAAATAGTAATCATGAACTTCGAGAGCATCGGATAGTCTTGTGGGGCACCCTCGCCTCTGCTGCCCAGAACTTCTGAGGAGACACTCAGCAGGAAGGAGAAGCTCTCGCTGTCCCTCCTGGACCCACCCCTCCCTGGCTCCACGTCCACATGTGCCAAGTTGAGAGGTCTAGAATTTTACATTTGGGCTTAATGGGAAAAAACAAATAAAACAAAAACAAACACAAAAACACTAAGCTTACATTTTTAGAAACACAGAGAATGAAGCACAAAAGAAGCAATAAAATGTGTACATGTCTATCACAATTACTACTTTATCATAAAATTCATTTCTTAAAGACACAGGTAAGAATACCTCCCAGCCATCCTCTCCAAGACTCTCACTTTAAAACTCAGCGTAAAGATTGAAAGGGAAAAGGGCAGAGAGCCTAAGACGTTGGACAAGACACAGAACGGCTTTGCACCATTTCCTCCTCTTTAAGGACGAAGGTACTCATTATCATCCTAGACAGCTCACAGGGTTACTGCTTGTTCCAAATTAGACAACACATGCAAAGGCCCTTGGCGAGATTTAAAGGGCAATGACAAAAGGAATGACTATACCAGACACATTTATGTTCGTTGTGCCTTCTCCTAAGAGAAATCTTTTGCTTCAGTCTTCCCAGGCTGATTAGTATTCCAGAGACACAAAGTAACATGAAGAATGGAAGTGGAGACAGGCTCAGAAGCTGGAAGTCATCGCTATTTCCAGGAGACAATGGGAGTCACCAATGTTTCTAGGAAGCAATGGGACCATACAGAGATCCTTTTAACCTCATCTGGGTGTCCACAATGGCGAGTACCAGGCAGGCTGTGAGAACTGGGGAGCCCAGACCTGTGCCCTCACCTGGCCCAGGTACTGAGGCCCTGGCAAGGACCACATGCCCAAACTAGAGGCAAGCATCTTGACACCAATATCACTCCTCTGAACTCAGCTTCTGACCCCACTCTCCATTTCTCCCTCTGTCCCCAAGTTGTTGGGAGGGCGTGATGAGATCGGGGATGCAGAAGCACTTTGTCAACTCTCAAAGCTGCATTCATTTATGTTGTCGTTGTCATCATCATCTGCACGGCTTGTGCTTTAGTGCAATAAATCCATCTGTGCAAGAGAAGCCTTTGAAGGTATGCTAAGTCCTGCAGGCCTTGTTGGGGCCTAAGCCAGCAGTGGAGCCTGGTTTTCATCAGGAAGGCTGGCGGGAGACCAGACGCCACATAGCCTGTGCAGCCTCAGGACCCAGACCCAGCCGTGCCCAGGGAACCTGTTCCCAGACTCTCCTGGACTCCTGTCTTTGCCTGTTCAGTGCTGTTTCCACATGGCGTTTGGTCTTGGGGTGGCCTGCAGAAGGAGGCGTCCCTTGCCCCCTCTTGCTGGGGACTATTAGAAAAAGCAGCAGGATTCAAATTCCCAACTGGAACTCCAGGCTGTCCCTTTAATTGATTTCTTTTGTTTTCTTCAGCCCTCAAAAATGTGTCGACATCCATTTGGAGCTGCCTTCCACCAAGCGCACGCGGGCCAACTTTCTTCAATTAATGAGCTGAGACTGAAATCGAGAGCCTCACTTTTCATAGCCTCGGCAGGGGATTGACCCTGCTGTGGTGATAAAAAAAAATATATATATTGCCAGTGCTGTGTCTGTGAAATGTAAGTGATTAAACAGTGAGTACGCCAGCTCACACGAATGGTATGTTATCACCGGCGATTATTTGAGTGGTGTCCAGACTCACCCTATACTCACCTTTGAACTTGACTTGCTTACTGCTTGTGCCTTTACCCAAGCAACTTCCCCCACCCCCACCACCAGTACCAATGCTGCTGAGCAAGCTTCTCAAAACCCAGCCAGCCTTCAAGGCCCAGCTCTTTAGCTTTCCATTCATTCAGCAAATCCTTATTGAGTGCCTACTGTGCACCAGACTTATTTTTCATGTACTCATTCTGTAAACATCTGTAAGGTGAACAAGGTGGACATTCCCCTTATCCTCCTGGAGCTCAAGGTCTTGGAGGAACACAGATAACTGAACAGGTGACCCTAATGTGATGTGAGGGGCGGGGCAGTGACGACTGTGCCTGAGGTGTTATGGGGGTGCTGGGGAGGAGCACTCACTTCTGGAGGAAGTGCTGTCCTTTTTAAACACTTTTTCATAATAAAAAAAAATTCAGGGAAGCTGGGATGGCTCAGCGGGTTAAGCACTCGCTTTGCAGCCCAGGAGCCCGAGGATCAAATCCCAGCTCCGCAGCCCAGATGGACCCACATGCTGAACTGGGGTGTGCCCCAGTTCAGTTCTTGCCGGGGCCCATGCGGGAGTCTCCTGGCCCAGTTCCTGCCCTGCGCAGCCCCGCACCCACCTGTGGAGTGAAACTATATGGAAAACTAATGCTGTCAACTATGGAGACTGCTCTGGGCCCTCCCCTTCTCTCTGTCTCTCTGTCTATCTCTCTGTCAAAAAACAATAAAAATAAATCTTAAAAAAAAATTCAAATGTAGGCAAAATTAGACAAACTTGTATAATGAACCCCACAGACCCATTGCCCAGGTTTAACACCTGTCATCTTCCACCCCATCTTTTCATCTCCACTCCTGCTTCCCCCAGCACACTCTCGTGAGGTTTTGAAGACCACCTTAGGCGGTGTGCTAGTTTATTCCAGGGCCCACAGCCCTCAGTTTCAACACCCCTTGTTGACTTTCCAGCGTTATCTTGATAAGCCAGCCATTAAGGTGCTGAAGGAGCATTAACTGGCTTTGACATTTGACAAACTTGAGTTTAACTCCTGCCTCCTGTACCCCTCTGCTGTGTGATACTGGGCAAGCTCCTTAACCATTCTGGGACTCATGTTCTTCATCTAGAAAATAAGGATAATAAGACTGAGCTCCCGGAGTTTGCGCTGATCATTAAATGAGATAAAGTGTGGAAAGTGCCTAACACGGGACCAGACACATAGTGCGTGTTCTGTGACTATTGCTGCCCTTGTCGCAGCTTGCCCTGGGAAATTCCCAGAGGGCAGACCCCTGAGCACACCCAATGCAGGCCCAGCGCAGACAGGGGCTGCACTAAGAAGGCCTCTTTGAGGTTGGCCTCGCTCACCTACTTTTTCTGTAGCATGAACCACATGTAGCACATTTCCACCATCACGTGGTTTCATTGAAGACAGATGTTGCTTAGGTTTCACAAAGTTCAAGTCATGAAGTTGGCTGTGACTTTGAGGAGGGAGCCCTTGGACAAGAGGAATATGTACCCCCAAACCAAGCCCCCTCAAGCTTGCTTTGAAAAGACTTGACCTGCTTCTGGTCACTGTTGCAAGCACCAGGCTCCTCTCTACTCTGGGTGGCAGCCGGCGATAAAGCTCCAGTAATGTAGACAAATGTGGCTGACGCCGGAGCGGAGTCAAGGGCCTGGCTGCGACGTCTGGGGCCAGCTTGGTCTTGGACCTTGCTGTGTGTTTACAAGTTCCCCTTTGACAATTCAGTTTTGAAGATGGGCTTCATTAAAGGGCAATTATAGGTTAAGTAACTTGTTGGCTCGCTGCCTAATGTGGAAAACTCAACTGTGACAATCAGATAATTCTGAGATTAAGCAAGACAGCAATTGCTACTGAAAGAAGAAGCTTTGCAAGAGGATAAAAGACTCTCCCCAGCCATGACCTCATCCCAGCTGCCCCGTCTGGGCAGGAAGTCTGAATCCAAGGGGCCAGCAGGCGTTGGGAACCTCTGGCATTGGGCTGACCTCTTCTGGGAAAGGGGACCATGGAAGACAAAGTGCTTTCCAGTCGGGGTGACAAGATGCCCTCTTCTTGCTGAGCTTGAGTTTTGGAGGTTTCTCGCTGGGTCTCTGTCATGGTCTCTGTTTGTGCTTTGCTCTCTCCTACCAGCACATCTTTGCTGATGTCCTCCACCCTTGGCTGACCAGCTGTACCATTTTAAATGGGACAGAAAACAGCAATACTGCCCTGTTTCAAATGGTACGATTGCTCAGCCTAGTCTCACTGGGCTAAATTCAAGGTGTCAGTAGGCTGACTCATATGTACCATTTGGAATGGGACAGTATTATTGTTTCCTGTCCCATTTAAAACAGTGTGTTTGGTCAGCCTACTTCACTCCCCCAACTATATACCTAGAAGCCCCCTCCTCTCACTTCTCTGCCTATCCATAAAACTTCTCTGACCTGAAAAGACGGCTCCCCTCAAAATTCCTGGAGCACTTTGTAACAAATGGGAAGCTTTCTATCATGTATCAGAAAACCCCACCCCAAATATGTCTTCTACAGAATAGGGGGGTGAGTGGCTCACATAACTGACAAGCCCTAGGATTGCTGGCTTCAGGCATGGCTGGATCCAGGGGCATTAAACAATGCCCTCATCTCTGCCTTTCTCTTAGAGGCTTCATTTTTAGAGGTTCTTTCCTTACTGTGGCAAGATGGCTATAAGCCATTCTGGTTCAGCAGAAAAAAATCTTGCTTCTTACAGGTTCTGGCAAAGTTCCTGGGATTCAACTTAATTGGACAATGTAAGTCACGTGACTAGGTGGGCCCAGTTCCTTGAGTAGATGTTCTTGGGATATATGTATGCTCTACCCCACAGCCAGGTGGTAGCCTTATCTGAAACACATGAACTAAGAGCAAAGGAGGCATAGATCCTCAAAAGGAAATTAGGGTATTGGTATCAAAAGAAGAGGCAATAGATTCTGAGGAACCAAACCCCTCACTACTATATTTCTGTTTTTGCCATGCATTTAGATGGTAACTCTGGAAGTCCTGTCTCCCAGAGAGGTTTAGTTCCTGTAGGGCAATGGTTCTGAAAGAGTGGTCCCTAAACTCAGCAGAGCAGCAGCGTCACCTGAGAGCTTGATAGGCCACATTCTGCGGCCACTCCCCACACATACTGAATCAGAAACTCTGGGGTGTGGCGCCCAGCAAACTGTGTTTCAGCAAGACTTCCAGGTGCCTCTGATGCTCTAAAGTTTGAGAACCACTGCCATAACGCACAGACTATTTCATATGCCCTTTGTCATTAACATTCAATATTCACGGTGTGAAATAAGTTTAGGAAGCAACCCTCAGGGCAGAGGCTCCTGAGAGCCTGGCCCCAAACAGAAGGAGAGTAAAGAAGGCACTTTATTTTAAGACAGGGCATTGTGATCAGATTCTGGAGGGGCCAGGGTTGCCACCTTGGAGAGACTGAGGTGCTAGGAGGGGCCATGGCACAACAACATCAATAATAATTACAAGAATGACAAGAAAAATCTTCCAATGTACCTGGTGCTATGTTAAAACCTGTGTGCATTGTCAGTAAATCCTAACAATCCTGTATCACAGATGGGGAACCAAGACACAGAAAGGTCTAGGTCCTTGCTCAAGGCCACACAGGTAACAGGTGGTAGAGCTGGACTTTAATAGAGGCAGCTAGATTCTAAAGGTCTTGGGACTGCCAAGATAGCTCAGCAGTTGAGAGCTTGCCTCACAGTCAGGAGGTCTGGAGTTTGATTCCCAGCCCCAGCCCGTGCGGCCCATATGCTCAACTGTGGCACAACTGGTAACTTCTAGGATGGTGGCAAAAGTTCCCGCCTCCCATACGAGAGACCCCTGGTTCAGTTCCCACCTCCATGGCCCCACATCCACCTGTGTGGAATGAAACCATGTCACAGCTAATGAGGTACAATTATGGAGACTGCTCTGGGCCCTCACCCCTTCTCTCTTCCTCTCTCTCTCTCTCTCTCTCACCTTCTCTCAAAATAATAAAAATAAATCTTAAAGAAAAATAAAGGTCTTGATAGTCTTTTCACCTCCTTCTTTTATATGCCCTCACTTTTATATCATGCACATTTTCAAACATATACAAAAGTGGAGAGAAAACAGTGACATTGATCCCCAATGTATCCACCATTCATTCAGCTTCAATGTTGTTTCACATTTTGCAATCTTATTCAATCTACAGACCCACTGTTTTTAGGAGCAGCCTGGGGTATTTTAAAGCACATTGCAGACATCATATCCTTTCAGCCCTAAACACTTCAGTGTGTGTATCTAATGGACAAAAATATGTTTCTTTCACATAACCATTACCACATCTAACAAAATCAACCATGACTTCTAGAGGTCATCTCTGATTATCACAAAGGTGTCTTTTAACAATTGATGTGTCCCAGTCATGACCCCAGTAAGGTCTACCCATTGCATTTTGTTGTTATGGCATTGAGTTTCTCTGATGTTAAAGTTTCCCCTCCCCCTTTCCCATGCCAATGATTTGACCCTCCTTTTATAGACAGGAAACTGAGGAAGGGTTCAAGGTCTCAAACCAGCAAGTCAGTATCATCAGAGCTCCCAGTGACACGTTAGAACCCCCTCCCCACCTCTTGTTTAGTCTTTTCTATTTTTGAACTAGCGGTGAAGTTAGCAAGGATGGGCATCCTTAAGCACTGTGAGTTCTCAGGATATAATTCACTTTAATCTTTTAAGCATTTGACAGTATTTGCTCGAAAGAAGGAGCAACAAGTACATAATTATTGCACTAATTAAGCTGCCAAAAACACAAGCGTGTGGCAAGAGCACCTTTGAAACAGGGGCCCACGATGCATTAGCATCTGCTGTAAGCTTATTAATCACCTAACAGGCAATTAGCAAGCTGTTACTGTTTGAGGCTGCTATGTAAATAAATTCTTGGGTTAATTTCTTCCTCTGATAATAAAGAAAACATTATGAAAATTAGCTAAGCGACAATGTAAATGATCTTCACTGTTAATTATGTGACGTTGTTACATGTGCAGGGACCCCAGCGCTGATAAGGGCCTGGCTCCCTCCCGCCCCATAGCCCACCCTGAGGCCCCCCCCCCCCCCGCCGCACCTTGGCTCTGCTGCTTTAAAAAGAAGAGTGTTGACACAGGTAGTGGGGGTGGGGGAGACTTGGGGACCAAGTCACAGTTGTCTGCTTGCAGCTTTCCCAGAGTGACTGCCAGAGCTGCAAACCCGGACAGAGCCATTTCCTCACCTGAACCTCAAGTGGCCCTGGGCTGGGCCTGTGACCCCAGCTGGCAGCCAGGAGAAGGGAAGGGGCAAAAGATGGAGTCCTCCCTGATGTGAGATGGCCTCTGCCCACAGGCCTCCCTACAGTGCTGAATTGCAGCTTCCTGGGCTTCTGTCATTGTCACCATGTGTGTATGGCATCTGCTGGACTAGGACCTCCTGCTGATCCATCTGGTTAGGTGTGTATCACGAGGCATGCATAAGTCCTGGCTCTAGAGTTCAGATCCTGCCTTCACCACTCAGCAACTGTGTAACCGTAAACCAATGGCAAAACTTCCCTCAGCCTCAGTTTCTTTATCTGCAAAATGGAGGTGATGGTTTGCAACACTACATGCGTTCTTGTGAACAATGATAAGAGATGATCCTTGGAAAGTCTTTAGCACAGAACATGCCTGTGGTGAGCACCGGACACACATTTACTATTGAGGCTGACCAGACATTCTGTTTGAAATGGGACAGAAAACAACGATACTGTTCCATTTCAGATGCTACGAATGGTCAGCCTAATCCCACGGGGTGAAATTCAAAGTGTCAGGCTCACCATTTCCCACATGAGAGAGTCAGTGGAGAAAAAGGGCTTGTGGTCAATTTAGTTAGGGAAACACTCAGTTACAAGGTTTTATTTTCTGTAGGACTTTTCTGCGTATTTAAATACTAATATACTCATATTGGACATAGTGCTAATTTCTCCCATGCTTTAAGAGTCTGTAATCAATAAGATCAGCAATCCATTTCTTTAATGAGCAAAATTGTATTTTTTTGAGCCCTAAAAATTTATATGCCCCATGACCCAGCAATTTCAACTCTAGGTATACACCCCAGTCTTGAAATTTTGCCCCTGTGCACCAGGAGATGCACACTGGAATGTTCTGAGTGACATGTTATAACAAAGAATTTGGGGATGACCCCACAAAACCATCAACAGGAGGAAGGGTAAATAAATTGTGGGATAATTATATAAATAACATATTTTTAACAGTAAAAGCGAAGAAACTATAACTATTTACAGCTCATAAACAGTGCTAAAGACTTTCAAGAATGTTAAATAAAATAATATCAGTTACAGAAGTTTATATATAGTTTGCAATAATTTTCATTCATATATATATATATGAGGAGATAAATATATATATGAGGAGATAAATATATATATATGAGGATATATATCTATATATAGATATAGATATAGATATAGATATAGATATAGATATAGATATAGATATAGATATAGATATATACGGTATATATATATACACATATCCTCCTTACCTGCAGAGGATTGGTTCTAAGGCTTCTGACATCTGAGGATGCTCAAGTCTCTCATATAAAACAGCATAGTATTTACATATAGCCTATGTACTTCAAACCTTCTCTAGATTACTTATAATACCTGAGACAATGTAAATTCTATGTAAATAGTTGTTAAACTGTATTTTTTTAGGGAATAATGACAAGAAAAAAATGTCTGTATGTGTTCAGTACAGATGTAACTATTGTAGGCCTAATTACATCATACACATCAGCAACAACATAACTTTTTTCCCCAAATGTTTTTTATTTTCTGCTGGTTAAATTTGTGGATGATGAACCTGCAGATAAAGAGGACAGATACAAATATATGTGTATACAAATATATACACATATATGTGCATGTGTATGTACATGTACATATAAATATACATATAAGGATATACTACTTATGCATATAGGCACATATATTTTTGTGTTTGAAACATTCTATATTGAACATTTTTAAATCAAGAAAAGTTGACAAAAGATAGAGACAGTTCACAGAAAATAAAATGTAAATAGTTCTTAAATGTAAAAAAAAAAAAAGCTCAATACCACTTATAACTTAAAGCATGAAAATGAAAACCATACTGAAATACCACTTTCTACCTATCAGATTGGCAAAGAACTAAACTGTGATAATGCCCTGTGTTGTTGGGGATGGAGTGAAACTAGCATGCTTTTGAATTGCCATTAGGAGAGAAATTGGCACAAGTTCCCTGGAAGCAATTGGGCAACATCTATTAGAACCTCAGTGTATATTCCCTTTGACCCAACTATTCCATTTCCAGGGATTTAGCCTTACAGTTGAACTCTCATGGTTGCAAGATGACTTTATGTACACAGATACTCACTGCTTTGTTGATTTTAATAGCATGAGATTAGAGACATTCTAAAGGTCCATTCATAAGGTTCTAGTTAAATAAGTTCTGGAACATCAACAGGAAGAATGGTGATGCAGCCATTTAAATCCTGTGCCAGTTCTAAGGGTACCGATGAGGAAAGCTCTCCAAGATGTATTGTTATGTAAAACAGGACCCAGTAGTATAGAATGCTCCCATTCATATAAAAATGTGCGCATGTGTGCATGCCCTTCACTATACAAACACGCGCGTGTATGCTTGTCCACGCACAGAATGTCTCCAGAAGGTTTCAGGAGAGAACTGTTTACCTTTGAGGGGGAGCCTGGGTGGTGGGAAGGAGAAGGAGGGAGACTGACTTCCCACAGCACACAGAGCACACTCTGTCCCAGAGACACCAGATCCTTTCTGCCTTACCTGTCTCCAGTTCCAGCTGCAAGCAGCTACCAGCTCTACGTGGGCACCAGCCCCTTCCACAGAGGTGCCCCTTGTCTCCCGCTTCTGCTGCTTCCTTTTGCTCCCTCACTCCCAGGGGGCATCCCTGTTGACATTGCCACCAGGGACCACACCTAGGGCTGATGCATCCAACCCAGACATAAAGGAGAGTTCAGCTTCGTGGAGCAAATCCTCAACCCGTTGGAGACAAGTCTTGATGGATAGTTTCCCGCCCTTGTCCCTGAAGCACAGCTGAATATGGCTTCGCACGGCTGGTCCTGTGGGAACCATCCTGCAATCATCTGCTCTTAGCTGTAGCCAGCTCAGTGACGCCTCCTCCTCTAGGTTCTTCCTCTGCTCAGCCCGGCCCGCTCCCAGAACTGTACTTCCTAATAAAGTAAGAGTACAGAAGCCCTCTGTGCCAGGCTCTGCTTCCCAGGGACTCAGCCAAAGGCAAGCCCCTTTGTCCCTTTGGATTTTGTCCCACATGATGTACCATACAGACATATGTGTCTAAATGCTATAATCCCATGCACTTTGAGGCTGGATATAGGTCATACACTTTTTCTGCTCTCATTGGCCTCTGGAAGCCTCTTTTCAGGGAATACCTTGTTACCTCTGGGCATTCCATGGAGCACAGTTGGTAAACCACCACAGGCCCTGTGCTACTTTGAGTCCCAGTTCTGCCCCCTGGGGTCACCCGGGGCAAGCCTCTCCTTTACCCCTTGACGATCTCCTTGTAAACAGAAGGCCCCACTCATGTCCCTTATTCTTCTCCCCCTTTCCAGTTAAGGCTCTTCAGCTCCATTCATAAGGTCTTTGCTGGCTCCCCCAGACCCTTCACCCCTCAGCCATTCTCCTCTCCTAGTCTTCAAAGCTTGATGCACTGTTTAATCTGTGACACCTAGAAATAACAAATCTTAGGAGGGAACGGATGAGCACAGAGGAGAGTGAGCCTGTCACGGGCGAGGCTCTAGATAGGCTGTCCGTGTGTGAGAGGAGGCTGCCCTGCTTAGTGGCTGTATCACACTGCAGGCTTCTATTGATCTTGTGGTCAGCCCCCTCCCTTGCTACCCCCCTGGGTCTTTACACAAGAGCAGCCGTGAGCCGGCCTCCCACATCCTGTGCTTAGGCGATCGATTTTTCTGCACCTGAAATGGAAGGCGCGACACGTCCCTATTATGCTCTATCGTGCTAGAATCCACCCCTGGCCCAGGATCATGTGAGTCCTCAATGGGTCAGGACAGGACAGCACAGCCCAGGGCAGAGACCTGTGCCCTTGGGCTGCCTTTGATCAAGTTCTGTCTGTTCTTAGGGTGAGAATGGCGGCTCAGACACCTGGACTAGCTCTCTCCCACCAGCTGTGTGTCAGGCCCCTGTCTGGGTCTGCATTCATCTCTAATAGCTGCTGGTGTGCGAATGCTGATGAGCTCAGGGCCCAGGAGAGACCCAGAAGGCAGGCCACTGGTGACCTACCTCTAGGTAGAAGGGGAAACATCCATCAATGCACTGAGGTTAAGTTTGTTCAATGAGCTATGACACCACTAACTGATTTACGGCCCAGCCTACATTTAGGTCCATCTTCTGTTTACTATTCTGACTTTTCTCTTCCATTGTCTCCTACATGTGGAAACACTTAGCACCATGCCTGGCTTGAAGTCTAAGCGAGGTAGCTTGTTCTTTTCTCCTTCCACCTCCACCTTGCCATGACTATGGTCTCCGCTTCCTATCTCTGGCCTTTTCTACCCGATAACGGTGTGACTCCAAGGCTTTGAAAAGCGCCCACGGGCTCTGTGGCAACCACGTTTCTCCAGCTGACCACTAAGGTGACCAGATTTTAACATTGGTAAAGCGGGACACCATTGACCGGGGGAGGGGGTTCTTGATTAAAAATTTGGTCTATCTCCCGCCGTTCCCTAGCTTGTCGTGCAATCTTTCCAAAAATCAGGACTTTTTTAAAACGCCACGGGACGTGGGACAAATTGTTAAAAATCGGGACTGTCCCACCAAAAGCGGGACATCTGGTCACCTTACACTAGGGGCGCTCTGCATGCTCTCTGGTAGTCCCCAGGGGCTGACTGACCTGGGGATTGGGGGGCGGGGGGTGGGTGAGTTGGATTCCATACTAATTCGAATTGATCTTGGAACAAGGAAGGAAATCATTGAACTTGTTTGTCTCAGCCCTGGGCTAGGAACTGGGTTTTATTACTACTCTCTGAGTTTCTGAATTCTGGCCCCATTTGAAAGACCATCCTGGGCACCGGGAAGAACTTTTATTTCCTAGGACACAGGGAACACAGATCCAGGAATAATAAACTTTTCATGAAATAAAAATAAAATTGCAACTTATCCTTCAGTAGATTTTTCTAACAGGTGAACAAATTATACTAATATGACTAAAGAAGAAAATAGAAGCACTGGTCTTTACCCATGAAAGGGACAAAAGCCTCACTGGATTATTGGAAGGACTGAATACAAGCATGTAGTGTCTTCTGGCTTTATAGGGATTTAATCTTCTTTTTTTCTTTTGTAGGTTAGGGCTATTGGTTCCAATGATTCCAGTGTTAAAGCTGGAGGGGGCGCCTTAGAGGTATGCAAACGATCCTCTTTTTACATTTGGACCCAGGCATGGGGGAACAGAGAGGCCTCAAGGCAGAACCAAGTTAGCTCATCGTCCTTTGCACCTCCCAAAGGTCATAATAACAGCCAGTACATAGTGAATGCTTGCCACGTCCTGCCATTTCATTCTCACGACAACCTTATGAGGGGGGTATTATTTGTTTACCTCTGCAGATGGGGAAACAGAGACACAGTGGGGATAAGGGACTTGATCAAGGTCACACAGCCAGAAGTGGCAGAGTGGGACTGCAAATCCAGTAGGCTGCTCTCAGAGGACATGCTCGAATCACCATGCACACGTCTCCTCTTCCCCAGCTTCCAGGGCTGCAAATCCTTCCGGATCCGAAAGGCTAGAGCAATGACAGGGACAGAGCTGTATCCCCGTGATTCTCGTACCCCCTGCCAGTTACTCTCCACACACCGCTGGTACTGTCCCTGTAAACTGTGAGTCGGTCAGTGAGTCAGGCCAGGCCTCTGCTCACCTCCCAGAGGCTCCCACCAAGAGGGAATCAAAGCCACCGCTGTCCTGCTAGCCCACGGGCTCCTTGGCAGGTCTCGCCCAGCTCCTGCTCACTCCTCTCCAGCCACACAGACTGCCTGGCTAGTCCTTAAACTGACCGGTTCATTGGCTATTCAGAGACCATACATCTGATCTTCCTTCTGCCTGGAATGTTTTTCTCTGGAGTTTCATTCAGGTCTCTGCACCAACGCCACGTCCTCAGAAAGGCTTTATAGGAGCCACCCAATGTTTCCATCTGCTCTTTCCTCCCCCTTTCCTCACTTGTTCTCTCCCCAACTCTGCTCGGTTTCTCTTCATGGGACTTAGCACCACCTGACACATATTTGCATGACCTATTCCTTCCTCTTTACTGATTGTCTCTGCCCTAGAAGGTGGAAGGCCCTGAGCGCATCATGGCATCGCTCATGCCTGGCATGGTGCCTGCCACACAGCAGGCCTCTGATTCACATTTGGTCAAAGAATGCACAGATGAAATCACCTAGCTCTGACGGATGCCCAGGGCTCAGGTCCCACTGTCCTTCTGATTGAACAGCATTGGAGTGGCTGGAGGCAGCTGCAGTTCTGCAGTCCAGCTGTCCGAAGCAACCGCCACCCGGCCCACTGTGTGGTGAGTCTTGGAGAACATCCGGGGGAAACCGGGTTTCTAGGTACGGTATGTAGGCAGGCAGGTCAGCCTGCAGACTCTACCATCAGCCTATAAAGGGAAGGTGGGGACAGAACAGAGGCCGGGGCCAGGCCGTGGGACCTACACAGACCCTGAGCAGCATCATTTTCAGGGACCCCTTCCTCTGCCAGGACTAAAAGCAGACACTCTGGGCCAGATCACCCCTTGCTGGCCGCGTGAACTTAGGTGCCTACTTCCCCTTGCTTCCTCCTCTGCCGACTGGGATGGTAACACCTGTCTCACACGACAGCTTTCAGAATGCAACTTGATGAGACCCTGGGTGTGCAGCCCCTAGTCAGCATCCCCTGGCAGGCATAGAGGCTCATGTGCATTTCTTCACTTCCCGATCTTGGGGCTCCCCTCCCTCTTCCCTCCCTCCCTTCCCCCTCCACTCAAATATCTGTGTCATCTCTCCCTTTCTCTGAGGATCAGGCTCTCTGAGGTTGGGACATTTACCCACCAGGCCAGAAGAACACTCCCCACTCCACCCCACCCCCCCACACACACTACACACTTCTGGGTGCTTTCAGTCAGGGGCTTCTGGAGTCACTGCCTAACACCCCCCATGTCCTCCACTTTGCTCCTAAGCTCAAGGAGCTACTAGAACAGGGTGCTGCAAACACCTTGATAACACACAAAGGTAGGAGACAGTGAACCAAGCAATCCTTCTTGTTGTTTGTTTAATTGAGATAAAATTCACATAACATAAAATGAACCACTTTAAAGTATGCAAATCAGTGGCATTTAGTGCACTCATAATGCTGTGCAACCATTATGATTGCAGGACATTGTCATCACCCCAGAGCAAACCTAGTCCTCACTAATCAGTCACTGCCCGTTCCCTCTCTCCTCGCCCCGGCAGCCGTTAGTCTGCTTCCCGTCTCTGTGGATTTGCCATTTCTGGACATTTCATTTCGATGGAATCAGACCCCTATACAGGATGACCTTGGTGGCTGGCTTCTTTCGTTCCGTGTCATGTTTTGGGGTTCATCCATGTTGTCATGTGTGTCGCTGTTTTATTCCTTTGTATGGCTGAATTATATTACCTGGAAGCACTTCTCAATCACATTGGAAGGCAAGACCCCATTCAACCTGTGAGCAGGGCTTCCTGCAGCTGGCAGGTAGATGCAGGCACATGTAAAAGGGATGCAAAGAAGGAACAAAGAGAGGAAGAAGGGAAGGGACAGAGGAAGGAGGAGAGGGAAGGGGGAAGGGAGTAGAAAGGGAAGGGGGAAGAAAAGAAGGAAGGGAAGAGGGGAAGGAAGGAGGGAGGGAGGAAGACCACATTTGAATCCAAGTAGCAGGACTCACACAAATGAAGCTTTCAAGCCACAGAGCACATTTTTGTGACACATTCCAGGATCAGGAATATCAGAGCTAGGTGGCCCTGGCTGGCCACAGGCCTCAGAAATCACACATTTTATCATGAACTTCCCCACCTACCCACTGTTCTCACAATTTATTTTACACATGTTCTTTGGCAAGGTTGACACACCTGTAGGCCTGGGTAGACATTGTAAGTTCCCTGGTGCTCCGACTCTGTCCCCAACTTTGCAGAGGCCTTCCTCCTTCCCTCTGCTGGGAGGTTCGGTGTGGGTCAAGGTCACTACAGGAGCTGCCCCCTCGCCCAGGATCACAGAGCGGCCTGGGCCCCTCCCACTTAGCCGCTGGTCAGGGCTCAGGCCCCAACTCCGGTGCAAGAGACGGACCAGGGCAGATGCGCCTCCCACGCTGGGTCAGGAGGTGAGGGAGTGAGGGTGGGGTTCAATGCAGAGAGCCTTGTTCTCCCCGGACCTCAGAACACCACTTCCCTGCACCTGGTGCTCAGCTGATGTTAAGCCAGGGAGCCAGACCAATGGAACTATTGACTCACGTCAAGGTCGATGGCTTTTGATGTCCCAGGTTTGTTTCAGATCAATGGTTTGGGGAATTAGAGATTCCTTTCCGATTTACACTGGTGTTGCTAAGGGTCTTTCAGTCCCCCTTCCTGTTTTGTTCTGCACATAGGTCTAGTAGGTGGCTCACGAGAGAAATTTGTATTTGGGTTTGGTTCAAGGATCCGCAACTGTGTGCAGTTAGTGCTGGTCTGAGGCTGAGGCTTTGGTTCAGAGAGAGGACAAAGCTTTCTGTTCAGCGACTCCACCGCCCGCTCTTGGCCACCTTTGAGGTCCCTGTGCAAGTCTGGGCCCAGCCCGGGCTGCATTTAGACCGTGAGCCCCAGCCCTCAAACCCCAGTGAGTCCCCGGAGGGCAACACTGTTTGATTGATTTTGAAACTGTGACAGTAAAACGTTTAATAAAAACCCGATAGATCTGTGCTGAGGTGCTTTCCACACTGTGCAGCCGCTGCTCCAATGAGTGCTATTCATCATGGCCGGGCTCCAATGCCCAAAGCACCTCACACAGAGGAGGGGGGCGTGTAACCACCACCAGGCTCCTTCAGGGACCCCCAACTTCCCCTGTCTGCCTCTGGCCTCCAGTGAAGATGGAAATGTCTGCCTCTGGTGACCCAGCTTCCTCTTTCTTTCAGGCAACTGTCCTCAAAGTGGGGTTCCCCCAAGCCAGCTGCAGCATCACTACCTGAGAACATATTAGAAATGCAAAGTTTCAAACTCCACCCCTACGTGGTGACCAGACATCCCACTTTTGGCGGGACAGTCCCGATTTTTAACAATTTATCCCGCGTCCTGCGGCGTTTTAAAAAAGTCCCGATTTTTGGAAAGAATGCACGACAAGCTAGGGAATGGCGGGAGACAGACCAAATTTTTAATCAAGAACCCCCTCCCCCCGGTCAATGGTGTCCTGCTTTACCAATGTTAAAATCTGGTCACCTTAATGTTAACCCCCTAATTCTGGAGGGCAAGGCCTACCTCTTGTTTTAACAAGCTTTCTATGAGCTGCTAATGCAAGCACCAGTCTGAGAAGCTCCGCTCTTCAAAGCACACCCAGTCTTCAGACACCCTGAGTTTGCGAACCTTGTAGTTCCTCTCTGTCACATTTAGAGCAGAACAAGGCTGAAGGACTCACCCTATGAGAACAGAGGTTGACCGTAGAACAGAGGATAAGATGTTGATTCTCCAACACTGGGTCCTCCGGTGTCAGCGGACAGGAGGGAGGGCCTTTGGGGGTGAAGTGGGTAAAGGAGCACTGTGTGCCCCATTCTCCTGCTGCTCCAGAGAACTGGGATGTGAGAAGCAGAAAAGCAGAGGGTTCGAAGTGTGTGTTCTGAAGATGCCAGGATAGCTCAACAGGTTGAGGTCCAGGGATCGAATCCCGGCCCTGGCCTGTGCAAAACCCGTATATGCTCAACTGTGGTGCAACTGGTAGCTGCTGATCCTAGCAGTGAAGAGTCTCACCTCCTGTGCAGGTGGCCTCAGGTTCGGTTCCCACTCCGTGAGGCCCCACACCCACCTGTGTGGAATGAAACCACGTCACAACGAGTGATGCACAACTATGGAGACTGCTCTGGGGCCTCCCCCTTTCTCTCTCTCTCTCTCTCTCTCTCTCTCTCTCTCTCTCTTTCACCTCTGAAACAATAAAATAAATTTTAAAAAAGAAAGAAAGGAAGGAAGAAAGAAAGAAAGAAAGAGAAAGAAGGAAGGAAGGAAAAGAAGTGTGTTCTAGACCCGTAACACCTGGCTTCTGGTCCTAACTGGGCTCTGTGCTGGCTGTGTGACCTTGGGCAGGCAGGTCATGTCTTCTCTGTATACTTTCTAGTTCCCTCATCTGAAAATAGGAGCTAACAATAGGACCCATGTCATAGGGGTTTTGTGACGATGTTTAATGGATGTTTAATGTAGAACAGGGTCCTGCCTATCTACCAGGGACCATCAGAGGTGCCATTCCCTGGGGGCCCCAGACTGCACCCCTCTGTAGATGCCCAGCATCCCAGTGCCCCTGTCCCTGGAGAAGCCGAACACCCAAGACGTAGGCGTGGTGGCGGTGCCGTGGCTCCATCACTGCCACCCTCACTCCCAACGGGAGAGCAGAACTTGGCGGTTGTGGTCCCTGTGGGACCAGTGTGGTTGCCAGGGACAGAGGCCCTGAAAAGCTGGCCTGCCCCTGCCTCTCAGCAGGAGACAAGAGGAGAGGACAGTGGGCAGGGGAAGCAAAATGCCCATGAAGAGGGAAGAGAGAGGAAAGAAATGGAGACGAAGAGTGGGACGCAAGGAAAGAGGGGAGGACTAGAGGAAGAAACCCACCAAAGCGGGGCAGAGGGGCCAGAACTGGCGAGCGATGACAAGCTCCTGCAGAAAGATGTGTCCTGTGGGTTCTCCCCTGGGCCTCTGCAGACTGTTCATTAGTCAGGCTGAGTCTCAGAGCAGAAGCCCAGCCGTTCCGAGGGCCTGGCCTCGGGAAGACTGGGCTGAATTCATGTATCCCGTTCTGGAAACCCCACTATGTCCGCACCAGCCGCGGGGCCTGGCCTCGGAGCCTTGAAGAGCTAGCCGCCCGCCTCCCACATGTCCAGACCTGAGGTTCTGACTCCCAGTGAGGAAGCCATGCAGTGTGCTCTGGTTTCCCCGCTGAGCACGGCCCACCAGCGTGGAGAAGGTGGGGGTCAGGGGAGAAGGTGGGGTTCAGGGCGATCTCTCTTTCAACACCTGCCTCAGCCTGGGGCAGCACTATGTCTCCCTTCCCGCCTCACCCTGGCTGTGCCCAGCCACTACGGGAGTCCAGAGGGGGCTGGCATTTGGCGTGCCCCGCTGCCGCACCTCTGGGCTCTGCAGCATGTCTGCTATGATGCGGTTCCTGACAGCCTCCCTGCAGCACCCAGTGCCTCTGCGACACACAGCCTGTGCCTGTCCCACGTCAGCTCTACTTTAGGTGTTAGCTGCAGTTGGTGGAGCGAGGGTCTGTGACGTTTTATAGTAACAAGAGCAGGTCATGAGGTGTGTGACTGGGAGCTCCGGGAACGGGGTCCGGTCAGCACACACACTTGCCTGGCTGGTGCACGGACAGGGCCCCAGTGAGGAGATCCGTGGAGGCTGAAAGGCAGCCTTGTTCTGCTCACAAAACCAAGTGTCCGGGAGCAGGCTGCGTCTACCCAGAGGAAGAGGCCCTTTTCCTAATTTACATAAAGACACCCAACGAGGTTGAGGGACCCTGAATTGCAGTGGGCCACGCTGCCAGCATGGATGCTGCGATAATCTCTTAGAGAGAGCCCAACCCCTGCCCTCTAAGACCCCCCTCAATCAGCACTCTACAAAATACCCATTTCCTCAAGGCCAGGGTCATGCCATAGCTGAATGTGGCCACAGAAGTTTTCTCTAACCCATTCCAGTCCAGTGCCTTCAGATGGGAGTCACCCCTCTTTAGACCACAGTTCCCACCTGGCCCTGTAGGTCCTGGAGTCTGATTCTGGTCCTGGAGGAACCAGATGGCCGTGGGCAGGCCCCCTGGTCTCTGGATAAATCCTGAAGTTCACAAGCAAACAAATGTTCACTCCAGCGGGCAACTCCTAGCTCAGCAGGTGGTCCAAGCCTGCCCTCTCAACCCCAGCCTGGGCTGCCCCTGCCCCCTGAGGCCTCTGAGGCAAGAGAGGTCTTCAGAGAACAGTGGAAGGGGTGGGGATGGCGGGCAGGGGGAGCCGGAGGCCTGCAGCTCCTCCCTGGGGAATGGCACTCTCTGGGGCCAGTAAGAATTTCAGGCGGAAGTCCAGGACCTTAAGATTTCTGAATCTTTGTCCCTTTGAACTCCCCCTGCCCAGATTGTTCTCCCTGTCCCCTCTGGCCAATTCTTCATGGAGATTAGCAATCTATGCCCTCAAAACACAAAGGCCTGTGTATTCATCTTCCCAGATCTGAGCTGAAGCAAGGGAGACTGGTTCCATTCTGTGCAGAAGTGGGTGGGGTGAGATGGCGTTAGTTCAGAAAGAATGCAGATTATAGCCCCAAACAACGGGTCAGTGTGGAGGCTGTGAGGGACAGAGGTTGCTCATTCCACATAACCCTAAGGTAGGTGGCCCTGCAGACACTATGACATCCCAGGCCCAGCCTGTCCTGAGGGCCTCATGCTCTGCAGATCCAGGCCAGGCCGGTTTGTGGAGGGGTGAGGCAGATGCCAGGGTGGAGGGCTGGCCCTTCCCAGCTCACCTCTGGAGCACCTCCCCCAGGCTCAGAGAGCCCTGGCGCTTCCCAGATGGTTCGCATGGGTACCTGGAGGCACACATGTTTCTGTGAGCTGTGCTTTTCATTTTGGTGTGCGTTAGAAAAATTGCATGAATCCATCCATCAGTGCTTTCGTGGATTTATTGCACTGGGTGGGTGAAGTTAAATATGTTCACTGATTTAAGGAAGTATATTAAGTAAATAATGGTACCGGTGGTACAAGGATGGAGATAAGGTGGAGTGCAAAAGGCTGAACTTTAGGGAAGCCTGTGTCTTTCCAGACAAGCCTGGGTCCCTGGGGACCACAGATGGTTCTGACTCCACCCAGCACAGCACCTGCTATGGGCTCAGCCCAGGGGACAAGGAAGAGGCTGGCACTCAGTGCACACAGGGGAACAGGACAGACCCCAGACGGAGGAGGTGCTCGGAGCACCTGGTTTATGGACTGTGGTCCATGTCTGTCCTCCAGCAGCCTGCGCCCTGTGGTTCTCCCCTGCAAAGCGTGCAGTGGGCAGAGCTGGTTTCCCAGGGGTGCTGCCACAAATGAAACGAGGCTTCAGAGATGCACTTGCTCCAGTTATTT
Organism: Craseonycteris thonglongyai; assembly: GCA_004027555.1. Lineage (NCBI taxonomy): Eukaryota > Metazoa > Chordata > Mammalia > Chiroptera > Craseonycteridae > Craseonycteris > Craseonycteris thonglongyai. The sequence continues at coordinate 142,752 of PVKE010000166.1, read as the reverse complement.
TGCTCCTTAGGAGACAGGACACCCGTAAAGGACAAGGGGATCTCTGTGGAACCTCTCCAAGGGTCACTCTCATCCCTGCCAAACGGGGGCCCCATTGCTCACTTTGTGCTGAGTGGGGACTTCGACAATGCTGAAAATGCTGTGGGACGTCCCTGGGGCTGTGGCAGTGTTGGATCCTACCGCTGTCCCACCACCGCCTGCAGGTCTGCCTCACCCCTGCACCCCAGAAAACCCAGAGGAGAGAAAGGAAGAGGAAACAGCCCCCGCACGCCCTTCTCGGCAAGCTCAGGGCTGCAAAGGTCCGCTGCCCACAGTGCAGCAGCGGCTGCGTCAGGGAAATGACTTTAGCCCGGCGTCATTTTTTATGTGCCTGTTCAATAAAATAATTATTGATGGCCTCATCCATTTAAGTCACAATCAAAATAGCAGCCAAGATGGGGCAGCCCTATATTATATCACCAGAGCCAGAACTATTTTCTATTAATTCGCAAATACATTCACATTTAGGTGAAAAATTATGCCATCTAGGATCAAATATATCAGAGGCTGGGAGCCAGGAGGAAAGGGCCTGAGCCCGGGGGCTCCTTCATTATTCATTAGTGACGAGTGTGACAGGGTCGGAGAGCCGCCGTCTGCCTGCAAGTGGGCTTCGGTGGTGGCCAGAGAAGCCAGGCCGGGCCCCAGGAGACGTGGCTGATGCTGTCCCCATCTGGGAGACAGGTGGGCAAACAGCAGCGGCTTCCCCAAGGAAGGCAAACTGAAAACGTGCACTTTAGACGGGAGACAGACCCACAATTCCCCGGGTGTTAGCCGTGTGCCAATTATCCAGCATCCATCAGCTTCCAAGATGAGCCAGAGGAGAGAGATGTTGCTGTGTGCCAGGCATTGTGCTGGGTGCCAGGCATCGATCATCTCATGGAATCCTCTAATCAAACTGTGAGGTTGGCAGTGGTTACCCCACTGTTGGTCAGCTGAAGTGAAGACAGGAGGTTCAGAGAAGGAAATTCACTCCTCCAAAGATGCACAGGGTATAAAGGATAGAATTCCACTTTCACAGCAGATCTGTCTAAACCCAACTTGTTTTCTGCAATGACCTCAGTAACTGGTTAGTATGTGTGCTTTTGGGGAAGAGGCAGAGAGGTGGAGGGGGATAGTTTGCTGTTTGTTAGGGGGTTTAGCTTGTGTTTTGGAAGGAATGTGTTTGGCCAAGGCATCAGCATTATTCTTTGAGAATTTAAGGGAACTGGAAAGAAATAAAGGAGAAACTCGATTCTGGGTAGTGGAGGTGACGTAGGGGCGTGGAGGTCTGGGGGCAGCACATGTTTATCTGAGGGACCTTTTTCAGAGCTCCGCCCACTTGAGAATGGCCCCAGCAAATGTGGCTTCCAGGTGGGCGTCCCCGCCCCCACCCCCCTTTGTTCCCTCTCCCCAGAAGCCTGTGCTCATTTGCTGCATGTGCGTGGGTTCTCTCTCCTCAGAAGGCTGCATTTTAAGCCTGATTTCTCATTATGGCTTGAAAGGCTGTCACCCTGGAGATGAGATTTTAAAGATGGACAAAAGAGCATTTCAAGGTATGGGACTGTCTCCCCCAGGCCCCCAAATCCATATCATACAGAGTACTGTCTTCTGCCCCATTCCCCCAAATTCATATCATGTAGAGCGCTGTCTTCTCACGGCTGTTGAGGGCCAGCCCTGAGCCTGGGCCTAAATAGACAAGACTAAGGGACCCTACGAAGGAGGCACGGATGGGATGCATCTGCACCGGGGGAACTCTTGAATCGTTCTTTCCTCTATTTGACCCCTTTCTTGACTCCTTTCATTAACAAGAAGTCTCTCCATTTGTATGAGCCTCTGACCTGCTGAGGCATTTTACTTGCAACGTATAGTGGGAAATCCTAGCCTGATGCCCACACCCAGTTCCCTGGCCCTTGACACCCATCCTTACCATTCGGAGGACTGCCAGCAGCCTTAATCAAGAGTTCCTGGCCATTTTGGAAAACAGTCCTGCACTTCCACAAAATGTTAACCACACAGTTACCGCCTGGCCGAGCCATTCCATTCCTAGGTATCTACCCCAGAGAAATGAAAACATATGGACACACAAAAACTTGTACATAAATGTTCAGAGCAGCGTTGCTCATAATAGCTGGAAAGTACAAATAATGTAGTATCGATTGCCTGATGAACAGATACACACAGTGTGGTATATCCATGCCCTGGAATACTACTCAGCCATAGAAAGGAATGAAGTACTGATACACGGGGCAACATGGATAAACCTTGAAAATACTGTGCTAAGTCAGAGAAGGCAGTCACAAAAGAACACATATTGCATGATTTTGTTTATATATGTGCCCAGAAAGGGCTAGTCTGTACAGGCAGGAAGTAGATGTGTGGTTGCTCTGGGCTAGGTTGGGGGATGGGGTTTGGGAAGAATAGGGAGTGACTGTTAAGGGGAATGGGATTTCTTTATAGGATGATGAACATGTCCTACAGTTGGTTGTGTTAGTGGTTGTGCAACTTTGAATATACTAAAAAGCATGGATTGTCCCCTTTAAATGAGTCCATTGTAAGATATTTGAATTATATCTCACAAAAATCGTTCGAAACAAATCAAGACCATGCATTTTGTTTGGCCACCATGGCCTCTGACACCCAGCTTGCCACTCCTGATGGCAGCCTTTTGACCTGCCCTTTTGACTTCTGCACACATCTGTCACCTAGTTCATTTCCCATCCTTTGACCACCCACCTTCTCGTAGGTGTGGTGGCTTCTGCCTACCCCACTCTGGGCTCCCCACCCAGTGTGCTGTTTCCCTGATTTGCATTGTTGATCTCAACCACCCAGTGCGGGTGCTGCTATTCCAGGGTGCTGCTATTCCAGGGCCTCAGGCCAAGCACGTCCCCTGGGGAGATATCGCTGCCTGGGCCCAGGGTCACTCACATCAGACTGTCAGCCCCTTCCGGGTCATGCTAATTTCATGGTGTACTAGTCTAGAATTGGGGCCCTGGGACAGGCAAACTAGGTTTGCAACCTGACTCTGCCACTTAATTAGCTGTTATAGGCTAAATTGTGTCTCTCTCAGAATTCCTATGTTAAAGTCCTATCCTCCAGTATCTAGGAAGTGATTATATTTGGAGATAGGGTATTTAAAAAGGTAATGAAGGTAAAATGAGGCCACTGGAGTGGGCCCTATATGTGTGGATGTCCTTATAGGAAGAAGAGATTAGGACCCAGGCACGAAGGGAAGACCATGTGAAGGCACAGGGCAAGGAGGGCCATCATCCCACCAAGGAGAGAGGCCTTGGAAGAAACAACCTGCTGACACCCTGACCTCAGACTTCCAGCCTCCGGAGCTGTAAGAAAATGAATTTCTGTTGTTTAAGCCTCCCAGTCTGTGGGACTTCGTTATAGCAGCCCGAGCAAACTAATACACTAGCTATGTGACCTTGGGCCAAGTCATTTCATTTCTCTGTGCCTCAGCTTTCTTATCCCTCAAAAGGGAAGCATACTAGTATCTATTCCCCAAGGTTGCCACGAAAATTAAATAAACTCTATGAGTAAGTGTCTAGTACATAATAAGTGCTATATGTGCTATCATTATTGATAAAATAACTATTATTATCATACATCAGGAACACAACTCAATAAATAGTTCCCAGTACCAGCAACTTTAACCAAAGGTTAGAACTGTATTTTAATAGTTATCCCTTTGGTCTCACAAGAATGTGCCAAGATATACGTGCAGTGCTGTTAGGATATTTTCACTGTCTGACTTGATAGAGGAAAAGCTAAAAACAATTCCTCAGTGATGGATTTGTCAAATATTTGTAATGTATAGAACACTATACAGTGGACTACTATGCAGCCATTAACAAAAAGAGGTAGCTCTGAATGTCGGGATATAGAGATGAGGGGGATCTCTCTCCCAAACAGAATTTATTTATAAAAAATTGTAAATTTATTCTTATATGTTTAAACTTTAGTCGCCTTCAGTGTACTCTTCATTTGACGCAAGGTACCTATCGAGACTCTTTTTCCACTGCTCAGAACAGTTATTTAAACTCGTCTATTTTTATGCCTTTTAGTGCTCCTGCATTTGTTACTTTGTTTGTTTGTTTGTTTCACCTCTTCCACGTGGGCAAAACATTTTCCTTTGAGGATTTTTTTTTTTAATCCAGAGAAACAAACAAGCAAAAGAGTCTCTTGGAATGAGATCATATGAATAGGGAAGGTGGAGCACAGGGGTCACGCCTGTTTTGGTCCAAAACTGCTGAACACTCAGCACGGTGTGGGCAGGTATGTTGTCATGCTGCACATTGTTTGTGTAAATCACCCATCAAGAAATGGGCAAACATGTTGAAAGAGTCACCAAAAAAATTCACTGAAGCTGATCACAGCTTCTCATAGCAATGCCAGCTAGCACGTTGATGCAGGTGGGTTCGTTCCTAGAACACTTGGCCCCCAGAAGGTAATTCTGGTTTTTTGTGGACCCCCTCTTGTATATATGAATGAACATACACAGATACCAGACATGAAGATTGTAATGTTTAATACAATGGGTATCAGATGACCCTTCTTGAGTACGTACATAAGTATAATACATATATACAGAAATCAATGCTGTGATGCATACTTTATGTTTTCTTCCTAGAGAAAGCCTGTCGACATAGATTACTTAGGAGAGAGACTGGAGTATATATAGCAAGGAGACTTTTACTTCTTATTTTGTACTTTTCTGAAATCAATATTTACTTTGTTTAGCAAATAATATCGCAGCGATTATCTGGGTGGTAGATTATGGATCATTTTTGTTTTCTTACCTTTATTCCATTCTTGTTAAACAACAACAAAAGCCCTAAAAAAAAGCTCTTGTAACACAACCCATGACCCCAGATGCACCATGCTCTCCTCATCACTGTTCCCCACTATGACAAGGTCAAAGACCAGGGTTCCAGCCCCCCCTTCTGCCACGGCTCGAGGTATCCCGGAGAAGTCCTTAACCTGCAAGCACCTCACCTCCTCATCCATGAAACAGAAAGCCCGCAGCTGCCTGGCTACCTCCGAGGTCATTGATGGCATCTGAGGTGAGAACTCAGCCATCCCTGCTTCGCATTTCTTGCCTGGGGCCAGTTCTAGAGCCTTCAAGATACCAAGTAAAACTCCTCCAGGGCCCAAGAAACTGCAGAGGTGAGGTTGTCTGAGCATGCTCTGCTTACACGCTTGTCACATCGCTAAGGGCTAGGGTGAGGACAAACGGGTTCTTACAGGAATCGGGTCACTGGGGCGTGCAAACAGTTGGAAAGTGCCTGTAGGCTCAGAGGGAATATGAACTGAGACAGAGACTCTGGCCCAGGTCCCTGGCCTGGTTCACAGACCGCCCGGAAGAGTTCAGCTCTACAAGGATACAGAGAGGGAGAGGTTCCTTTTGGCTGGAGGACCCATTGGGAAAGGTCTTGGAAGGGGTGAAATAGGACAGTATGTGCACTTACAGAGTCGTGGGGGAGAGATTTGCAGATGGGCAGGCTTCTAGACCCCACTGGGTGCCATGAGTCTCCTAGTCCTGGAATGTTCCCCGTGCCCTGTGCTCTCAGCTGGGGCCCAACAGAGCCTGTCACTCATCCAAAGGCTGCCACATCCCTCATGATTGCCCCCTTTGGGGGAAAGCATGTTTGGGGACTTGCTCAAACTCCCAGCCCACCAGGGCCAAAAGCTGGTGTCTGCGAGTCTTATCTACTCAACAAGACCTGGTCTGTGAATGAGATGCTGTCACAAGAGGCCAGGCCAACACCACCCAGTAGGCACCACGTCTAAACCCTAGGGCCAGGAAAGTACAAGCATGGCTGGTCAGTGGACAAACCAGGGCTGGACCTCAGTCTCTGTACCCCAAATCCACCAGGGGAGGGTGTATAAGTTTCCTCTGCCTGTACCGCTGGGGAAGGACCCTGAAAGACGGTCCCATCTGCCCTCAGCTCCCTAAACCTCCCCCATTAGTAAGACCCCCTCACAGATAAGAGGTGACAGCCCCCACTGAGTTTACAGCAGGAGGGCTAGTGTGAGGAGGAGCGGGGTTCCTGCACAAATACTGCTCACACCCCTGCAGTGTAGTAACACTCGTGCCTACTGTACAGCCCAGGCTCTTTGCAGAACACTCGCTCACCATTAGCTTATGCCTTAAGGACATGAGCAAATGCCAGTTTCGTTGGGGGTGAAGGGTTAGGGGGTGAAGGGTTAGGTTCTGAAGCCTGGACCCCAGGTTCAGGGCCCCCCACCCCTGCAGGCAGGGAGCAGCAACAGGGAGGAAGTAGCACTGGAGCTGAGGGTGATGCTTCCCCATAAATGTCCCAAACTTGCATGGCTGGATGAAGATGGGGACTCCACTTGACCCCTCCTTTGGGGTAATTTCAAATGCCAGAATTCTGGAGCCTCTAACTACCTGCCGAGAGGAGAGCCCCGCCTATCTAGGAGCACCTGCCCCCTGAGGCATTCAGAGGGCACACAGGTACATCAGCAACTCCCTGAAGTTGGGAGGGTCCGAAGGGGACCCCGGGAACAGGATGCAGATACAGTGATTGAACAAACGCCTGTTGGCACTGCATCCTCTGTGTGTGCTAGAGCCTATGGTTAAAGGCGCTGCTCAGGCAATGAACTCAGGCCTGTTAGGCGTGGCTGATGGTGTACGGCCAAGGTGCCCTGAGACGATAGGGGTGCTCCTCAAACCACACGGGGTGATGATGGGAGAGGTATGAATGCAGGGAGCCTCCTCCTGAAGAGATGGTGAGCCCCAGACAGCACCCACGCAAGGGAGATCCCCCCGCTCCCCCCCCACCCCACCTCCTTCAATGGGCCTGGGTAGACGCCACAGAGCCAAAGGCCAGTTTGCAAGAGTCTGCCCCGTGGGGATTTGTGTACTTTAAGGAAGGACCCACAGGCAAGATGGCCCAAGATAGTGAGAGCGATGCAGCAGAGAGGCCCAGGCTGAAGAGGGAGGAGGAGGAGGAAGGGGGTCCTCCCCCACCGTGTGGCTGTGCAGGGCCGCACCACCTGCCTGCCCACCAGCTGGGCAGGACTGGGCCAGGGGACCCAGCTTCCTGCTGGCAGACGGAGCTTAGGCGTAGGCTTCAGCCGTGGCCAGAGCGTGGCTGAGACCTGGGCCCATTCCAGGCCTCCCTGCCTGTGATTAGACGTGCTTCCTCTCTGAGGGAGCACGTGTGTTGTGTGCATCCACACCCACGCGCATACAGACATGCTCATTCAGGAAATGCAATAGTAAGCACGGTGCCCAGCTTGTTCTAGTTGTTGAGAAAGCAGCAATGAAAGACAAAGCCTGTCCTCATAGAACTTACATTCCTAGCAGGAGCGGTGATTATAAAGGAGATTCTGTCCGGTCATTTACGGTTCACTATTTAAATCAGTACCACAGGCCACTCATTTCCCATCTTCCTCTTCTTTCTGCCCAGAACCCACCTTGCAGCCTTGGAGGCCATGGCTAACAGGTGCCACCTTCCCCCCGCCTCGTCCTCTCGCCATGCCCCACCCTGCTCTCTGCTTACCCCATCTCCTCTCGGTCTCCCCTCAGAGTTCTCTCTCAGCGTAGGAGGCTGGCCACGGGGACACTAGAGTGAGCTGACCCCCGGGGGCTCACACCTGTCTGGGGACCTCAGGGAGGAACTCTGCCCACTGCAACCAAGCTGACAAGTGGACTCTGAGGGACCATCCAGGGGACAAAGACTGGCCCACTTGTGATGTCAGCCAGTTGGCTTTCTTATGTCCCTAAACATCCCCTGGACCCTCCTACTTCCCCAAATAATAACAGCCACTATTTGGTGAGTGTTTCCTTCAGGCCAGGCTCTGGCTAAACCCCTACAAGCATCACCTCATTTAATCTTCTCAACAACCATGTGCAGTAGGAACAGTCACCCTAGCTTTAGTTCCCTGGTGTGTTCATAGGACACAGGGGGCTAGCCAAGGTCACAGACCAGGAAAGTCGCACGCTCAACACTAGAACTTGAATCTGCCTGACCCCCAAGCTTATGCCGTTGACACTGTTTCTGCTGCTGTCCCCTAATCTTTCCACCTCAAGTGTTGACCCATGTCATCCACAAAACTGGTTGCCCGGTGGTATTTGAATTTCATGTGCTTCCCCAAACAGAATGTCTTTCTAGACCCACATAATGCTCTATCTATCATGGTGGTATTTTAGGTAGAGAGGGGCTAAAGTAGATCATTTTCATTTGGGAACAGGGCCATCCCAGAGATCCCTCAACCATCTCACACAGGACGTTGCCCTCTGTCTCTCATAAAACTGCCCCCCCCTCCCCTCCACACACACCAAGTTGAGCAATCAGACCCCCCTGTGACCTTGGTCACTACTCACCTAGCTTGGCTCCAAGGCAAATGTTCTCAAAGTATCAATTATCCCAAGATAATAAGGGATGGAAAAATCCAGGCACAGATAAAATCAGTGCCTTCCCAGCTGCCCGCACCCTCCCCTCTGGTCTCCCAGAAATGCCAAGATGCATGTGTTTTGCTGTCATCTCTACCCTGTGGCTCCCACCAGACCCGCCCGGGCCATTGCCAAAGGCCCAGAGGGGAGCTGCGCCATGCCCGGGCCTGCCCAGGCTGATGCAGTCTCATCGAAATTCCCATCGGAAGCCTCCTCCCACCCATCTCAAAGGGCTGAGAGGCCCTAAGGAGCCTTCCCTAGCCCCATACCCCCAGTGCTCAAGGGGCTTCGCACCAGTCCTGCCTCCCCACTCAGATAGAAGCAAACACTGGATAGGGTGAGAGTCCTCAACCAGGAATTGTTCTCCTAAGAAGGGACCACTTAATTTCAGGACCCCTGAGGTTGTCTGAAAAACTCAAACATGTACCTGTCTGCATGTATCTGGGGAGACCCTCCCAGCTTACAAGACATCCTCAAAGAGCCTCCCTCATCCCCAAAGGGTGAGAATCTCTGGACTAAGGTGTCACCAAAGTTACTCCCTGTGACACCTTATAAAGAACTTAAGTATCAGAGTTCCTCCAAGGCTTTCAGCCATGGAGAGGCAGGCTGCATTTCAGTGGTAGGGGGTGCCCGCCTGCGGTCCAGTGGCTACTTACTATGTCACTTCAGTTCCCCTATCTGAAAAACATGATCATAGGGAGGGACATCAGATATACAGTGATGGAAAGAGAACTGGCTCTGGGTGCTGAGCACATAACGCAACACATAGACAATGTAATGAAGAATTGTACACCTGGAACCTATGTAATTTTTATCAATCAATGTCACCCCAATAAATTTAACAATTAAAAAAGAAATAAAGACTGGATCTAGTGCAGGAAAAAAACAAACAAAAAGACGGGATCACAATTTGTGTCTACCATACAGATTTGTCACAAAGATTAAAGTAAAAAAGGTAGAGATGCCGGGAAAGCTCAGCGGTTGAATGCTTGCCTCGCAATCGCGAGGTCTGGGATTCGATTTCCGGCCCTGGCCCATGCCAACCCATATATTGAACTGTGGTACAACTGGTAACCATCAGGATGGCTCAATGGTAAGGGTTCTCACCTCCCACGTGGGAGGACCCTGGTTCAGTTCCTGCCCCACGCGGCCCCACATCCACTTGTGTGGAAAGAAAGAAACCATGTCACAAGAAATGATGTACAACTATGGAGACTACTCTGTTCTGGGCTCTCTGTCTCTCTTACCTTCTCTCAAACAATAAGATTAATCTTTAAAAAATAAATAAATGTAAGAGGTATATGAAGTTAGGTACTAAGCACTTCTCCTGTCCCCTAGAAAGTGCTCAATAAATATTAACTGCTATTCATCAGCCCCATTTAGTGAAGGAAGCTGGACCTCAGAGAGGCTGCTTGACTTGTCCAGGGTCACATTCAGCACTGCCCCAGTTGGGAGTCCTCCCTGGAGCAGAGGCTGGGGTAGAATTCTGAGAATATCACCTGTCTGGCGCTACTAGAGGATGGTGTGACAGGTTGGCTCTGGCCAGGGAACAGGGACAGCAACTAAAGCTGGGGCAAGGGAACCAAAGCTCAGGCCTTGCTGGGCTTTTGAAGTCAGGAGAGCTGAGTTCTAGTTCTGGCCCCATCCACAGGCTAGGCAAGCTCTATCCCCACTCAGGACTCTTGTTTCTCATCGATTTGGGGCTGTGGTTGGTGGGGGGGGGGGGGGGGGGGAGGGACAAGACCAATCTGGGGGCTTTTATCCCCCAGAAAGGGGACAGTTAAAGGCATTTCAAAAGTTCTAGGCTCCATGTAGAGGCTTTCTGAGGGTCAGACACATCTCAGATCACATGGGCTGCCCGGGGGCTGCCAGGAAGCAGTCAGGCCTGGAAGTGGTTGGGCAGAAGCTGGGTGGCCATCTGCCGGGGGTCTCAGGCACCACCACTAGCATTTTGGTCAGTCCCAGATCCAGTGACACTCGGAAACCTCCTGAATGGCCTGGGACCAGCTAGGGATAACTAGGATCCCAACGGCTGGCCTTCCATGGGACTAAGAAATGTGAAGTCTTGGTTTCCTCCTTGGCTCAGGGCAGCCTGGTGGCTCCAGTTGGAACTTGTAAACCACTGCAGGGATTCTCACTCATAATCAAAAGGAATGATCGGTACCGTGGGCTCGCGCTGAAGTTACAGTCACCAGCCTGTCCCTTTCAGGGCACCCTGCCTATGGAGTCTCCCCCTCAGTGGGCATCTAATACCCCACTCCAGGACTACAAAAGCCCAGAGGCTGGGTGGCCCAGGGCAGCCTAGCCTCTCTCCTGGAAACACAACTCAAAGACCTCCTCGCCCTGGGGGGCCCCACTCACCACATGAGCAAAGAGCCAGGCCTGGCTTGGTGGACAGCCACAGCCTGCGAGCTCACCCAGCTGCACACACCTGGAGAGAAGGTCAGGGCCACCTGGGTGTCATGGCAGATGGGACTCCAACTACTGCTCCTGTCCCTCTAGGACGGCAATGCATCATGGGATCTGAGCAGGGGCCTGGTCTCCTCCGGGGGTCAAGGGTAAGGCAGGCTGCTTCAAGGAGGAAGGAGGAGAGAGGGAGGGAGGGAGGAGAGGGGAGAGGGGAGGGGGCTCTCCAAGCCTCTGCATTCCTCCCTCTTCTGAGCAAAATATTCATTCTCTAAGGAAATAGTAATAAAGCCCCCCTCACGCTTTTCCTTTCTGAACCAGAGCTTTGTAACACTCGATGGCTGATCCGAAAATAACTATTTTGCCCTTAGACAGAGTCGTTTTGAACAGGAGAAGCTGAGATGTTTTGAAAGCCACCCCTGAGGCAAGAAGGTTGTGCGGAAGGCACTAATTGTCAGCGCTCCCCAAGGGCAGCCCGTTGCCGGGAAGACGGGAAGGCTGGGCTGTCAGCTCGGCTCCTGGGGGATCCTGCCTCCCGCCTCAGCCAGCCAGGCCAGCCTTCCGCGCGGAGAAGATAAAACACGGGAACACAGATGATCTTACATAACCGAAGCGGGACTGAACATTTTCAGCAAATTGCCTCTGTTATGAGCTCTGCCATAAAATCGCCTCACAAGTGAATGTAGTTTTTCTTCCCTCCGTGCCCAATCAATTAGCACATGAGTAATACCAAGCCCATTAGGACAAACCGATGCCGGGGGAGTTATGTCAGCTGCTATAGAAATGATTGCTTAATATACCAGTTGGCTCCGAGGAGCTCTTAGCCACACGCAATCTTGCCATAATCAATAGCAACAGTCAGACGATGCTGTTTCGACGAGGACACTGGCGGGCAGGGCTGGAGCCGGCCCAGTGTGGAGCACGGAAGTGGGTGGGTCCCAATACCAGTGCCCCCCTCCTCCTGCCTCCCTTCAAAGCCAACAGGAGAAGCCTGTGGTGGTGAAGAGCGATGGAACCCCAGAGGGACAGAGATGGGAAAGGCACTGGAGAGGGCCCTGTGGGACTTCGTATCCAAGAGGGAAAGGAAAGACACCAGACTTCTTTCCTGCTTCGATTTCCTAGCAACCACAGAACGGGCTTGCCCAGGGATCCAGAGGCTCACAGGAACTTCCAGTTTCTCCAGAGTTGGGCATGTGGGACCAAAATGCATGCACCTGCATGTGCACATCAGCGCATATGGCATAAAGAAGGACAAGGATGCGTCTTTACATGTGTGCATATGTGTGATGGGTGGGCCTGCAGGTAGACGTGTGTGTGTGTGCACGCCAGCATACACATGTGTGCGTTAGCATGTATATCTGAGTGCAGGTGTGTCCATATGCTCCACCACTCCCAGATGCAGCAGTAGAGTGACACATCAGTTTGTTCTGTCACGAACCTGGGCTAAGAGGCCCAAAAGTATAAGTTGAGAGCGTTTCCCCGAGATGACGGAGAAGGGAGGCGGTGAACCTTGCCGTCATAAACGACAGAGCTAGCACCCTTGTGCCTGCGCCCTGCCTCACTCCCAGGATGGGCGACAGCCTTGCTCTCCCTGGGCCCTGGCTGCCTCGTCTGTAAAAGAAGAGGTCCGCATGCCCCATAAGGTTGGGAGGAGAGTTAATGCACAGAAAGCATGTAGGGTAAGGTGACCAGATTTTAACATTGGTAAAGCGGGACACCATTGACCGGGGGGGGAGGGGGTTCTTGATTAAAAATTGGGTCTATCTCCCGCCGTTCCCTAGCTTGTCGTGCATTCTTTCCAAAAATCGGGACTTTTTTAAAACGCCGCGGGACAAATTGTTAAAAATTGGAACTGTCCCGCCAAAAGTGGGACGTCTGGTCACCTTAATGTAGGGAGCCTGCCAGCACCCGTTCACTGACCCCAGTTGGTTGTCATTAAGCCCTGTGCTCCTGACATGTCCTTGACTGCTGAGTCCCAGAACCCTGACTTGTCCCTGCCCCTCAGGGGGCACCGGGAACCAGACCAGAAATCATGCTTTTGCCCTCCCCCTCCTCGGAGAAGAGTGGGGAAGATCCCCCATATTCCAGAGAATAGGCAAATCCCAGGGGGACTGAGGGTTCATAGTCTCAGCCCCAGACCCTTCTCCCCTGGACTGACCCCTCTTTCACTGGCTGGAGGGGTGACTCCCCAGCAAGGCAATTATTAGACCCATGGTCAGATGGTTCTGCTTTCCATCTAGGAGCTCCAGGGCCTGAGGGGGAGGGGAGGGCATGGGGAAACCCAGGGCTCCAACCTCTTAGGAATAGTGTGACAGCCACAGGCCTCAGAAATCCTCTTGTGCAACCCCCTTTCCTTAATGTATGAGGAAACTGAGGTTCCATCAGCCATTGAGTGGCCCCCCGTGATGGGGCGTGGGGGGAGGCTAAGCGGGCCACAAAGCTTGTCGGGAGAGAAACGAACCTGAAGCTCTAAGGAGGGGCTCCTAATAGCAGTGATGGGGAGCAGGGAATTGCACTGTCGGAAGCAAACTCACTAACCTCTTTCCCTCTCTGGACTCAGTTTACTCATCTATAAAGGAGAAGCATGGACCTTATGAGACCATGGTCCCTCCTAGCTCTGACGCGGAGATTGGACTAGGGGTCTCTAGACCATGAGTGACATTAGCAATCATCTCTGGGCAGCTGGGAATGAAGAGCAGGAAATGGAGAGTTTCTGGGGAGGTGCGTCTCTGTCCCCAACGCTAGGAGGCACTCCTCCGGCACCCCCATTTGCACCCCCACTGTGAGTGAGGGAGGACAGGCTCCCTCTCTCCTTCCTAATCACACATAGGGAACTCTGCAAAGGCAGCTAGGTGGGGAGGCGGGTGTGCCTTCAGACCCTCCACGCTCGCTGTGCAACCTTGAGTGGTTACTGCACCTCTCTGAGCTTCAGCCTCCACCCCTGTGAACCCGCAGAACAGTAGTATCCCCCTGGGGTGATTAGGAAAAGTCAGGTAGCATGCAGTGCCAGACCCTGCAGTGAATTAACAGAACAGACAGGTGTCCTTGCTCTGCCCAATCTACATTTGTGACTGCGGAGGGGGACACGTTAATAAGCAAAACAGAACGACTGTCAGGAGTGGGACGCCTCATAGAGAGAAACCAAACAGGAAGGGGCAGTGAGGGAGGGGCTAAGGGAAGGTGTCTATAGAAGAGAGTCCTGTCTCTGGCCTTCCATGTCCTCATGTGTAAACTGGGCACAAGATCACCCACCTTGCCGCCCTCCTGGGTTTTTATTAGGGAATAGTCATGGTCCCCAGGGCTCCATGGGATTTAAAGACTGAGAAAGAACCTGGGGTGATTGGCATGCAAGGGACAAAGGGCATCTTAGCTGTGGGCCAGGGCTGCTGCTCAGGGCAGAGATGACCATACCGATTCCCCACCCCTCTCACTACTGAGCCAGGCTAACAGGAATTGTCACCCCCACTCCATCCCCTCTGCTAAGTCCTGTCTCTCCACCTACCACCCTCCATGCCAGGGGAAGGATAGCCTCCCCTCCCGCCTCCAAGTTCTGGAGAGAGTACCCGGGAGCTCAGGCCTCGGAGCACTTGGTTGAGAGGCAGCGTTTGGGGAGGGTAGAACATTAGACTCAGACAAGGGAGTGCCGAATTCTAGTGTCAGCTGCTGCCACTAAATTTGTGGGGCCTCAGTTTTTTCATCTCCAAAGTGGGCACAATGCCACCCACCCTACATATGTCATAGAATTCTTATTAAGGAAGAATCAACCCTTAACCCAAAGCAGGCAACTTAGTGGATCCGAAAGGACATGAACTTTGAAAAGTGACAACCTTCTACACTGCTGAATCTTAGGTAAACCCTTTTTTTTAAAGATTTATTTTATTGATTTTTGACAGAGAGAAACAGAGACAGAGAGAGACAGAGAGAAGGGGGAGGGCCCAGAGCAGTCTCCATAGTTAACAGCATTAGTTTTCCATATAGTTTCACTCCACAGGGCTGCGCAGGGCCCGAACTGAGCCGGGAGCCTCCCACATAGACCCCGGCAAGAACCAAACTGGGGGCACACACCAGTTCAGCATATGGGTCCGCATGGGCCGGGGCCGGGATTCGATCCTAGGTCCCCAGGGCTTCAAAGTGAGCGCTTAACCCGCTGAGCCATCCCGGCTTCCCCAGCAAACCTTTTTGAAGGTTACTTCTGGGAAGTAAATCACACTCGAGCTAATGTGAAGATTAAATAAGCCAGATAAGTGCTCACAGATTTCTGCTCCCTTTATTGAGTACCACCTGTGAGTGGGGCCCTAGGAAGGATATGGGATAATCAGATGTCAGGGCAGTCAGTCTCCAAATGGTCCCAGTGCCTACCGGTACCTACACCCCCACACACCGAAGAGGCTGACCTTTGTAACGCACAGCATTTTTGGAAAAGGTGGAGTATGGCCTCCGAGGTTAGGTCATACAAGACACGGCTGCTGTGGCCTCCCTCTCCCCAATCCCTCATTGTGGCTGAAGCTAGCTGCCATGTGGTGAGCACACTCAGGCAACCCTGAGTGGCACGAGTTGAGAATCTTGGGAATGACACTCCTCCTGCTCAGGGACTCTTCCAGAAGACTTCAGCCCTGGCTGATGTCTCCACTGCCCCTCATAAAAGACCCTGAGCCAGACTCTCCTGAATCCATCTATATTCATAACTCGCACACCTAGCTGTTAAGCAGCAAGCCCACATCTATCGCTAAAGGCCACGTCTCATGCCCTGAGGATGTGACACAGTGCTTCACAAAGAGGCCACCCTCCTGACTCCCTCACAAACCTACCCCATTAACCATGGAGTCCCAGGATTGCTGACCCCCAGAAAGAAGGGAGATAGTAACCGTTTACTGTTGCTTTCAACGGCTGTGTGGGGTCCTTGGGGCCACAGAAATAGGCAGCTAATGCAGATGTGGTCTCTGCCCTCTTTAGCCTGGCTTCAGAGGACAGCAAAGTGCACGGAAAGGCAGCAGCATGAGCCAGTGTGTGGTCAGAAGCCGGCCGATGGCGGCATGGGCTTTGCTGTGTGCAGGGCTCAGGGGACGGGTAATTGTGCTCTTATTCCATTCAAAGGCCTGCAAGCTGATGGATGAGAAATTATCCTGAAAAGCAGACCATATTTTCTGCTCAGATGTGCAGGGTTGTTCTAAACAGGAAAGGGAATGACCGTCACAGCCTTGAGAGTTTGATCCCAGGCCCTGTCTCTGAGGGGAGGCTGAACAAGTGGGCTATGTAGCGGCGGGTGCTACGCAACGGTGGCCTTGGCACCCCGCAACCGCACCTGGTTCTAACACTCAGAAAAGCCCCGAGTCTTGCAGGAAGCATCACTTTCCTGTGATTTGAAGAGGGGAAAATGGGCTCCTTGGCTCTCCCAAGGCCCGGCTGCCCTCTGATTCTCACAGCTAATGGGGCAGGAAATTGCCCGTGGCGAATGAGCGGGACCTGTTACCTGTGGGTGGAAATGGGTAATGAGAACTTAAATTCAGGCTCATCGCTGGCTCACATTAGGGAGTCAGCCTGCAGAAATGATTAGGAGGGTTTTAATATCCACCGACGGGATGGATGCCCGTCTCCTGCAGCGACCTCAGACTCATTAACCTAGCGGGCCTGCTCAGTCATCAATCTCTTGGGCTGGTGGGGTGGAGCCCTCACAGGGCCTCCCGGAAATAATTAAAATCCTATGTGGCCTGATGCAGCAAGCTCCCCTTAAGTGACACTCAGATATTCCTTCAGACCTCCCGTGAATGAAGAGCTCTACCCTCCCAGCCCGAGCAGGAACGTGAGTTGAGGGGCAAAACCCTGGAGCAGCATTCGGCTTCCTTTTTGCTCCCTCAAGTGGAGGTGCTACCCTGAGACAGTGTGGAAGGAGCAGCAAACACCTCGGGCTGGCTCCACTGCCTGTGACCGTGTTACCAAGTCACCACCCCTCCCAGAGCCTGCAGATGGCAACAAGAGGACAGCCAGGCCCAGCTCACTTCTGTCTTGTGGTTGACTGCCCACAGATACTCCTGTGTCCCTCCCAAATGCTCCTCTTTCTCCCCATATTCACATCGCTGTTTCCTTCTCCTTTGCATTTCTTCAGTAAATCCTGTGACCTCGTATTTGAAATACAGTCGACTCTCCATTAACCAGAACCCACGGGGATTGGTCGAGGCCAGATAAATGTAAGGAGACGCTCTGACCAGGACTCAAGCAAACAGCACTCTTTGTGTGGCTGCCAGTTGCTTGAGTTCTAGTTAATGGAGAGTCTGCTCTGCTTCATTCATCCCTCTACCCTGGTCAGCCACCTTCCCTTCGATTTTCTACCCTAGGCCTCTTCATTTCAGTAAGTCTCCCCTTAGACATAGCTTTCAGTCATCATTCTTCTGCTCCAAGCCAGGGGTGGGGAAGAGACTCCATGCTCTCCCCAAACCCCGCAGTGTGGCCACTCCTCCCCCACCCCACCCTTTCCCATGCCTTCCATCACCCTCCTACCCATCCGGGTGCATCTTCCTCCTAGATGCTGGACCCACCAGCCCTGTCTGCTACTGCTTCTTCCCGACTAGGAACTCGCACAGCGTTGACCTCACACTTCACGTGGACTCCAACCTGCTTGAAGTCTCCCGTTTGTTTTACTTTAATTTTTCTGTTTGAACACTGTGTTTCTGCAAACTGACCAGCTCTTTGAGTCTCCTGTCCCCTGTGTCCCTTGGAGGACCTGGGGCAGGCCTCGTCCAAGGTAAGTAAACGTCTCTTTTCTTTCTTCTTTCTTTTTTTTTTAAACTTAAGCTCTCTCTCTTTTTTCTTAAAGATTTCTTTTATTGTTTGAGAGAAGGTAAGAGAGAGAGAGAGAGAGAGAAGGGGAAGGGCCCAGAGCAGTCTCCATAGTTGCACATCATTAGTTGTGACACAGTTTCGTTCCACACAGGTGGATGTGGGGCTGAGTGGGGTGGGACTCGAACTGGGGGCCTCCTGCATGGGAGGTGAGAACCTTCACCTCTGTGTAATCCCAGCAGTTACCCGTTGTGCTGAAGTTCAGTAAATGAGTAGGTATCGGCTAGAGCCAGGAATTGAACCCCAGACCTCAAGATTGCAAGAGAAGCGCTCAACTGCTGAGCTATCCCAGCATCCCGGTCTCTTTTCTTTTAATGGTAGGGTCTCTGGCCTTAAGCAGATTCCTGGGAGAATATTTTACTAAATTTGCCTTCATAGAATTTAGAGCTCAGAGATAGAAGAATCAGTCCCATGTACAAATCAAAAACTATGTCCTGTCCTCACCACACCTCCATGGGGGACTCAATTGTAAGAGGAGAGGCAACATTTACTTTTTCTGCATCTCAAACCTTAGATAGAAGACAAAACTTAGAAAGCATCAGCTGGGTATCAGGAGAGCCAGGGTTAGGTCTAAGCTCTGCCATTGCCTGTGTGACTTTGGACAAGTTGTTTGACCTCTCTGGGCCTCAGTGAGGAAGCTGCATAAAAATTCACTCTAAAGTGTGCATTTTGCTTTAGCATATGTATATGTGAATATATGTATGGGTATATATATATGGAAATATACGTAGTACATGTATATATGTGTATACAAAGGGTGTCAAAAATGTATACAGATTTTTAAAAAGGAAAAAATCTTTATTAAGGAGATGCCGGGATAGCTCAATAAGTTCAGTGCTTGCCTTGCAACGGCGAGGTCTGGAGGTCAAGTCCTGGCTCTGGACAGTGCAAACCCACATGCTGAACTGTGGCACAACTGGTAACTGCCAGGATGGCTCAGGGGCAAAGTCTCTCGTCTCCCATGTAGGAAAGCTCCCAGTTTGGTTCCCGTTCAGCATGGCCCCACATCCAACTGTGTGGAATAAAACCAGGTCACGACTAATGATATACAAGTATGGAGACTGCTCTGAGCCCTTTCCACCTCCACTCCTCTCAAACAATAAAATAAATCTTAAAAAAAAAACAACAAAAAAAACTGTGTTAAAATTGTAACACTCAACATATACTGATAACAAAAGATGAATACAAGTCACGTTTGACTTCTGCAATTACAAGAGGTGTTCAAAGTAGTAACCATCAGTGTCCAGACACTTCTGATTACAGCAAACTAGCGCTTAAGCAACATTAACCAAAGTGCGTACTCGTATCACTGGGCATGCTGTTTCAATTTACCATGCATCTCAAACTTATCGTGAATATGTGCAGTTGTTAGGTGTGTTGGAGCGTCTGTTGCATCTCATGCCTCCATTGCCGTTGTACTTCCACAACGTTCTCAAATTTCAAATACCACTTAAAATGGTATTTGAATGGTATTGCGCTCCTAGAATGACAACTGTGCTTCTGCCAGTTTCTTTGACTGTCCTGCCTGTCATGTAATGACACTAGCATTCATGTGATGAATGCCATCTTTTGAATGAACATCACACTACACATTGCTACTGTAATTCAATTCAACTTTGAAAAGTAATACATAGATAACATCGCTTCAAATGTGTATACCTTTTTTTTTTTTTGGCACCCCAGTATATGTATAACACACACACATACACACACACACACACACACACACACACACACACACACAAACATACACACAGTCCAGGAGTTTTGCCTGCACAGCTTTTGTAGGGTCATTGACTCCGGGCTAAGCAGGGTATAAAGAATGTCATCTGCATGGCCCCTGAATCTAAGCTGCCCAGAGGTGGCACTGATGCTGTCTGCAGATTCAAGCTTCCCACACCCTTGCTGCCCTTTCCTCCCTACATTGCCCCGAAGCCAGACAGATCAGCCCATTCAAATGCCAGGTCAGGAAACTCAGCAAGCCCAGGCTGGTCCAGACCTTTCCTGAACCCTGGTGAAGGACTTCTACCCTGGGCCGACAGCCTGGAGGTTTTGCAAACATCTGGAGAGGGAACAGCTAGACAAGGGCACCTGGCCTGGCCTGGCCCCTCCCTTGGTGCAGACCCAGTGCGTCCACCCCATCACCATGGGAACCCGTGGGACTTCCAGGCCAGGACCCTTTGTAGAGACTCAGGAGCCTTGGTCTCTGAAGCATGTATTTTCGTGACCCAATCCCCAAGGGTTGTAGGGTTGGTGGGGATGACACCCTACCTGCAGGTATGAAGAAGAGCAAGGTTCCCCATGAGGCCCAGAAGCAAGTCCCTCACCCCGAGGCTCTTTAAGAGCCTTCCTGGGCCAGACTGCAAGGTTAGGCAGGGGATGCCTTCTGGCCCCACAGCAAATAAGTGGTGTCTCTTCCCCAGTTCTGTATTTTGCTGGAAATTGAGTGCTGTTGAGGAAGAAACCACTGAATACTTCCTAAAACAGTGCCCAACTTCCAGAAACAGAGAAGCCATTCATTATTCATCCTCTCGTGGGAGATGGGCTTCCGTGAGAAGGAGCGTCTCTGAGCTGCTTTCCTACGTGGAGCTGAGACAGCTAACCCACTGGAAGGCAAAGGCGTGTGGGTGAGCAGGGCTGCACGCAGGCCAGCAATGCAGTCACCAGCCCCTGGCTTCCAGCCTTCCCGCCAGGCACAGACGCACAGACCACCTCCCTTGATTCTTATTATATTGTGGCCATTATCATCCATTAGGAAGAGGCCCCACCAAGGCAGCCCACCTCTCTGATGGGGGGTGGGTGGCTCATTTAATTCCCATTGTGAACAAGGTCAGGGCTTTGCCGTCAAGAAGCACTGCGTGCTAAGGAGGAAGCAGACACCACCGCTCCCTTATTTATGACACAGAGCATCTGATATATATGAAAAGCTGGCCCTAATTTGCTTATAAATAATTGACTTCTCCTAGATTAAAATCTCTGGAGGGACTCTCAGTTTATTCACAACAAGGCGCTTCTGCCTACAGTGCAAATTAGGCCCTTTCGAACCTGTCTTATCTCAACCCCGAACGTTATGAAGAGTGATTTTTTTTCCCTTCATCCCCTGTAATAACCTTCAACTAACCTTTAAACCAGAGTGAATAATTTAAATCTTATTTTCATATCAATGGAGGAGTCAAGCCAGGCAATTATCTTTTATCTGTATACTCTGTCGTCAAAGCAGCAGGCATAATCAAGTTTTCCCAGGCGAGCCAGATGAGAGAGAGGAAGAGTGAGGAAGTGAGAGATGGTATCTGAAGACATTAACGCAACAATGAATTATTCAATAATGAGTACAAGATCTGTCATAACACACCCGCGCGCGCGCGCGCACACACAGGCATCCATGCACGGCTTGACGTCTGCCCGTTGTTTCAGGCAAGCCAGGGCTGGTGGGGGGGTGGGGAGGGGAGGGGTGTCAGGAAGGAGGTCTGGGCTAAGCATGACAAATCGGCAGATCATCTGCTCAATTAGGATGGTGAGCAGGTGCTCTGGGCGCATTGGGGACCCTGGACAGCACTGTTGTGGGCCAAACAACAGGCTGAGGAAAAACACCTAATTTGTGTGACAGTGATTGAGAGCATCTCCAGCTATGATTTTGCAAAAAGGGAGGGGGAGTGGGGCAGGCTGGAAAAAAATTTCGAGGAAGGCAGGAGGGGTGGGGCAGAGAGAAGGGAAGATTTTTTTTTTAAGCGGAAAACGGGTTGAAATTCCCCACGGTGCTCATTAAAATTCTACTGCACGCATTCCTTCCCCGGGTCCCCTTGGATTGCCCGTGATCATTTTTATTAATTCATAAAATAACACACCAGTGATTGAGGCTGATGATTAGTGGAGCCGACAAACACAAGAGCTGGTGAAATATTGCAGCAGCTCCTATCGGTTCCCTCAGAGTGAAAACACAGACGTCACAGGAAAACTCATCCTTCAACTGGTCCCTGGGCAGCCCGGCTGGCTGGAGGAGCAGACAGAAGACCCATGTGTCTGCCACAGCTCCTGCCGCCCCTCTGTCTCCCTTGTTTAGACACCCAGTGGCACCAACACGCATTTCCCATCCCATCTCCCGGGTTATGGGAAATGCCTGCTTGAGACAGAAGGGTCCTCTAACCTCCCATGTAAAGTGGACTGCCAGGCTTTGGCAAGAAGCAACTGGAAGGTTTCCACTGGAAATTCAACGCCTGCCTCGGCAGGTGAGATGGCTTGTGTGTGTTGAGTGCAGCACTCACAAAGGCCAGGGTCTCCCACCTTGACCCCCAGGATCTTTTCAAAATATCCGTGCCCCCTGATTCTTCCCAGACATTCCCTTCCGTGGCTATGGGAGGAACTCCATTCTGTGCATTATATATTTGCTATCCCATTTTACAGATGAGGAAAGTTGTGGCTGGTCAAGTTCTAGAGTAAGAAGGAGGACTCAGAGTAGTAGGGGCAGAGGACTTGGTTGCAGGAGAAGCCAAGTCCAATTTTGTGTTCCGTTATAATGATCGTCCTCTCAGGTTTTTACTATAATTCTTTCCCCTTTCAGTTTCTGGTGCCACTTTTACTATTAATAATTGTTCTATTCTTCATTTGTTTCTGTATTTTAAGACACATCGTATTTTCTGTGATACTAGGTGAGAAGAGAGACTAGGCTAGTTTTTGTTAACATTGTCATCACCCAAAAGGCTTACTAAATTAGAGTCTCAGAGATGGGGGTGAGGCCTAGGAATCTGAATTTAATGAGCTTGGTAGGTGAGTCTCAAGTACTCAAGTTTGATAACCATTAGCCCAGAGAGATCAGAGTTCAAAGCCCTGGCTGCACTTTAGAATCACCAGAAGACCTTTTGAACAAAAATAATTCCCTAGATTACACCCCAGAGATTCAAATTCAACTGGCCCTGGGTAAGACCAAGGCACTGGTATTTGTTAAGAGATCTCCAGGTATTTCCAAGGAGCAGCCAGGAATCAGAAACACTCGGAATGACAATTCTGGAATAACCTCCCTGATTATATCGTCAGTTCCCAGTTACTATATGTGATTCCCCATACCCGCTTATACAGTGCCACTAAACTGGGCAGGAAAAAAGTAAAAGAGAATGAACTACTTTAAAAATATATTCATGATCCCATTTATTTTAGACCTTGGACACAGAGTCCAGGCTAATTTACATGTACAGATGAAATGTTTCTTTCTTTTTTTTTTTTTTTACTTAGAAAATAGCAGTGCTATCTATAATGTGGAAAGAAAAATATACTAAGTCCTTACGTGCTACACTCAGAATCCTTTCTCCTCTCAATTAGCTCATGTAGGTGTCAAGCTTGCTGTGCACACATTTTGCTTTGAATATATTTGTATAGCTTCTTCTGGAATCATCTTAGGATCCCGAGTGCCAACATCTAGAGGAAGCATGTAAAGGCAGTTTTCATCTTATGAGCTTGGTTTTGAGGTAAAGCCTTGCTTCTCTTGAGCAAATAGTTCATCTTAGACTCACTGTCTTCTTTGGTTTAGCCACTAGGAAGCTTAGACCCAATTTCCCACTTCCCTCAAACTGGAACTTACTTACCTTTTCTGCCTCAGGGTATAAGTACATAAATACAAATAATAAATAACAAAGGAAGTAGGAGTTTGGTTTAGTACCTATTGGATACCCATCTGTCTTCTTGTGGACCAGGTCACAAACTCAAATACCTATGGGGACCAGGCAGGCAACATAAATGAATGAAGTGCAACTGAGTATCCTAGAGAGGCTGAGAAAACTGTGGAAAACTGGGGAGCACATGCCCCAGTGAAAGGCTCAGAAATTAAAAAAATAAAATTAAAAGTAGCCACTATATTAGTCAATCAAAACACATCTATGGCTAAATCTGGCCCACTGACAGCCAGTCTGCTTAATCCACAGGGAGCATGCCTGGGGCCTGGGCCTCAAGGACAGATATTTAAGAAACTCTTCCCACTATTTGAACAGTTTACACCAGCAGCAAATCGCCATCCCTTAGTTGTCGCTTTGGAATAACTGTTCCAGCCCACATGAGAGGAAAGGTGTTCAATCCTTGGTTGAAGGGAAGTCGGTGCTCAGGAAATGTTTGATGGATGAGCTATTGAATAAGGCTCTTCCCTTCTGCTCCCAGAACTCTGCTCCGAGTGTTGGGCATTATTACAAAAGCAATATATACTCTTTGTATACAAAATGGAAATATGGAGACACACCAAAAGGACAACAAAAATCCACACAGGTGAAACACATGTAGGTGAGACAGCCACTTAGCTGTGTGTAGATTTCAGGCATGAGTGTATGCTCCCATGAGTGTGGTGTGTAGATCGACTTTTATGTCCAACTTACATTCTTTTGGGAACTTCCTTCTTCCAGGGAAGAATTTATTATTTTCCTAAATTATTTTCTTAACCTCCTAATGGATATGGCAGAATAGATAAGAGAATCTCAAAATCTCTTTCGAAACTTTTAATTAAGTTTTAAAAAAAAATAAAAACACCTTAGTTTTAAAATAAAAAATAGAAAGATACTTTATAAAATATTAAAAGAAAACTTTCTTGAAATTAAAAATTATAATTCTATACCAGTGGTGTCTAACCTTTTGGGTTCCCTGAGCTACACTGGAAGAAGAATTGTCTTGGGCCACACATAACTAACACTAACTTTAGCTGATGAGCTAAAAAAAAAATATATAGGTTGCAAAAAGAATCCCATGTTTTAAGAATTTGTATTGAACTATCCTGAGCCATAGGATGGACATGCCTGATCTAAATGAGAAAAAAATGCAGAACAAATTATGCTATGACATATCTAGATGAAGTTACTGAACCTTTAAGAATAATACAAAATTCTTAAAATTATTCTGTCTAAATCACCTTTAAGAAGCAAAATCAGGATGATGATTCTTCAGAGAAATATTCTGTGCCACATTTGGTTATCATACTACACATTTGATTTGTATTTGTCTTTTTTTCTTTTTTAAAGATTCATTTTATTAGTTTTGACACAGAGAAAGAGAGAAGGGGAGGGCCCAGAGCAGTCTCCATAGTTACACGTTATCAGCTTTTGATATAGTTTTATTCCACACAGGTGAGCAGTGGGCTGCGCAGGGTGAGAACCAGGCTGGGGGCCTCCCACATGGGAGGCATGCCTCCTCAAGCTGGAGGTCAAACCAGGGGCCTCCCACATGGTAAGTTCACCCTGGCAAGAACCGAACTGGGGGCCACACCCCAGTTCAGCATATAGGTCCACCTGAGCCAGGGCCAGGATTCAATCCTTGGGCTCTAGGGCTGCAAAGCAAACACTTAACCCGCTGAGCCATCCCAGCTTCTCCAGATTTTAAAAAATTAAAAAACAAAAGAAAAAGAAATATTCTGTGCCAGAAAACATTGCAAAAATATTTACAACAGTTTGGGACTCACGGAGTAATCCCCAATTTTATACCCAGCAAAATTTTAATTCATATATAAGACAAAAAAATACCAAAACCAAAAGTTAATGCACCATGGATCATGGACCTAAACGTAAAAATGTAACTTAGAAATGTTCTAGAAGAAAATATAGGACAAAATCTTTGCACCTTACAAAGTTTTCTTAGTTAAGATGAGCAAATGTTTATTAGATAAGACACAAAAGCACAAACCATAAAGGAAAAAGAAAATTGATTAAATGAACTTTATCAAAATTAAAAATGTCGGCTCTTCAAAGTCAGCATTAAAAAATGAAAAGGTGCCACATGGAATGAGATAAAATATCCACAATATGAATGTATAACAAATAATTTTTATCTACATAAAAAGAACATGATGGCTAAATAATAAAAGATAACCAAATTTCGAATGAGCAAAATATTTGAAGTGATCCTTTACCAAAGAAGATACATGAGAGATCGAGAAGTACATGCAAAATATTCATCCTCATTAGTGATAAGCAAATGCAAATTGAAATCACAATGAGATAACACTCTATCTCCCTAAAATGTCTCAAGTGGAAAGACTGACAGTATCAAGTGTTGACAAGGATATGGTCCAAGTAGAAGTGCTTGGAGTTTAAAATGGTACAACTACTTTAAAAACCACTTTGGCAGTTTCTTATAAAGCTATACATAGATTAATGTTATAATCCAGCCATACTACAGCTAGACAACTAAAAACGTATGTCCACATAAAGACTTTGTACAAGCACGTTCATAGCCACTTTAGTTGTAATAGCTGCAAACTGGAAACAACCCAACAATCCACAGGTAAGCAGTTAAACAAATTGTCGTATTTCTATGCAATGGGACACAACCCAGTAATGAAAAGGAATAAAATTCTGATAAATACAACAACATGGATGAATTTCATAGACATTATGCTGAGCAAAAGCTATATACAAAAGAATATAAACTTCAGTTTTCTTTTTTAAAGATTTTTTTTTTAATTTTTATTTATTTATTTATTTGTTTATTTATTTATTTATGAGAGAGAGAGAGAGAGAGAGAGAGAGAGAGAGAGAGATACAGAGACAGAGAGAGAACTGAACTGGGGGAGCTCCCAGTTCAGCATATGGTTCCGCACAGGGCAGGGCCGGGATTTGGTCCCCGGCGCTGCAAAGTGAGCACCTAACCCACTGGGCCATCCCGGCTTCCCAAAAGATTTATTTTTATTGTTTTTGACAGAGAGAGAGAGAGATACAGAGACAGAGAGAAGGGGGAGGGCCCAGAACAGTCTCCATAGTTGCACATCATTGGTTTTTCCACATAGTTTCATTCCACAGGTGGGCGCGGGGGTTGCACCAGGCAGGAACTGGGCCAGGGTCTCACCCCAGTGAGAAACGAACTGGGGGCACTCCCCAGTTCAGCATATGGATCCTCACGGGCTGGGACCAGGATTCAATCCTCAGTCCCCGGGGCTGCAAAATGAGTGCTCAACCCGCTGAGCCATCCCGGCTTCCCCCAGTTTTCTTTACATATGATTTATACATAAAATTTTAGAACAGACTGAACTAATTATTGTGATGGAGACTACATCACTGGTTGCCAGGGTTTGGAATGTGAGGACATCGACAGTAAAAGGGTACAAGGAAGCTTTGGGGTGATAGAAATATTTTAGATCTTGGTTGTGGTAATAATGGTCACATGGGTATATGCAAGTACATTTGTCAAGTCAGGAGCATTGACATTTAAGATAGAATGTGTGAATTTTATTGTATGGAAAGTATAATTATAAAGGTATAATTTTGTGAAAAAAAAGTTTGAAATACAATTATAAGACACATGATAGATAATGAAAACTATTTTTCTTACAATAAAAAGATCTCTTGGGGATACCGGGATAGCTCAGTGGTTGAATGTTTCATAGTCATGAGGTCCAGGGTTTGATTTCCGGCCCTGGCCCGTGCAAGCCCACATGGTAAACTGCAGTGCCACAGGTAACAGCCAGGACTGCTCAGTGACGAAGGTTTTTACCTCCCATCGGGGAGGGTTTCCAAGTTCAGTTCCTGCCCCACACAACCCCACATCCACCTGTGTGGAATGTAACCATGTCACAAGTAATAATGTACAACTATGGAGACAACTCTGGGTCCTCCCCCATATCTCTTTCTTTCTCCCTCTCTCTCTCTCTCCTTCTTATCTTCTCTCAAAAACAATTAAATTAAATTTAAAAGATCTCTTACAAATCAATAATTTAAAAAAACATTAGCCCAAGAGTTTATTGGGAATGGGTATGAACAAGCAAATGAAAACAAGTCACTGAAGTACAAATAAACATATGAAAAGATGCTCACACTTCCTTATAACTGAAAACAAAATAACAGTGATACATCATTTCTCACCCATTAGATTTTCAAATATTAACAAGACTTATAATAAGGCATTTTCTGGCATACGTGGAAACAACTCTTCTACCTTGAATAAGCAACATGATTTAATTTTGCACTGATAACTTTCAAAAACAAGATCAGCTCATTCCATTCTTCTGTCTCAAACCACTTCATGACTAATGGTTGTTCATGAAAGTACACAGTCCTTAGCCTGGCGTCCATCCTCAGAGAAGGAACACAAGGCACTTGCTTGGGGTTGGCACTGACTCAGCCGCAGGAAACAAACAGCACAGCCTGAACCCTCCGGATGATGTGGGGACAAACAGAAGGACAACCAGGAACAAGTACCTCCTCCTCTCCTGGAATCAGTTCCTCTAGTGGTCCACTGCACACATGTCTACAGAAGAGCTTCCTACATGACATGGGTTCCTGTACAACAACAGACCCTCCCCAGGCAGGGCACTGACACTTGTCTGATTGTTTTTGCACTCACAACCACCTGTGGAGGTGTGATCAGAAACAGGGCTCAAGATGTTAAAGAACTTGCCCTAGGCCAAGTGCCCGAGGAGAGAGGACACGAGACCAGATGCGTACAGGCATGTTGAATGACATGCTTGCCCAAGAATCATGTCTGAGGGCCCTGAGTGAGAAGTTGGGGGTTCCATGAGGCTCATTCTCTCCAAGGGCACAAACGAGAAGGTTAACCTCCCAGCTGCCCGACTGGTCAGAGGCCTGGGGGCTTGCGTATCAATGTACTTAGCAAGTGTGACTGGATGCTCTTAATTAGGATGGCAACAGCGACACAGAGCCTATCACGTCATCCTTCTATCAGCTTCTTATCATTGTGGGCTGGGGTAGGGGCTTCTTTTCCAACAGAATTTCAGAAGCAGTGAGTTCCGATCTCAATTCTGTCCCCACCTGCTATATACATGGCCTTGGGGTAAGAGAGAGGAGGTGAAACTTAATCTGGGTCTTGGCTGTGGACAGGATTTGGAGAGGTAGTGGGTGGGGTGTTGCTAAGGGCCAGGTCCGGAGGCAGGCGGACCTCCCGATTGAGAACACGGGCCTCTATTCCAAGAGGGAGACAGACGGGCTGTGCCTACAATGCTTTGTGGAGTGGCCTCAACTCCCCCAAGGGTTTGCCACCTTACCTGAGATGTTCAGTCTCTTGTTGAAGTAGTACTTGTTGTACCAACTGTGATGCACAAAGTCTGTCCACAGCCCTCACATCTCATCTTCCAGCCAAATTGGAACCAAACATAAAAAGCTCTCACCATAAGAAGAGGTGACTGTCTTATTAAATGCATTGGAGGCAAAGGAAACTGTTTATGTTCATGATGGCTCCCAAGGAGGTCTCTCAGTTAGAGTTACCACCCCCATATGATTAGAGGCTGAGGGATGACAAGACACCTCCAACATGAAGGGACAACATTCCTGAGAGTTACAGTGTCACCACACCTTTTGGGCGCTTCACGCTTTCAACAAGAACCAACTTGGCGTCTCAGGGCAAACAAACCTAAAGAAAAGCAACTGCTCTCTCATCTTGGAGAACGGATCTTCCCAATTTCTAAAGGAATGCTCTCGGGGCCAACTTAAATATTGCATTTGGTTGGGAGAGGAGGAACTGTGAGCCCAGAATAGGAGTCAAATTATTCCGCAAATATTCCTTGTTTAAATAACATTTTAAAAAATAGATCATGTTCAGTGGTGAAGAACTACTAAATTATTGAATTCCCTGAAGCATCCAATAGGCTTTAAAGAGGCTCACGAAGCCCCATAAAAAAAGTAATAAATAGTTGAAAAGGAGCGCCAGGCTCCATGTCAGAATGCCCGTATGCGCCAGCGCTAAATATCTTCATGTAATCATTCCACTTAAACCAATGATTAAACAGATTAAACAGATGATTAAACAAATAAAGATTAATGAAACAAGTAAAGTAATCAAATCTGTATGGGTGTATAAACGAATGATTCCAGACAATATTAGAACAAATTGTCTAAAACTAATAGTGAATGTATCCGTTCAGTCCCAACAGCTTTTGTTGGACTCTCACTTGGATGTAATCAAAACATTTGTTTAAGATGGAGAGGAGGTGCTTAGATGTCAGTTTCTTGAAAGAGAAAAATAAAACAAAAGCAATGTCTTCGGTAAGAAGATTGGAACCGCCAGTGGGGCTGTGTTGCTGAGGCATCAGTGAACACTGCTGTGATACACAGAGGTTCTCTGTAGCCCTGGGTGTGTTGTAGAGTAGGCTCTGTCCAAATAACAGATGGAAGCAAGCCAAAAGACCACAGTGATTCTAAACACTGGAGAATTTGCAAGGGGGAGAAAGACAATGCGAATATCCCCCAGCTCTCTAGAAACCCCTTTTTTAATTATTGGTCATTGATATGCTAATTACAACGTGTGCTTATCTAGTCCTTCTTTCCTTGAGAGGCTAACTATTCCCTGTGTACTCTGGGAAGAAGTTAAATTGTATTTTTTCAGCCAGGATGCTCTATTTAGATAGTTTTTCCACGAATTAAAACGAGTGAGGTTTGTTGTTGTTGTTGTTGTTTTTGTTTGTTTGTTTGCCCCTGATTAGGATGATTACTTAGCTTTAACCCTGCTGGATTTGGGGGGTTCTGACTGGCCACTTATTTGTCATTGCTCACATAGGGAGTCTAAGTCCTTGCTTGTCCAGCATCTTGGGCATGTGAGAGCCCCAGCCTGCTGCAACAGGACCTTCATTTTAACATTTCTCTTGGGTAGAGTTGGAGAAACATTGATTTGCATATTTGGGGCCTACAGAATTTCACAGGCATGTTGACAGACAGAGAAGAGGAAGGGCCATTATAGTTCGCCAAGGTAAGGCTCTGTGAGAAATGCTTTGAAATACGGTAGTCATTGCTTTGAGAAGAGTGGCTGGCTGGGAGTCAGCTGCAAAGTTTCAGGGGGCACCACAGAGCATTTCCCTGATAGACAAGAGCATCTTGACAAGGTGTCTGTCCCACTCACGGTGGCCCACTTACGGCTGTCACCTGGCTTGCTTGGGAGTGTTAGATTGCAAGCAACAGAAATCAGACTAGTCTAGGTGGAAAAGCTGAGTTGCTCACTAGTTTGTTCTTCCCAAAGAAACAGAGAGGTTCTCAGAACCCACAAACAGGATGCTGCTTCAGGAAAGCACTGCAGCAGGTCTGACAGCCCTCAGGTACCCCCCTCAACCCCCCATCCCCCCCCTCCACACACACACACCATTCTGCTCAGCAAGTCTCTGCTTCCTACTCTCTGAGGACCAGTTCTCTCTCCACTTCTAGCTGTTGCACAAATCACAGCTGCTTGCCCAACTAGACACATGGACACATTACTTCCAGCCACCGAGAGGCTTTGTCTCTTAGGCCAAATTCCAAGTGCAAAGCGAGAAGCCCTGGGTGTTTGGATTGTGACCACTGGTTCAATCAGCTATGAGAGTGAGACCATGTAGAGCAGCATCCCTGTGGGCAACCCACTCCAGTGCATGGCAGGTATGAAGAGACAAACAGAGCTAGAAAGACAGAGAGCGAGAGAAGGGTCCTCCAAGAAAATGATGTACAATAATTTGCAAAGTGCTGACAGTGGGATTTAAACCCAGAGACATCTGCTGTGGCCTCTGCCCCCCTCTGCTTCTTCATTGTTTCCCTACTGGATCCCTCCCATCTTGGGACCATGTAATGTAAGTGAACCTTGTCACCCCCCCTTTCTCCCCTCTTCATCCTTTCGGCACCCAGACTCCGTCTTCAGTGCCCACCAGCTTCCACCTGGCTGCTCAGTAAACACCCTACGCACTGGCTTCCTCAGTGTCTGTGATTGTCATGTGCTGCCTGACATGGCAAAGCGATGGATCTGCAGGATGCTATGGCTGCTAAAGTGAAACATATCCCTCTCTTGGGTCACTCATCAGCATTTTGCCTGAGGCCTCCTGGAGACAACATTGCTCTGAATGGTTAGAACCTGCACAGTGGTAGCAGGTTGATAGGGAGTTATCTGAGAGTGGAATTGCCTTTTGGAATTCCCTAATCTTTCCCAAATCAAGGGTGGAGAGAAAGAGAGATCATGATGAAGAAAGAAAGGGAGAAACATGTTAAAACTTGAGGCATGGTTCAAAACACAGAAGTCTGGCTCACTGCTGGCATGGAGCAGAATCTCGGGAGCTAGAACTTGAGAATCTGTATTTTGGTAGCCCCACTCCATCCCACCCCATCCTCACAGGGACTGGCACGGCCTACCCAGGAGCACACTTGGGGAGCACTCAGTTGGCTAAGTGGGGACCCAAAGGGTCAGAGGAGATGCCTCGTTCTTGATGTCTCTGAACTCACACTTTAGTATGCTCCCAAAGCAGGCTGGGAAAAAAAGTAAGTTTCCTTAGACAAGAATAGAAATTTCCAGAAGTAAGAGAGGTTTTAATTGTTCAGCTGTTGGCAGCAGGGCAAGGACCCCCAGAACTACCCCCACCCCCTGGGCCAGCCAGAGTCCTGCTCAACCTGCCACACAGCACTGATTCAAAGGGGCCAACCCTACACATTTCTCATTCATTATGAATCTTACACACTATGAAAAGGAAAAGATCAAAGACTTTGGAGTCAAAGCCTCCCAGGTTCAAACCTTGGTTTTGTGCTTTGTGTGATCTGAGCATAGCTCCTTAGAATCTCCATGATTCGGTTCCCGTCTGAGCCTTAGTCCTCCCCAAAATAGAGCCCACAAAACAGGCTGTGCGCAGGTCATTTGTTTTGGAAGGGGTGCAGGGAGCAGGAGAGAAGGCCCAGCCAGACTACCATGCACAGTGGGAATCCTGTAGACTCCTGTATCATTGAGTAGGTTCCTGGTAGGTGAGCTTCTGGTCAGCCTTATGAGCCACATCACAGAAGCGTCCACCTGGGAGAGGAAGAAAGAGAATATTCCTCCACTGGCGTCTATTCCTGTCTGCTGCAGGGTGGCTCACGGCTGCCTTCGTGCACACTGGCTTCCCCAGGCGCCTCATGCTTGGGCATCACAGAAGCCCCAGGGTAGAAAGTGACAGCTACAAGGGCATCACAGTGACTGGAGCAAGATGGAGACCAAGATTTTCAATGACACCAGAAAGTATCGATGCAGTTCCCCAGGGGGTCATTCTAGGACAAGAGCAAAGTATCAGCCCAGAATCTGGGCTGGAAGCTGGAAGCAGCAGACACCAGCTCTGGTTATCCCTAGTAGACAGGACTCTCAGAATCAATAGGAACGGGAACCGTAAGGCTTGGAAAGTGAACACACCAAGGTAGCTGCGGTGGTCGGGCAGCAGACAACCAGGCTTTGGTAAGAACAGACTCGCTGAGGTACTTGCCCTATGTCCACTGCTGCTGAGCTGTCATGTGACCATTCAAATGGCCCCTTTATCTTGGATTATTTGCTCATGCTTCAGAGTCTAGACAGAAGCAGCTGACAGACCGGGCCTAGGCCACTCGCCCATACCCTAAAATGCTCTGGGGATGACTAGGGAGGAAGCATCTTGCTGTGGGTGCTTTCCCAGGAAAAGGCAGGGCTTTGCCTCCCGCCAGGCCTCGTGCATAGAAAGTGGATTTGGATTTTGGCCCAAAGAATGAAAAACAGAAGCTGATACTGGGTAGGTGCTCAGTAAGTAGCAGACCATGAAGAAGTTGTCATTCTGACTTCCTCCAGACAACCTTCTCTAACCCTCTTTGAATGGGGCCCAACACACATTCACAAACTATCTTAACACATTATGAGATTTTTGGGCGACATTTTTTTTTTTTTTTAAGCTTATCAGCTATCATTAGTGTTAGTGTACTTTATGTGTGGCCCAAGATAGTTCTTCTTCCAGTGTGGTCCAGGAAAGCCAAAAGGTTGGACACAGTGACTCTAGACCAATCTGGTCAAGTACCTCACACTCTGACTGACCAGTGGTTTCTGTAAGGACAGGAGCCTTCATTAAAGCCAAACCCCAAGTCCCTCAGGGAAGACTGCCTGTGGGAAGGAGTGGCTCTACTAATAATTTCTCAGCTATTCTTTCTTAGTTCTGCCTCTCTGCAGGGTGCACTATGATTTCTGCTGCCCAGAGGGATATTTGGGTTTCTTGAAGAAATCTTTGTTCCTCTCGAGCCCTGGAGAGTTCAGGGTTTTATGTTTTGTTTTAGTGAGGGTCACACTCACTACCTCACACCATCATGGGGTAGTAGCATGTGAGAAGTGGAATGTATTCTAGAGAGAACTTTCTCACTGGATGAGGGCACTGAATACAGAAAAAGTTATCCAAGAGAAAATAACCAAAGAGAAAGGATTTAGAGAGCTTTGGCCCTCTCCACATTTCCTGGGTCAGTAAAGAAGCTACTTCCATTAAGAATTCTCACTCGTCTGTAACCCAAGAAATAAATCAGGTGCTCAACTGAACTGCACTTCTAGGGTGGCCATCCCATCAAGCATCATGGAGTTGGCACTGCGGGCACCAATATTTATAGATCGGGTCAGGCAGTGACACATGAAGCATTTCTAAGAAACAGAGGTCTTTGCATGCTCGACAGTGACAGGGGCGTACGAAGGAAATGGAGAGCTGGAGATCTGTAGAACATTTTCGTCTCCAAGGACCTGGAAGGCAATGTGGAGGGAGGGAGGAACTCCCAAGCTCTTAACATCCACTTCATGACCTAGTAGTCCCTCCATTTTGAGGTGGCTGTTTGAACCGTGGGTGTTTCAGCAAACAGCCAAACAGCCTGCCTTCCAGCTCAATCGGTCTTTAAATTCTGGCACTAAGTACCTAGCACAGTACCTGGCACCCAGCAGATACCCAGTCACTACCCGCTGAAGAAATTAATGAATGAGATTAACGGCACAGGGCACTTTACAAAATAAAGTGATACCAGTTTTGCTCACAGAACAAAGCTCTAGACCCAGCAGGGAGCACTCACTGAGTGACGGCTCAGCAAGGGGCCTTGCCCTCAGTGCAGGAGGGTGCCTGAGTGGCTCCCGCCTTCAGGAGCAGATTTGTCGGAGGAGACAAGTGGCACACGTGTGGTGTGGCCGATGTTTTCAAATTTTAGTGTGCTTTCTCTTTTGCCTTCCTGAAGGGTGACCTTGGTTCATCCCAGAGAACTATCCGCCTGAGAGGTTAGACTT
This sequence comes from Craseonycteris thonglongyai, assembly GCA_004027555.1. Lineage (NCBI taxonomy): Eukaryota > Metazoa > Chordata > Mammalia > Chiroptera > Craseonycteridae > Craseonycteris > Craseonycteris thonglongyai. Next base: position 108,134 of record PVKE010000166.1, on the reverse strand, counting down.
TGTTTCAGAAAGGGTGCGGAAAGAGAGATTGCGGCAACAGTCAGTTATTGACACACCAAATAGGATTATGCATCAGGGCAATAGTTTTGTAAACCAAGCTATTGTCTCAGAGAGAATTGCTAACCTCCTGTATCTCCTTCATTAGCACGTCAACCATTTCAGTTCAGAGGGTCCTCCTAAAGAGTGAGCAAATCATGTGCCCTGGTTGCCATTAAGAGTCAGCAAAGATGTGGAGATAGAAAGAGGAGACAAGATGTGCATGACCCCGCACTCTTCCCTGACTACACGGCTATTGCAGCCGGTGTAGGCAAGCCCCTCAGTGAGGCTGGGAGTGGACTGCAGGGCCTGTGGGCTAGACACGGACTGGCTGGGACCCCGGCAGGAATGTTTCCAGTTGGAGTAGAGGAGAGGCCCAATCAGCCGAGGGTGGCCTGTGACCTTGGCCAAGCTGGGGCTTCCCGGGACAAACACCATTCAGGTGGATGGTGGGGGCCGAGGGAGTGGGGATTCTGTTAGGGACTGGACTCATCCCCACCATGTGGGTTTATAAGAATTTTAGTCGACCCTCTCTCTATGTACACCTGGAGCCCCATCTTAGCAAGTGCTGCAGCTGAGTCCTGTTACTCAAATGAGTAACAATTTTCCTACTGGGACTGTTTAAAATGATCAGCGCCAACTCTCCTCAATCATATTAGAAAATAAGTTAATTTTTTTCCCCTTGCTCACCAAGATTGGGAGGCAAATCTGGTTAGTATGGAAAAAAAAGTCAACGTATTGTTTTCTCTGCATATTGCTGTGTGAGTAATTGATTGGATCAGCCACACACTATTCTCCTGTGCAGGGTAGTGTGTAATTGTGCCCAAACAAATGGAAAGATTATGGTAAGCTAATGAAAGTTCAGAGCAGAACAAGGAAGCTAACTGAAGTTCAGGGCAGAACAAGGTGAAGATAGGATGGGCGTTTCTGGTTTTGGTCTGATCAGCTCCCCTTTTTCACTTCAGCCGGTCAGCCTGTTCTTCCTTGGCAGACTAGCCCTCCCCCAGTCCACGTGATCAGTGTGAGGTTATCAGTCACAGACCCCCTTCTCTCACTAAGGCATAGGCAGATTACTTCTCTAACTAATCAAAGAAGCGTATCTATTTGCATAGTGATTGCTTCAGGATGGACATCCTCTGACCAATGAGAGAAGTAGAAGTATCTATCAATTTGAATGCAGTGATCGGGTCAGGATGGATATAGACCCGCACAGGACCAATCAATCTTCTCTAATCTTTAATATAGAGATGTTAAGGGAGAAAGGATACATTTTGCTTTTAAATTTTAAGCTCTAAGGAATCAGGCTTGGGGCTACCAGGGACTTACGATTTTTACCCCATATGAGGAAGGGCCCTGACTTATAGAGGAAAACAAAGAAAAGAGAAGGATAGGGAGAGGCAAAGTTCCCACACGTAATTCATTTCCCTGAATCCATCTGGGTCTACGGTTAACCTGAGACTCCACAGTTACATGACACACTGGTTTCCATTTTTTCTTCTCAAGCTACTTTGAGTTGAGTTTCTTATCATTACCACCGAAGGAGTGCCTTACTCATAGAAATGCCAGGAACATTGGCCGGAGCACGTAGGTCAGAGCTAAACCTTGGAAGATGGAATGTTTATTGGCTTAATGTTTTGGCTAAGGAATGCAGTTAGTTACTGATGGCGGTATGCAGATGAAGCACAAGAGTACAGAGGGAAGCAGGGAGACCTAGGGTCAGAAGTTAGGCTGGACCCAAATGACGTAGACTCTGAATAGCAAAGAGAGGAGGGTCCTGCTTTTCCCTACAGGCAATAGAGATCCGTGGAAGGTATTTGAGCAAAATAGGGCAATACAGAGACAGTCTCAGGGCAGGATTGCTCTGACCTTGAAGCCAGACATCTTATGCCAAGGAAGCTATGGCTCCCGGGTGGTCATCCCCACACATTTTCATGTCGGTGTCTGTAGCCACAATTGGAATGAGCATGATATCCGGGAACTTAAAGAACATGGAGTCTCATTTCTACTTTTACAAGAAGAGGCCCAGAGACGGGGTAGGACTTGCTTGAGGTCACCAAGCAAGCCAGTGGCAAAACCTGGACAGGGTCCAAGTCCTGGTGTGCCTAGATTGTAACAGAAACGGCAGAGTCTCCTTACACAACTTTTCTCATAGGCCAGGGGGGGACGTTTAACACCTGTACTGGTTTTGTCCTGTTGCATAATAAATCAGCACAAACAGTGGCTTCCAGGAGCACTCATTTAGCAGCTCGGGGTTCTATAGGCCAGAAGTTTGGCACAGCAGGCTGGTGGGACACATGAAATGGCGGTGCTGGCCAAGCTGAGTTCTCACGTGGATGCTCTGAGGAGAAGTACATTTCCAGGCAGAGCTCAGTTCCTTGTGGTTATAGGACAGAGAGGCCTGTTTATTGGCTGGCTGTCACTGGGAGACTGCTCTCGGCTTCTGAAGGCCACCCAAATTTCTTGTCCTGTGGCCCGGCCCCTCCGTCCTTAAGCTGGAAAATGTGTATTGAATCCTCCGGATGCTTCAAATCTCCAACTTTCTCCTCTGCAACCCATCAGAGAAAACTCTGCTTTGAAAGGACCTCTGTGGTTAGGTCAGCCTCACCTGATAACCTCTCCATTTGAAGGTCACCTTAGTTGCATCTGCACAATCCCTTCACGGAGGGACCAAACTGAAGAGTTCATTGAGGAGGAAGTGTGTGTACCCTGGGGTCTGGTCATCTTGGGAGGCCATCTTGGAATTCCACCTTCCATAGCACCTCCGTGCCCCGCTGGGACAGGCCACTCATGAGGTGAGCCTGACAGCTGATTTCATTGAGCTGCTGCTTGTAAGGGGAGGGCACACAACTACACAGAAGGCAAGCTCATTACCTCAACTAAGAAAATAGAAGGGCAAGGGCCCTTGGGGCCAGCACAGTCATTTTGAGCAGAGCAGCCCATACCACACAGCATGCCTCTGTTTGTTCAGTGGACTCTCCCCATGATTGACAACACAACCTGTGACCCATACAAGTGTGCCCACAAGATTCAGTGTGGCCCTAGCACTTCCTTGGACGCTCCCTCAGTTGCCATCCCTGGATCTGTGCGTCCTACATGAGCTGGCCTGGCCCGGTTCAGCCCTCTCTTGCAACTAGCCTGTGGACCTCAAAAGAAGCTGCACTATCCTTCACGCTCCCCAGCCAGCCTGCTCTGGTCTTGGGACGGCCTGGAGGAGCCATCAGAGTGATGATCTGTGCCCTGGGCTGGGTGATTATGCTGCAGAACTAGGGGACCCAACATCTCCTGGGTCACTGGCCTGGGCCAGATGCCAGTGACCCAGGAGGTTCACCCGGGGCCCCATCCAGCCCAGCCCTGCACCTTTATGTCATCAGGTTTGCCCATGAGCCATGGGGTCAGTCTTCAATAAGTGGTCAGCACTTAGCTTGTTGAATCAATTCCTTTACAGAGAGCCTGGAAGAGCTAAAGGGGGCAATGTGCTCAAATAGAAAAATTCCGAGGGAAACAACATAGAAGGGAAAACCCACTGCTATCCTAATTTTGGCCTCTGACCTCACTCCTTCTCATGATCAACACTCAGCCTTTGGAGCAGCTGCTGCCCACCACCCTGGGAGGTCAGAGCCCCTGCTGGGCCTGGCCAGCAGGAGCCACCTCGTCAAGAAGCAACAACTGCCACATTGCCTTGTGCCCCAGGAGGCGCCCTGACGCTGATCCTCCCAGGCTCCAGCAGGTCGGCTCAGCTCCGAGCAGTTTGTTTTTTGAAAGTCTCATAAATTTCCAAGAAACTTCTCCAGACAACTGTTATGAGGCTGCACCTGCCAAACAAACACAAACAGAGCTCTCCTCCACCAGATTAGTTACTTAATTAAGAAGAGAAAGAGACAAGGCACATAATGTGGAGATAATTACCCAGCTTGCCAAGTCTCCGAGTGGAGCGTGGCACACGCCGGCAAATTGCAGCACCGCCACTAATGCATATTCATCCAAAGTTGTAACTGCTGTGAACATTTTCCACACAGACAGCAATATGTTCCACCAACAATCCGAGCTCCTTCTCAGATTCCAGCGCCTTCCCACACCCCTATCCTGCTTTCCCGGGCTCCTTCCCTCTCTGTGAAGGAATTTGCTAAACAAAGCAAATAGCAAACAGATGACAAATGAATGTGACCAAAGCTCACTCCAAGTGATGCTGTTGACAACAATCGATTCTGGACCCCCAAACTGAGGTGTTTAGGTTTGCTCCCTAACCTATGGACCATTCAATTTAGGGCCACTGAAATGAATTACAAGGATTTACTGAATGTTAGCATTTTGGGCCCGGTGCCAACCAAGGGCCGTGGAGGTACACAGGTGAGTGTAATGAGGGCACAGCCAAAGACGGTCCCGTCTATGGAGGGAGGAGCTCTCCAGTGTGACTGAGCCAGAGTGGGAGTTATTTTAATCTTCTCTTTGGCAGATGAAGAAGTACGTCCAGAGAGGGTAAGTCAACTGTAATGCACTAGGTGATGTGGGCCTTGAACCTATGTTATCTGACCCCGAATCCTGTGTACAAGGCAGACAAGGGGGAATTCTGTCTTGGAGACAAAGGAGGACAGAATAAAAGGCAGCGCTTGGGAAGGCACAGGAGCTGCAGAGTCTGCTCCCAGTTTTGTCATTTACTGGCTCTACTGCTTCAGGCAAATCCCAGAACTGAGAAGGTTACCAGTTTTCTCATAAATGAAATGGAAAGGGTGAGATCTAAGAAATAGAAATGCTATAATAATAAGCTTCAAATTAAGTAGGGGGAAGCCGGGGTGGCTCAGTAGGTTAAGCATTCACTTTGCAGCCCCAGGGACCGAGGATCGAGTCCTGGCCCCGGCCCATGTGAACCCATATGCTGAACTGGGGATTTCCCCAGTTCGGTTCTCGATGGGGTGAGACCCTGGCCCAGTTCCTGCCCTGTGCAGCCCCGCACCCACCTGTGGGATAAAACTATGTGGAAAAACCAATGATGTACAACTATGGAGACTGTTCTGGACCCTCCCCCTTCTCTCTGTCTCTGTATCTCTCTCTCTCTCTGTCAAAAACAAAAAAAAATAGATCTTAAAAAAAAAAATATTTTAAGTCGGAGTCCTGGAACTACTCACTAGGATAGTGCCTGGCACTTGGTAGACGTCTAAGAATTAGTCATACAGAAGGACACACTGAGCAAAATGGGAGAACAGGAGAAGGCAAGATGCAGGAAGAGCAGTGAGATGGAGCCTCACACAGGAGGTGTGGTTTGGGTATGTCTTAATGTGGTGTAGGATCTTAGCAGACAGAAATGGGAGCAGGGGCATTTCCGGTACAGGTCAAAGCACGGAAGCCAGGCACACTCAGGAAGGGGCCCGCAGGGGTGTGGCCCGCCCTGGGGGAGGGTGAAGATGGAGACCAGGCTGGAAGTTTGGCTGGGGCCAGGTGGTATGGAGCCTTGAATGCCAAGGTGAGAAGAACAAGCCAGGGCAGCTCAAAAAGTAAAGCCGAGGTTAGCAAGCTGGCCGTCAGGCCTTGGGAGGAAAAAGACCCTAAGGAATCTGAGGTAACCAGAGAAGAAGGAATTTGGCTTCATTGTTTCCAGACCACGCTCAAGTGCTTGGGAAATTGACAGTGTTGTCAACCTTGTTCAGAAGCACATTTACACCCTGCTTATCTGATGCCCTGCTCTCTCCATGCATTTTTCTTTGCCCTAGGTCAGCCAAGAGCATCAAGGAGAGACCACACCCAGGTTCCAAGAAATATGAATAATCGAATTCACTTCAGAGAAACTCAGAATTGCCTTTCCCCTTTCTGGGTAGGCCCTGAGGACCTCAAAGCACTTTAGGGGGAAGATTATGGCTCCCCGGTGTCAGCTTTAAAGATCAGGGCATAACACCGACCACCCCTGCTTCTCCTTAACCAGATGGCACAGCCTCACTAGACCAAGGATAGCAAACAGGTTCCAACTAGGATGCCAGCTCCATTATGGGAGCCGCCTGGAGCGTGGGTGGTAGAACTCTGGTTCAGAGGGGAGCGATGTCACAATTGATTGGCACTGCCTATCAAGGACATGGTATGGAGGAGTCGATTCACAGGTATTTGCCTTCCTTGGCCATTGCTCCTGAGTTTTGGCTGGTTTCGAGTCTTGGGTTAGTTTTCCCCATGCCTGAAGGAGGAGAGATTAAAAAGAGCAATAGTTGTGACCACATAGTGGACTCTGCTAGTATGAAAATGCCGGGGAGGTGGCATTATTTTCTAATTGCCCTTCCTTGGCTGAGGATGAGAAATGGCCCATTGCAATGGTTCTCAGCCTGCAACATGCATTAATTAAAGTCCCCTGGATGGTCCCGTGGGCACCTTTGTGCCTGACTGAGGAAGCAACATGGAGCCCATGGCTTAGGCTCCGTCATGAGGTTCCTGTTCCTCAAAGGCCACTTGAAGGCTCTAGTCCTTGTCCGGATGTGCAGGAAGCTCAGCTGGTGATGTGAAGTGAGCCAAAGTAGCTGAGATTTGGGAGAGGGAGAGTGCTTTCTGCTGGTGTTGCCAGGATGGCCCCACAGAGACAGGATCTCAGATGGACCCGGGGAGGACAGACAGAATCTGGACAAAGTAACTTTCATAAGAGAAGGCAGGGTAGGTATCATGAGAACTGGCCAGGAGCAGGAGGCTGGCTGGAGCAGAAGCCATGGAAAGGAAGGCTGGCACAAGAAATCACAGAGGACCTGCGACTGGGCCCAAGTGGCCCCAAAAGGACTTGCTAAGAACTGAGGTCATGAACCTGGGGACCAGGCCCTACCAGGTGTGAACTCTCTCCAGATTTATCTGCCTGCCAAGTCCTCCTGCTGGGAGTCCCCCATCTAGCCAGCTGCTGGCTCCTCCTGTTGACTTTCCTGTTCCAATGAGTTGTTCAAAACCACATTTTCCTCCTGACCACAACTTTTTTCAATGAAGCATAATTCCAAAAATCAGCGTCATGGGCAGACTTTCAGTGACCTCCCTGGAGAGTTCATCAGAGCCTCCCTCCTTCCAGACTTGAGAGTGGGCTTCCTTAGCCAGCATCTCTCTCTGCTCAAACCCCCAGCGCCCCCACCCCCACCCCCACCCCCTTCCAGTGTGTGCTCCTGGGTTGCCAAGAGCCTGTTGTTACAACTTGGCATCTGCCCATGTTGCTTCTCTTGTCCCTTCCTGTCTCCCACCTGTTCACAGGGACTTCTAAATTAGTCATCAGTTGTCAAGGCAACACTCTGCGTCCCCCAAGGTGTGAATCCTGAGAGATTCAACAGCGGGGGAGGGAAAAGTGATTTCCGGGGCTGGCTTGGTGCATTGTGTACCTTAATCAGTACCTGGATGGCAAAGACTAAGGGTCTTGAAAGGCCTGGTCCTCCTATTCCCTGCATTAGAATCACAGAAGAGGTTTGTTAAGATGCAGATTCCTGGCCCACCCTGACCTCCTGAATCAAAGTCTCTGATGATGGGTCTGAGGACTGCTTTTGGTGTTAGCAGACTCATGACCTGGTGGGAAAGGTGTCCAGAGGTCAGAAAAAAATCATTTCAGGCTTTGCTGGCATACAGAATACAGTTCTGGAAGAGCGTGGCATGTTCTCTAACTTGACCTTGTTTGGATATTTTTAATAGATGACTCCATCTCTTGCCATTTGTAGTGTGTGTGTGTGTCACAGAGCCAGAGAAGCAGAAATACCAGGGTTAATGATACAGAAAACCGAAACTGTGCTTTCAAATACTTTCTCTGGGCTGCAAAAGCAACTTCCTATTTCCTAGCAAGTGTCTTTGAGCTCTCACGGTGAAAGAGAGTTTCAAACTGTAAAGACAAATCAGCATTTCATTAGATCTGATAGAAGCAGAAGAACTGAAAGAATGGCAGCGGTCAGAATCACTTTGTTCAGAGATCAGACACACACACACACAGCTTTGCCTGTTTCCTGAAGATCCGCAGAACCTATTTCCCATGGTCATGGGCCAAGGGCTCACTCTGTTTATGACACTGAGCCCTGTAACGAATTTGAAACTGCTTTGAAACTATGGAGCGCTGTTCAAATACGGAAGATAATAATTTTAGGTATGTGTTTTCTCCACGAATACCACTCACGCATCTACTCCAAGCCAGTGGCTGTGCAATACTTCATCTTATTGGGGAGACCCTATATTCTCATCCCATTTCACAGATGAGGAGACAGAAATGTCAGTGACCTGCCCAAAGTCACACAATTCGTGAAAGACAGGGCTCTGTGAGCTTCTAAGAGAAGTCCTCTCCCCACTACTCATCCTCCATCGGTAAAGCCTTCCTTTAACCGAAGCCAGAACTCTACTGTTAGCAACATCACGTCTGACCCTCATGGTGTCCAAAGGGGCAGTGACATTTTCAAGCCAACCCGTCTTAATTTCGTCTTGAGTGCAGATGCCTGTTGGTAGAGAGGCTACAGAAACTGTTAGGAGGACGGAGGCAGTGGTGTCAAAAGCAGTGAGCTCAGGAAGGTCAGGCAGCCATGCCCCGTGCTATGGGGACTGTTGGCCCATCTCCTGCCTCCTGCATGTGCCCACTGCACACCTGCTCCACGAGGGCCTCCGGGGGCATGGAGGAGGAACAAAACCATAGCCCGCCACCCCAGAGCTTGTACGCTGACAGCTTCATGTTGTATAGAATCAGTCTCGTCTCTCTATAAAGAGGTTCATGGGGGAGGGCTCGCAGGTTTAAAGGAGAGAGTGTTGGGGAGAGGATGGGTGGCATCTTAGTGATAATGGTGGTGGTTTAGGAGGACACATCTCAGTGGCCCTGGAAGCTCATCCCCAAGATGGCAGCCCGTCAGGTAGACTCAGCTCCAGGACGGACAGGCCTCCTCCGCATGCGGCTGATGACTTGTTCTCTGAACCCCTTTTCTATACGAGGTGGAGCCTTATGGAGTCAGGAGTCTTTCCACAGCACAGTCATAGAGCACCTTCAGGCTGGGAGCCTGGCCTGAGCATGCTCTGTGTGAGATAATCTAGGCTCCAGGGCTGGGAGTTCCCTGCTACTCCTCGGCTTGGAGTTGTGCCCCGGAAGCCCCATTGTACACGACCCTGCACAACACTGGAAGTGGATCTCAGTGTGCTCCCTTTGCAGGACAATGGCAGCGTTGGAGGTGTGGGACAACCATGATGGGACTCCATCTCTGCCTCCGGTATGATTGTGACGGTGGATGATTGCTATAGAAAATGCTGTAGATCAAGCTTGTTCAACCTGCAGCCTGTGGGCCACAGCTTTGAATGTGGCCCAACACAAATTTGTAAACTTTCTTAAAACATTATGAGGTTTTTATGTGACTTCTTTTAAAGCTCATCAGCTGTCATGCATGAGTGTTAGTGTATTTTCTGTGTGGCCCAAGACGATCCTTCTTCTTCCAAGGTAGCCCAGAGAAGCCAAAAGTTTGGACACCCTCGCTTTATAGCCAACTTCCTGGGGCACAGGGTGGAGGGTGTTCTCAAAGGGCACCCTGGAGATGCTGGGATGGGACACGGCCAGGGGACACTGATCAGAAGAATGTTCTTACGTTGCTGAGGGTATCCCGACAAGGAAGTGTGGGTCCGGCCGTGATGATGGGCTGTTCTCTTCTCCATGTATCAAAAACGGGTTCTGACTCACCCACCTCCACCCTGAGAGGCACACAGAGCTATGTCGGCTTCCTTCCACTTCTCCCCTAGACACTCAATCCACCATTTCCTGCTTTTTCCAGCCCCTGTCCCCCTGCCTCATCCAGGGTCTTCTCTCGGGAGCTGGGACTCACCCATCATGAGCAGTGACTCAGTACTAGACCTATGCTGGGTGCTTTGTCTGTCTTCTTACTCAGTCTTCCAACACTTCTAATAATCTACAATCACTGCTCTGCTTCTGCCGCTTGCAGGCACATGAACTGAGACAAGTTTCCGAACTCCCGAGCCTCCATCCTTGCATCCATAAAATGCAGCTGTTAATAACGTCAACCTCTTATTGTATAATTGTGAGGATTAAAAGAGATGATGCTAAGTAAAGAACGGAGCACAGTTCCCGGCACCTGATCCCTGCATTTGCACTCTTTAAAGATTTATTTTTTATTGTTTTTGACAGACAGAGATACAGAGACAGAGACAGAGAAGGGGGAGGCCCAGAAGAGTCTCCACAGTTACACATTGTTGGTTTTTCCACATAGTTTCATTCCACAGGTTGGCGGGGCTGCACAGGGCAGGAAATGGGCTGGGGTCTCACCCCCGTGAGAACTGAACTGGGGGCTCTTCCCAGTTCAGCATATGGGTCCACTCAGGCCAGGGCCAGGATTCGATCCTCGGTCCCCGAGGCTGCAAAGTGAGCGCTTAACACACTGAGCCATCCTGGCTTCCCCACGCATTTGTACTCTTATTATGGGAGTTATTATACTCTCAGAATTTTGAATAACTTGCCCAAGGTCACATGCTGATAAACAGTAGAGCAGGATCTGAATTCAGTTCTAATTCCAGAGCTCTTCTTACCAGAACACCTTAGGGCAGCGGGTCTCAAAACATGGTGCCTGGACCAGCAGTATCAGCATCACTGGAAATGGGGATTCTCCAGCCCCACCTAGGCCTACTGTCAGACGCCGTCCGGGGGTTCTGATGCCTGCTCAAGTTTGAGAGCCCCTGGTATGGGGAGACACAGCAACCGCCTCTCTCAACCTTCCCACTGCTCCTGCCCACTCCTCACTCAGATAAACTTCACAGCTTTTCAAAGCCTCTTGCGGAGAAGTGCCTGGCAAAGCCAGTCTAAGAGCTAAGGATGAGGTGGGAAGGAGTGATTCGAATCAGGGAAGAAGTTAGCACCAATAGGAGCACAGTTATTTTGTAAATTTAAAACAACAACAACAACATAAGGTAAGTCATATCTTTATAAATTCATAAAATCTTCCTCCCACACTCCCTCAGCTTCCAGTCCTGAGAAGGGCCACAATCTGTGAGTTACACACACACCCCGCATACCCCCGTTTCTTCAGCCCATGGAACCTGGCATCAGGGCAAGGGGAGTGGCTGGGGATCAACAGCTGCCACAGTGACATCTAGAAAAGGAAATAGAAAGACTGACTGACCACTTTCCTAGTGAGACTGGGAGACACCTCCTCCCACACACACACCCAAGGCCCCATGTGCCTGTCGCATGGACAGAGCAAGAAAGCCAGGCCAGGGCTGGGGGAGGCAAGCCAGGTCCTAGACACAACATTTAGGAAGACACTGGCCCGACCCTGAGAGCGAAGGCTTTCTTAAAGGGCCCTCATTCATCTCACCCTGGTCCTAGCCCTGCATGAAGTTCAACCCATACCTTGACGTTAAAATTTTGGTTTCGCCCAAATAGTCGCCTGAGCCAGGACCATTGTTTCATTCTTTGTTTGGAAAGGGACATCTGTAGGGAAGAGCCCAGAAACTTCTAACACCTGCTGGCTGATGGTCCCACCACAGGGAATGAGCCTCTCTCCAATGGGAGGTGGGATCCATGCTCGCAGAATAGTGCCTGGGGACCCATGCCTGGGCCCTCCCAGCTGCCAGGAGGCAGTGCCCGCCGGAGCCAGCTGTCAGGGCAGCCTCTCTGTGCTCGGAAGTTGCAGAGGATCTGAACACAGGCAGCAGGTGGCGGCCCCACTGGGTGAGGCAATGAAACTCACAGCCGTAAACGAGTTTATTATTGTTGTTAACTCGGGAAATAAACGTCTCAAGCACTCATAAAACATTGTGTTTCTGTCTTTATGTCTTAGAGCTTAGGTTTTTTTCCAGCACTGTGGCAGCTTGGAACCTGTGTGGGCCTTGGTGACCCTGGCAGAGCCTAGGCCCCCCTGACCCCCAGCCCCCCGCAGTCTCCCCTCCATCAGCCCCAGCCCCTCCCGCTCCCCAGGAGACATCAGGAGAGGGAAGCTCAGTAGAGGGACTTGGCCAGGGAGGAAAGACTGTGGAGGAAGACACACACAGACCTGGGAATGCATTAAGCATTACCATTTCCTCTCTGTTCCCTCGTGGTGGGTACTGCATGTGCTTACCTGAGTGTGTGTGTACATGTGTGTATGTTCGTGTGCATGTGTGTATGTTCATGTGTGTGTGTGTACGTGCATGCACGCATGTTGAATGTTCTGCCTTTGCATTATGAGCACTCAGCAGGAAATCATGATGACAGGCAAATTGCCACTCTCTCTCAACCATGGGAGAAATTACATTTAGGCCCCTGTGGTGCTGACATCTTACGTTTCAAAGATGCTAAGTGCGGGGTCCCCTTGCTTAGGCTTGCCCTGGGCAAATGCAGGTGAGGATAAATCCTTCAGAAATCTTGGGCTCTTTATTGGCCATGAGTCTCTTTTGTTCAGGCCAACATTAGTTACTATATTAAATAACCTTGAAATCATCAGGGCTTAACACAGAATAAGTTTATTTCTTTCTACATAAACGTGTTATTTCTTTCTACATAAAGGTGTTTCTGGTGAATGGGTAGCTGTCCTCCATAGGGTGATTCTCAGATTTAGGTTGCACCCATGTTGTAGCTCTGTCCTCTTCTAGGGCCTCTGAGTCCCCTGCATCCACTGGCAGCTAAAACCAATGGGGCAACTCAGACCCCATTGGTGAGAATCAGTCACATAGCCCCTGGCATTGCAAGGGAGGCTGGGAGATGTAGTTCTTGACTGAGCAACAGCCTTATTTATGGGCTAGTATGAATTTGTGGCAGATAGCTGGTCATCTCTGCCAAGGACTGTGGAGCTCAGCCTATTAGAAGGTTGAACACAGATAACAAAGTTGCAGGCCTCCATCTTACAGGGTTGAGTCTAGCTTCCCCCGATAGCATCATTGTCAATAGGAGGGCCGGGGGATGGAGGGTGCTAGGCAACTCCACACAGATGTTCTCAGCAGCCTCAGTTTTTCCGATTGAAGAACGGCATGACTAAAAGTACCTACTTCCCCAGATTGATGAGGCCTAAATGAGCCCCCAGCACATGACACCTGCACTGTGACTGTTAATTAATGGCAGTGGGGTGAGCGCATCTCCCTTAGAGCTAGTAAAGCCGGAAAAGAGGCAGTTGGTATGGATGCGGTGAGGACACAGTCTACTGCGCCCTCTGTCTTAACAAATGGCCCCAAATTCAAGTTCACGGTTCTGACATCTGAGCCCAGCACAGCCTTGTCATTTAGAACTGCATTATGTGCTTGGTTTAAAATTCCTCAAAGACAACCAAACTAATAGCAAACACCTTCCCTCAGACCAGGGATGTGTACACAACCACATAGAGAGAAAAGAGAAACAAAGATTTTTTTTTCCAGAGTAAAATAATACAGTTTTAGCGGTCGATGCTGTGTACTATATTTACTGTAGCTTTGGCCCAATCATATACTGCCTTACACTATTTGAGGCTTTAAGTAAATATATTGATTCCAGAAACAAGTACCTTGTTAAGAGTATTGAGAGAGACAGAAGCAAGAGATCTGGTGTCCAGCTCTCAAAGAGCCAATGCTGAGGGGTTGGGGGCGGTACAAGAAGGGACATCATGGTGCATGTCATTTAAATAGGAAGCCCTTTCCCTGCAATACCCATGGTCCCATAGCTGAGGACAACCCCAGGGGAGGACAGGGGGCACTGCACTGGTTCTTCTACCAGGTGACAGCCCACCCTTCCCCAGTGGCCATTTGCTTGGTGATGGGTACAGGGGTGCGTGGAGGTGGGTGGGAGTGTGAAGTGAGCCTGGCTGCCCAGTGGACAGGCTGGCTTTCCAATCCTCCCTGGACCATTGGAACACCGTGTGACCTCAACAGTTGTGCAAACAATTGTGGGAACTAGCTGCATGAAGATCAGAATGAGAGCAAAGGGAATAGAATGGTCTTTTAGTGCTCAAAAGTGGCCCTCAGGTTCCACAGAGTAAGTGCTTAATACACAGTTCAGTGAAATCAGTGATGTTCCTCCCGTCCCCTCCTTCACCTCCTCGTCCTGCTCTCTCTTCTTCTACCCAGGCAGCTGAGACACTCAACGTGCGAAGGACATTCTTGGCTTTACTGAATTCTCCTGCACTAGTCTGAGGGAATTAACCCAAGAGGAGCCTGAATGGTGTGTGTGTGTGTGTGTGTGTGTGTGTGTGTGTGTATTAATGGTGCGTGTGTGTGTGTGTGTGTGTGTGTGTGTGTGTGTGTGTGTGTGTGTATGTATTCCCTCCTCAGCCTGAGAGAGTGAGAAGAACACAGAGTTAGGAGCTGAACTGACCTGGGTTACAATCCCAACTCTGCCAGGTACTCCCTGTAATTTTGAGCAATGGTGTCAAGCCCACTCAGCCTCTCACTCCCCATGTGTGAAACAGAGGCTACACCTGCCAGGAGAATTGATGCAATTGTTAAACAGGACCACAGATGAAAGCACCATCTCTATGATTCTGTAGCTATTCAATAGCTGATAGTTTCCTTTCTTCCCATGTTATTATTTCAAGGACGTACGAAGACATGCAGCCCCATTTCTGTACTCCACTCTTGAATTTCCGCCTTTAGAACTCCGTCTCTTAAACCTTTGATCCTCCTAAAAATGTAATGCCCATTGGGAGAAATCCTAGGGAACTGTCCATGGTTTAAAGAGTATAGAGTGAGGGAAACTGGAAGACTAAAAGCAAGTATATACACTCACATGCGATTTGTATTAAATACATGTACACATATACTGTAAGACTGGATGGCAAGTGGATTCTAACTCTGGTTCTAATTCCAACCAGAGCCAACCAGAGGGTTATGTTGCAGAGGATTCTGAGGTCACTTGAATCTGTTAAGAATGCGGGAGTGCTTGGGTCTCGTGGGGGTGGGGAGAGGCTGACTGCAGTTCTCCGGCGCTAGGCCCTCCTGACTTGCACCTCGCACTGCCACCACCCAGACTCTGCCTCCAGGAGGCGCTCCCGAGCGCTCTTCCCACGCCTCTGCTGCCCTTTGCTTTCCTTTCTCAGGACCATCCAGCTTCACCGGCTACCGGGCATTGATACGCGTTACTGTAGGCCAGTTGCTTGCGGCCAGAGCTGCTCCTGCTACCAGAGGGGATGGTGTTGAGCAGGCAGCACCACGCCGCAACATCTTTCTCCCCGAGCCTCATTACGATAGCGTCGATACTCCCCACGAAAGGGCATCTCTCCCAGGGCCTTCGCGCTCTTATTAATGAGGGTGAAGGCAAGTCAAGCCTGATTATCATGAAGACAATTGCTAAAACCCCTCCTGGAGAAGGCTCATCCAGACTGTGTAGGCGGTTTCATTTCAGACACCCATTAATTGGCAAAATTGCTTGGTGTCATTTCAGGACCATTTTGTGAAAAGCAGAGAAGGGAGAGAGAAGGAAGGAAGTGGGCTTCCCAGAGGCCAGCTGGCCCAGCCTGTGACCAGACGTCAGCAGCCCTGAAGTCCCCCTGGTCCCCACTCTGTCCTGGCAGACAGACACAGGTGCTGCAGGAAGACCACACTATGACCTTGGGCTTCCTGCTCCCTTCTGCCAGATCATAGCCCGGGTACTCAGCCTCCAGACCCACATGTATACACCACCATTTTCTCTGCTGCCTCTTCCCTCTTCAACTGCTTCCAGCCAATGACAAATTCCCATTCCTTTTCAACCTCCAGGTCAGAGTGTCAACTCCTCCAGGAAGCCTCCCAGGTTTGCTCCCAGAAGGTCAATCTCCTTTTTCTCCCTGCTATGTTTGTTCAATCAACACTCTATTGATTCCAAGATAAAATTGCATTGTAGACAGTGTTCATGGTGTCTTTTTTCTACCCCCAACACATAGAGCCTGTTGTCATGAGCAGGCTGATTAAAGGTTTGTGACACGGAATGTGTAATACTTGGGTGATGGGTCATAAAGTTGTTCATTCATTCAACAAAAATGGGTCAGACATTGTGCTAAGTAGGAGCGTGGGGCTCATTCCAGGCAGACAGAAGTTCTGACATGCCCTCAAGGGACAAAGAGCTGGGGAGATGTGAGGAAGTTGTGCACCTCCAGCTCAGGAGATTGGGAAGACTAGAGCTGAGATGTAGGCTAGGCATACAGCAAATCTAATTGTTCTGATACTAGAACCTTCCAGAAAGCCAAAAAACATAAACATAAGTATGTAAATGTTCTGGTTAATTCCTAGTAGGCAGATAAATGAACATGCTTTTAAAAAAAGATTGAAGCACTACACATATACAGTAAAGAGCATAAGGATTAGTAGATGCCTCATTAAATTTTATCGGCCTCATAATTGCCACCCAGATCAAGGACTAGAGTATTTCCAGCTCTCCAGGAAGCTCCTGAATGCCTCCTCCTAGTCCCTGATTTCCAGGACTCATACCTATTTTGCCTGGAATCTTAGAAATCTTTCAGCTTTGGCTTCCTTCATTCAACCTTATGTCTGTGAGCATCGTGTTGTATGTACCAGTTAAAACAAATAGGCTTTTAATAAATGCCTCCTGTGAAGCCAATTCTGGCAAAGACCTCTTGTTACTTGTCACATATCCATTTTCCCCTTCTCTCTTACTAGCAGAATTCCAATTTATATAGGTGCTAATGTGCACAGCTAAATGACTATGTTTCCCAGATTCCCTACAGGCAAGGGTAACCAATGAGATGTCAGTGGAAGCCTCTCAGCAGGGCTTCTGGGTAATTCTTTACATGTGACTGAGTCAGTCAGGAGTCCCTACCCCTCTCCTTCTTGTACCTGGTATGTGGATGTCATTGGAGCCCCAGTAACCATCTTGGGCCATGAAGAGAATTCAGAATAGAGCCACATGCTAAGGATGGTGGACAGAAAGCTGACAGAGCCTGGACCCCTAATGGCATGCTGGGAGCTCCATGTGAGCCCTGGACTGCCTTCCTCCAGGCTTGTTTCAGGCATTGATAGTTGGGTTTTCAGTTAAAGGCAGGAGAAGCTAATCCTAATAATTAGAGCAAATTTGTATATAAAACTTCCTCATTGCCTATGAAATAAAATCCAGATTCTTTGTTATGGCTCATATGGCCCTGTGTGGTCTGGCTCCTGGCTTCCTCTCTGATCTCATCATCCATTCTCTTCCTCACTTTCCATTCACAGGAACCATTTTTCATCTCAGTAACCCAGAGCCCTTTATTGCCTCAGGGCCTTTGCACATGCTGTCCTTTTAGCAGTATCACTCTCTATACAACACCTGCCTGGTTTCTCCTCATCTTTCAACCTCACTTTAAGCACTGCCTCTTCAAAGAGGCCTTCCCTAAATACCTGATCTAAACTAGATGACTCTGGTATTTTTCATTTTGGCATTTATCACACTTTTGTTTGATGATTCCTTTGATTATTTCTTCAAAGCCTGTTCACTTCCATTAAGCCTTCAATTCTATGATGAAAATAACTGTGATTTTGTTTTGTTTACTTGTATGTCCCAGAGCTTACCATAGTACCTGACCTATGGTAAGTATTTCAAAAATTATTTTTGAATGAAAGGATAAATTTGAGGGAAATACAAAGGAGACTTTGGTTCTCTACAACAAAGAAGCCTAAGGATCTCAGATCTACAATAAAATAAGTGTGTGTGTGTGTGTGTGTGTGTGTGTGTGTGTGTGTGTGTGTCTCATAGCAAAGTGAACAAAGTAGAGAGCTTTGAGACCCAGGCCAGATTGGTGGGCAGATGTGTCCTCTTTTCTGTTTCAGGTGCTCATGAGAGCAACACAGCCCTTGGCTATGCAGAGCCCTCAACTCAGGCTGGGTGAGTCCCACAGCCTGGACTTTCTAATCTCGGGACCTCACACATACAATGTCTCAGATTCTATCTCTGCCGATTGCTGTTTTTCTGCCAAGGAAGTAAGACACTCAGTATGTGCTAAAGTGTATGTGGGCCGGTGGGCCTGAGTGACAGCCTTCAGAGGGTCACTGGGCCCAGCTGTACAGGCTGTGTACTCACTGTCCTGGTGGGTGCCACTCGTGACGTCGTCCATGAGAATAGTGCCCCCCCTCCCAACCTGGCCCGCCATCCACGTTATATACTGTTCTCGTCTTTCCTGAGACAGTGGGTAATGCAAAGGGATATGTGGGTAGAAAGCTCATGACTAGGCGTCAGGAGACCTGGGACTGAACTGGAAGCTCCCACAAGCCACTGACCCTCTCTCTTTGGAATTGTGTTTTCTCTCCAGAAAAATCAGGCCATATGCCTGTGCAGAGCTGAACACTTACACACGTTCTTTCTCATTTGGTCACAGAGCAAGCAAGGCAGGCCTCCCAGGGCCAGAAAGGGGAGATGGAGCCCAGATGGTTCAGGACTTGCCAGGTGTCCCACAGATCAAGGGGACCAGAGCCTGACCGTGGACCCTGCTTCTCAGGCTCTGTATCATCCTACCACAGTGACTTGGGGCCTGGCCGCTTTCTGAGCTGTAAGGTCACAGGAAGGTTTGCGCCCGGAAGCCTATACAATGGCAATCTTGGGGAAGTTAGCTGGTGGTGTCATAGGGCTTCCCGGGTCCATCAGCTCCCTCCTCACAGGGGGCCCTTCTCCAGATGAAGCTCAGAGCTGGCTCCTCAAGGTGCCAGGTGGAATCCCCATGTTTCCCCGCCTGCCCGGGCCTGGCAAGAGGAGCCTGGGAACAGATGCCGAGCACCTTGTTCTTGGCAAGAATGATGGATTTACAGGGCCCCTTGTAGGAGCCGTGCTCACTCCCCCAGTACACGCTGTGTCAGCCCATCCCGAGCGAGTGAAAATAAACAGTGTCGTTATGCTTCCGCTGACTGCCGCGCAGTCTATTTATACCACTTAAGACACGGGATAAATGGCTTCTCAGTTTCATAATGAAAGGAATATTTCATTGTGCAGAGCTGAGGAACTGTTTATTGAGCATAAACACAACATTTATACTGTGTTTTGATAATAAACTGATCTGGATATTGGCTCATTTAGGCAGTGGCTTGCTTCTGATTCAGTCGTCAACTCTGAGTTTGGTGTGGGTGGGAGTGGGGGTGCATGGAGCCTATGATATGGGGAGACTCAGCGCCCTGAAATGCCCTTCCAGTGACTGCATTCGCTTACTGAGTCCTCACCACACTGCCATTATCACCCCACCTCACAGATGGGGAAACCGAGGCACAGAGAAGCCCAGCCACTTTCCCAGGTCATAGTCAGTGCATAGTAGAGCTCCAACTAAATGCACGCAGCACGGCTCCAGAGCCCACTCACTTAACTGCTGTGCTGGAGACTTTTCTTCCAGCCTAAGAAAGGTCTAGGAGGAGGAAGGAACACACCAAAACGCAGTGGGAGGGAGAAGGAACTTATCGTTTATATGAGACGAGCCCTGCACTGGGTCTCTGCTCCAGTTCATGTTACCACCCTGATTGCCATTTCCTGAGAATGATGTCGTTGGGGACCTCGCTCCCTGAGGCTGCCCTCTTTCAGTTTCCTCATTGTCACTGTTTTCTCCAAAAGTGCCATTCGCATGCTCCTCCTCCACAGCTCCATTCTGTCATAGCACGCACCCGTGGGGAAGCTGGCCGTCCTCACCGCCTCTGTCCTCTGCCAAGGTGGGCACCCTGCTGGACCCTCAGCTCTGTCCAGATGCCAACATCTGCTCTGTTGGTTCTCTCACTTACCCACTGTTACGAACTGGAAGTTTGTGTTCATATGTTGAAGTCCTAACCCCCAATGTTATGACATGAGGAATGGAGGCCTTTGGGAGGTGACTAGGGTTAGATGAGGTCATGAGAGTGGGGCCCTCATGATGGAATTAGTGCCCTTATAAGAAAGGAAGAGACCAAAGCACTCTCTCTCTTTCTGTTGTCTGAGGTCACAGCGAGAAGGCAACGATCTATAAGGCAGGAAGCGAGCCTTCACCAAGTACTGGATGTCTGTCACATTGATCTTGGGTTCTCCAGCCTCCAGAACCAGGAGAAATCAATGTGTGTAGTCTAAGCCACCTACCCATGGTCTCTTCTTACAGATGCCTGAGCTGACTGGGGCACCCCCAGAGGTGCCAGTGGGGAGTTTGGGGTAACACTGTAGTCCCTGGGCATTGCTTTGGGCTGAACAGAGTGCCAAATGCTTCAGAGGTTAATGCCAGCTTTCACCGTAGCCAGGTATCACTCCCTCTGGCTTAAAAATAAGGAAACAGACCAGGAAAGTCAGTCAGCCTTGTCCAAGGCCACACAGCTGGTAAGACACAAGGCAGAAAGACAAGCCCAGTCTTGGCTGCTCCCAAAGGCCTGGGACTTGGCTGTGTCTCCTCTCAGACTTCAGGGGTAAGTCCTGGTTAGTTGGACCGTGCTGGGTTCCCTGGCCTTGACCTCCACTCCTAGAAAAAGCATCTCTGCATGCCTCAGTCTGTCTCTGAAGTAGGTCAAATAATGGCTCCCAAAGGTATTCTCATTCTAGTCCCCAGAATTGGTCAATGTTAGCTTATATGGCAAAGGAGCCTTTGTAGACATGATTAAATTAAGGGTTCTGAGATGGGGAGATTATCCTGAATTACCCCTGTAGGCTTTAAAGATACTCACAAGGTCCTTATAAGGAGATGACTCCAGAAGATGGGAAGCAAAGACAGGGATTGGAGAGACGCAGATGTCCCATGAGCCAAGGAACACCAACAGCCTTGGAAGCTGGAAGAGGCAAGGAGCAGACTCCCCTGGAGCCCTCAGAAGGAGCCTGCCCTGCTGACAACTTTATCCACCTGTAAGACTCATTTCTAAATTCTGACCTCTAGAACACCAAGAGAATAAATTTGTGTTGCCCTAAGCCACTATTAAGGTGACCAGATTTTAACATTGGTAAAGCGGGACACCATTGACCAGGGGGAGGGGGTTCTTGATTAAAAATTTGGTCTGGGAAGCCAGGATGGCTCAGTGGGTTAAGCGCTCACTTTGCAGTGCTGGGGACCGAGGATCGATTCCTGGCCCCGACTCTTGCGGACCCATGTGCTGAACTGGGGAGTTTCCCCAGTTCTGTTCTCTCTGTCTCTGTATCTCTCTCTCTCTCTCTCTCTCTCTCTCTGTCAAAAACAATAAAAAAATTTTTTTTTTTTAATTAAAAAAATAAATAAATAAATTTGGTCTATCTCCCACCGTTCCCTAGCTTATCGTACATTCTTTCCAAAAATAGGGACTTTTTTAAAACCCCGCGAGACGCGGGACAAATTGTTAAAAATCGGGACTGTCCCGCCAAAAGCAAGACGTCTGGTCACCTTACTCTAAATGTGTGCTAATTTGTTAGAGCATCAGTAGGAAACATACAGTCCTGTACAACTCAATCGAGTTTGGTCGTAATTTCAAAACAATTGCCCTGTGGACTCCATAAGTACACCAGAATTGGTCAGTTTCCCAATCTAGGATCGGAAAACTTCATCGCTACGTATGTAGTGCTGCCACTGAGGAGAATCCTGAAGTTCAGAGTGGGGAAGTGACTTGCTTAAAATCATAAGCAAGCAATGATGACAATGAGATTTGAACCCAGGAACTCCAGCTTCCAGATGAATCCTTTGTACTTTCCCTCACCTTTTGGGCAAATTAGACCTTTAATGACCGACAAAGCAAGGGTAACAGGGATCTCAGAATGATTTCCTGTGTGAATGAGTATATGTATGGATGCTTCTCTTAGCATTATGCTGTTTTGTTTGTTGGACGGTTATTTTATTTTGTCCCCACAGCAGATTACAGGCCTGTGTCACAATAAGGAAGAGGACATGACTCTGAGTTTACATCATCATTCCACTTGCCAGCTGAGGACTTTTTTTTTGGTGAGAAAGAGATAGCAATAAGTCCATTTCATGTTCCTTCTGGGCATGGCCCTTGCTTCTTTTTGGGACATAAAACTAGCTCTGGGCAATGGAATGTGGTAGAAGTGAACTTCACCACTTGCAGGCCTGCAATCTTTATATAGGCAGACCTCGGAGATACTGCAGGTTTATTTCCAGGCCTCCACAATAAAGCAAGCCATAATCTTTTGGCTGGTGGAGGGTCTTGCCTTTAATTTGTAAAAAAATATGCAACATCTGTGAAGTACAATGAAGCAAAGCACAATAAAAGAAGGTATGCCTGTATTGGTGTTATCTTTGGGTCAATAGAGAAAATGGCTAGTACATGGTTTATAAATAGTAGACACTCAATAGGTAGTTATTAAATTAATTAAAATCTAGAACTAATGAGTGATCTTTCTTTAATTTTCTTTCTTTTACATTTTGTTTCACTCCCTTTCTTCTATTTCTTCCTAGTTTTTTTCTACTCGCTAATATCATAGGCCTGCAGGGGAGAAACTCTCAAAATATTAAGTATTTAAGAAACTCCTGGGGAAAATGGGATGGCTCAGCGGATTAAGTGCTTGCTTTGCAGCCCCGGGGACAGAGGATCGAATCCCAGCCCCGGCCTACGCGAACCCACATGCTGAACTGGGGTGTGCCCCCAGTTCAGTTCTTGCCTTGGCCTATGCCGGAGGCTCCTGGCCCAGTTCCTGCCCTGCGCAGCCCTGTGCCCACCTGTGGAGTGAAACTATATGGAAAACTAATGCTGTCAACTATGGAGATTACTCTGGGCCCTCCCCCTTCTCTCTGTCTCTCTCTCTCTCTGTCAAAAAACAATAAAAAAAAAAAAAGAATGAAAGAAACTCCTCAGCCCTTCCTTCAAGTCTACCTCTTTCCTGTGCCCCAGCCCTTCTCTAAAAAATATGAATAATGTTAATTACTATTACCAAAATATGAATAGTGTTAATTACTATTACCAAAATATGAACGTTTTTGATGTGTCAGGTCCGTCGCTCAGCGCTTTGCATGTCCTGTTTAATATTGTGTTAACACTTTCCTTAAGGTTCTCAAATTGCCCTTCCTTCAATATCAGTTGGTTGTCTACATGTGAACCTCTTTTAAGGCAGGGATTTGATCCTTAACTCTCTGTGAACCCTGTCCTGCATCACCTAGGGATGTAATTAGCGTTTAACAAATACTCACATGATTGAGTAAATGAAGGGATGATGGATGGATGGAGGGATGGATGGATGGATGGATGGATGGACAGCTGAATACAATTATTTACATAGTTTTTACTCCTAAGTTGTTGAGAAACAAGACAAATCAGAGGTTCCCTCTAAGAGAGTTCAAGGACACTAAGGTAAAAGTAGATTTTGCAAGGCACAACCCATTTCTTCAATATTGCAAATAAGTAAAAATGATAAAGTTCCCCCAAAGTCCAGAAATCCAGATGGGTGTCTGGCCTTGGCCAAATGCACATGATATATTCTTATTAATAAAGCCAGACTAGTGTCCTCAAATTATCCAAGGAATACATTTGCCCACCCACAGCGATGAGGGAAGTGATTACTTATTAATAAAGCAATAGCTAGATCTAATTATATCCCCATCAGAGGCAGCTGGTAATAAAACGAGGCTGGTCTTCCAGAGCTCAGTGACCTCGCTGACCTTAAATCAAAGTTTATACCATCCGTCAGCTTCCAATACATTCCCAGCACACCTACCAATTACGAGCACCCTGGTGCCGTTGTCTGCCCGGGGTCAGAGGTCACCACATGCACTAGATAGCTGGGAGCTGGAATGGGGCTTTAGAAATCTCATTATCCTGTTAACCATACATTTATCTGACAAGATAAAAGAGACTAGGTGACCAAGCTATCATTAAAGATTAATAGAAAGTATAAAAAATTCAGCTGCAACCAGCATTGCTGTTTAGAGCTTGTGATCGGCATGACAGGGTTATTAATCAGGGAGCCAAAAAGATTTAGGCCTTTGCTTGTGATAGTTTCTATTTTTATTTTTAGTTTTGTGTTTTCCTTCCCTCTGTCTCAAGTCATTACCTCGTCTCCTACCACCCCAAACCGAAGGTCAGAGGAGATTCCTGCTAATTGGCTTTTCTGGTTTCAAATCCTAACCCATCAGGACAATGATAAGATGTCCAAGACTCAGAGATGACACAGGGTGCCGCAGAGGGACACTGGTGGGCTGGGACAAGCTGCATACAGAGCCGCCGCCTCGCCTCACCTGCCAGGCCTCTTAATCGCTGGGGGAAATCAGTACGTTCTTAATTTAATTCAGTCCTACAAGGCATACCCAAGCCCCACGATGACTTCTCCTCATTTGATTCCATAACCCACGAATGGGAGTGAGGGCTCTGTTTAAGGCTGAGGGCAAGCTTGTCCAGCCTGTGTCCCACGGGCCACATGCGGCCCAGGAAGGCTGTGAACGCAGCCCGACGCAAGTTCATACACTTCCTTAAAATAGTATGAGACTTTCTTGTGATTGTTTTTCTTAGCTCATCAGCTATCGTGACTGTTAGTGTCTTTTGCGTGTGGCCCAAGACAATTCTTGCAATGTGGCCCAGGGAAGCCACAAGGTTGGACACCCTTGGCTGAAGGGTTCTTTGTATTCTTCGGTTCTGTCTCTCACTGCTCACTCACCCTCTCTGCCCTGTTTCTCCTGCTGTGCCCTCCTTCGCCTTTTGATCATACATCAGTGTCCTTTTCCTATGCAGCCCTGGAAGTCGTGAGCTATGACCATTTAGCAGCTCCCCTTTGATCCCAGGCCAAGGCAGAGAAGCAGGAAGATGATGCAGTGAGGGAAGGAAGGGGTGCTCTGAGCCAAAGCGCAACTTCAGTCGGCCCTGCGGAAAGGAACTGCGGCCCAAGAGTCCTCAGGAGGCCGCTCAGGAAGCGAGTGGACCACAGGCGCCTGGGGTCAGTGCGGCCATAACATGTGCTCACCAGACCCGTCAGGTCCGCAGGGACTCAGGTCTGTGGCCTCTATGCTACCTGGGTGACCTCTCTGAGGCTGCTTCCCAGGATGGGATATGGGGACAACCCCTCCTCTTAGAGTTGTTTGAAGATCAAAGGGAATCCTCGAGTACAATTTCTTCTATTGTAATCACTTTCTGGCTTGCTCCAGCTTCCTCTGGGTTCCATTAAAGCTAATCTGATAAATCAATTAAGGCTAAAATGTCATTGGCTGGTCTCTGGCTAGTTGCCAGAGTTCAAGGGCAACATTTTATTTCTCTGCAATTTTACTCTCCCCCACCCAACCACCCCTCTGCCACACACACACACAGAAAGGAAGTTCTCAGTGAATTGTCTCATGGCTCCTTCTTCCAGGTCACAGAGTCACCCTTCAAGTCTCTGTGAGCAGAGCCCAGCACAGGCCCCCAGTAAGTGCTCCATAAAGGGATCAATGTCTGGCCAGATGAAAAATCCAGACTGCCTGCTAGGGGGAGAGTCAAGGCCAAAAATGGTCAAGAGGGGTTGAGGATCAGGTCAAGAAGCCAAGGAAGGTGAAACAAACAAAAAAAAAAAACAAAAACAAAAAAAAAGTCAGGAAGAGAAGGGATAGGCCGGGAAGAAGAGTGCAAAGTGGGTCAAACAGAGTGGCTTAGGACGGAGATTATGCACAGGTTCACTTTTAAATAGATGTGGCTCCAGCTCAGTGGCCTGGGGCTGGACCTAATGGCCTCTAGGATGGGGCATCTCAGGAGAGTATGGAAACTGTATGCCAGCTGCATGCTGGGAGTACTCCCCCAAATCATTGTTTTGTCCCCCTGGAGATCCAGGCAGGCAAAGGAAGGCAGGCAGAGTGGAAGGCAGGAGGTCTTGGAACAAGAGCGTGACATGAGAAAAGTGACATTGCAGGAGACATACTTCCAGTGACGTTACATGGAACAGGTCAGAGGAGGAAGAATGGAACTGGGGAATGAACAAGACCAAAGCGACTCTCCAGGGAGGATCTGAGGAAGGTCAGGGTCGGGATGGTGCTGCTGGGAATGGATGTGAACGGCCGCCGAGAAGTGTGTTCTCTCTTGTCTGAACAGAGTTCCAGCTGGCCCCACTCCACGTGCTTCTCATTTTCTCTGCACCTCGTGTCCCAGCCAAGGCCTGGCCAGCAAGGCCCACCCAGCCCCATGCCCTGGGGCCCAGCCTAACAGCACCAGGTGGATGGAAAGGAAGTATGTGGCTTCTTTCCTTTCCCTCTCCTGATTCCCTCTGGCTGCTAAACTCGAAACTGTCCCATCTGCAAAAATGTAGCATTTTATATTCAAAACCGTATGCGCCTAATTATTTACTAGATTATTTACTAAGTGCGTATCTAATAATTAATTACATTTTCAAGTATTTGTTTCCAGAAGGCAATTTCAAGCAACAATGCCCCTTGTTTGAAGATCCTATATGTGGGAAACAAATCCAGAGAGACAAAGAACCTACAACAGGAATCGGGTAGACAGGCTTACCTTGCAGACAGACACAGGGACCGTTTCCTCAAAACCACATCCTCATAAAAAAAATCTCCTGAGAGATTCTGTGACTAACAAGAGTGTGTGTGTGTGTGAGAGAGAGAGAGAGAGAGAATGCATCTGTGTGTCATGGAAAGGAAGAAGAAAGAAGAAAACTAGTGTTCGGGCATTGTCTTTATTTAAGCCTTCACTTAATGTGTCCATTTTACAGCTCAGGAAACTGATACTCAGAGAAGCGAAGAATCTGGCTCAAAGTTACTCTGCCAATGTCAGCGCTGGAACTCCACAGCTCAAAGCTGGCTCAGTCTTTGCTAAAAGGACTTAAGAGATAGCAGTACAATGTTTCCCTCTCACCCAGTGGCATGGTTACTATTTGCTCAGATCCATTTATATATGTCACAATCATTGTTAAATGCCCTCTGTCATGGGCATTGTGGAAGAAACTTTACATATGCTATCTAGTGCAATGCTCACAGTGTTTCTGCAAGCAGGTTTATTATTCCTATTCCAGAGATGAGAAGATTGAGGTACTAAGAGATTAGGTAATGCTTCCATAATGAGCTATATGTAATTCAAATTCAAATTTAAATAATTTAAGCCCAAGCTCTTGAATACTATGGACTGACTTGCTTCATTATGACCCAGTTTTGAGCCTTGAGAATTCAGAATTCAAGTAGCTAGGGAAACCATACACATATATAAAACTAGAATATTCACATGATGGTCTCTATGTAAAGGACAGCAGCTACCCTATGTAACCAAAACTCATATTCTCTCTGTCTTCCCATTTTGTCACCTGCAGTGTGTCCAGGGCCCTCCCCTCATGATTGCAAGATGGCTGCCACAGCACCAAACATCACATACACTTCTGACAACATCCAATGTAAGAGAGACCGGTTAATTCCTGTTCTCTCTCTCTCTCTCTCTCTCTCTCTCTCTCTCTCTCTCTCTCTCTCTCTCTCATTTTTCTTTTTACTTATTTTGTGTTATTTCTACTATATCTGTCCAACCTTTTATCTGTTCATACATATGGAAACATGTTAGAAAGATATTCAACTAATGTTAACAAGGCATTTTTTTTGCACTTTGTTGATTGGTTTTTGCAATAAACATACGCAATCTCTTAGAAAAAAATAATAGTCAGGATTCCAAAGAAACACAACAAAATAAATCTTACGATGTCTTTCACCTGCTTAATATGCATCAATGTCTTCCTCACGTTGTCTCCTGACAAGATAAAAGACAAACTCCTCAGTAGAGTCCATAAGGCCTGCTGTGATCTGGTCTCCATGGTCTTGACACAGGATACCGCTGGGCAGAGCATGCTTCCTTGGCTCAATCAGCTCCCTCTTCTCACCAGGGTTCCTCCAGGGACAGCCTCGGGCTGATGCCAGGCCTTGACCAAGCAAGAAGTTCAGTTAGAGAGGGTTGCTCCCCTGTCCAGGAGCCACAGAATTCTATCTATTCTTCTACTTCAGTTTGTTTTATAAACCGCCTTATGCATGGGTAGTCTGGGTCAGTGGTGTGCTGGAGCCGGCTTCCCCCTGCTCTGAAGACCTGATTCTGTGCATCTGTCCAATGATGTGCCATTGGTCTCTTGAAATCAGCCATGTGAGAATATTTATACCACGGGAATCAGCAAATGCTATAATCGGGTATTTTTGTTTTTCTTTGTTTGTTCCCCTGGGGAAGCTGGTTGTTCACTGCTTAGCAGCACACCCTAGTTTGGGTAGAATCCTTCTCTTCCACCTCAAATCAACTCATGGAGGTCAGTCTGACTCCCCAAGAGCCTTGCACAACATGGCTTTGCTCAAGGCAGGAGCTCACCTGTAGATAACCAGCTTCTGGAAATGCTCTGTAAGCAGCAGGGCCGTCTTGGAACCTGCTTGTCAGCCCCCAGCTGTGGGCATCAGGCATCCCTGGGCCCCGGGCTGTGTGGTGACAGCTGCTGACCTGCAGGTTCATCTTCCTTGAGAAACGTGGCCCCGCCTGTGTGAGAGGGAACACCAAGGATGAACAGGAATGAGAGAGACGTCAAATAGCCCCAGGCCTTCCCAGATCCCTAAATCTTACACAAGGGAGAGGCTTAAGAGACTCAGCAAATGAGCCGAGCAGTTCATGTCTTAGAAAATGTGAGGCAGATTGTTAAACTGGCCCAAGTAGTATTGATCATCAGTTTACGGGTGGCCTCCGAGGGGTCGATCCAGTTACCTAAAGCACTTCCTGTGCTTTACAAGAGAGACCGCAAGTGACAGAGGAAGGAGCGAGAGGCAGGCCTGGGCAACCCTCTCATAAGATTCCTGAATTCCCAGATGTGTACCCATAACCCGCTCCCGAACACCCAGGTCTGTGCACAGCACTCGGGAGGGTGGGTATCTTCAGAGAACTGACCAACTCAGCCATGAGGCCACGCCACTCGCTCCACGAGACTGTGGTCATCCAAATTCATGCCTAGGCATGCCTTTGAAGACCACACTGGAGGAAATCTGGAGAATGATCCCTTCAGTTCTCAGGCAGGGGCTGGGTCCCTGTCACACACATCTGCACCATCATGTCCCGTCTGCAGGTCATTCTACGTCATGTTTGTTGAAGAAGCAAATCTGGTTTCTGGTCCTTTGCACTGTGTGACCTTAGGCAAGGCCCTTCCCTCTGGGCTGCATGTTTCTCCATGCAATGAGGTGTCTTGGCTTTATGGGCTCAGTGGTGGCTCTCCTCCACCAAGGGCTTTGTACTCTTGTTTCCCGGTCTGTTTGGGCCATGTCCACAGCCTAGAGCTCAGGGTAGAGCACTGCAGGCATTGATATCCCCAGCCAGAGGCCCAGGCCCAGGCTCCGGGCCTCCGCCTCCCTAGCTCTGCTCCTGCGCAAACCAGCCTGTCTTCCTCTCTGACCATCCCTGGGAGGAATGCTGCTCGGAGCCCACCCAGCTGGCTGAGTGACGATCACGAGATGAGAGGGAAGCTCAGCACGTGGCCTGAGCCACCCTCACTGGGCGGCTTCTGTGAGTGGAAGAGTGTCGGAGGCGTGTTAACACTTCACTAACTGCTGCTCCACATGGGCCAGGCAGTAGGGAGGGGCTTGGGGCTCCTGGGGACCCGAAAAGCCAGCTTCCAGGAGGGGGACTGAACACAGGAGAGGCTCAAACAGCCCTGGACCCCACCCACAGCCTTTAGGGGTCTGGGGAGAAAACAAGGGAGGGGGACAGTTTTCCTGCATTTTCTGCCTACTAGACACTCGATAATTTCTCTCACTTCTCCCTCATCATAACTCCCTGAAGCAGGTAGGAGTGCCCCATTTTTCAGATGAAGCTCAGAGACAACGTGCCTTGTCAGGGTCACTGTGGCCTGCAGGACAGAGACCTTTAGGAATACAGCGAACACGCTTTGAACAAAACTAGGAAGTAGGCAGCACCAGTCCACTTGCTTACCACATAGATTTTCATATGTAAACACTGAGGCCACCCCTTCGACCCCAGTAGGGGGGCCCTGTGGTCCTGGGACTGACCAGTGTCTAGACCATCTTTTGGGAGGCGTCCACCTCAGGCAGCTGAGCAGGTCAGTCCAGGAAGTCTTGAGGTTGCCAAGGTAGGATTCCCATTCATATGAGATCCAGGGTAGGTGAGGGGTGGGCAGGAGGACATGACTGTTCCCCCAGGAGAAAGCAAAACTGGGACCCAGGCTTCAGGCCACAGCCCCACTGGGGACTCAGCCCATGAAATGGGTTGCAAGCCTTTGACTCTCCCACTCTTTGCAACTTTTTTACACCCCTCCCACTAGTCTCCCTCCAGGCCCCCCTCTCACCCCTTTAACTCCCCATGGGGAAAGGCCCCAGCCTCCTTCTTTCCCCCAGCAAGGTTCAAAGGTCCATAAGCTTGAAGGGCCCATATGAGCATTAACCCAACGTTAGCAAAGTAGAAACGGGCTTTTTGCCTTCTTTGGAAATCAGAACCCACCCACCCCACAGGTGGCCCTTCCCTCAGGGGCTTTTCTAGAACAGAGGGGAGAGGGACCCCAAACAAACAAACGAACAAACATAATCCCATTTTCCTATCACTTATAGGAAGAATCGGGAGAACAGGTTGGCTAATGTACCCAAAGGCCCCCGCGCTCATGGCAGGAGCTGGGATCTGAGGCAGGTCAGCCGCAAAGCCCGCATTTCTGCGGATCATGCACCCCTGCCCCTCCTGTCTAGACCAGGTTCCACCTGCCTGGGATGCCCCTGTGGGTCCTCTCTTCTCCCAGACCCTGGAAACCCCCATGCTTCTCCACAGTGAGCCCCTGGCCTGCCTCAGCCATGACCCTATGACCCTTCCAAGGCCGGGAGCAGCCCCAGCCCCATCTCCTATCTTTTCTTATCCCCTGCCTACCACCTGTCCTGGGCCCCTGGCTGCCTCTCCCTCCGCTTCCATTTGCCAGTCATGTTGACTGAGAGCCTGTGAGAAGGGCCCAGGTGAGTACGCAGGACAAGCCGAGAGCTTGGGCCCTCACCAGTTCTATTCTTCTTGGGGAGGCAAGGAAATGATCGAATAAATAAGATCTCTGCTGGCGAAAAGTGCTAGGAAGGCTGCAGAAGTGAAGTGAACTTGCCCAGCCTGTCCCTCGGCCACCCTGTACCTCGTCTGGCCTAACTGGTCCCCTCACGTGATCATGGGGAACAACAATGGGAGGGGCAGAGGCAGGAACAGAAGAGCAGGCCAGGCCCTTTGGGGGTGTGACAGTACCTTAGACTTCCACTCACCCTGGAAGGCGCAGTTACAGGTGATAAAACGGAGGCTGGAGAGGCTGCGCAAAGCCGCAGGTGCCAGGATGGAGCTGTCAAAACCCAGCTCTCCTGCCTTCCAGCCCTGTGCCCCTTCCTAGTCACACTGCCTCTCAGTGTGAGAAGCTGTGCTGTTGCCCGCATTGTGCACGCCCACGTTCTCCTCACCTGGGACAGCCTCCTGACTCCCTGCCCACCTCTGCCCCTGTGCCTCATCCACAGTGACATTGGGGCATGAACGCGGAAGTTCCAGAGCTGCCCCCACCAACATGGTGCCAGGTGCTGTCAGCTGCTCACGGCGCGGCCGCAGAATTCAACTAACGCCGCACTGGACTCACACCATCGCTCTTGGTGTGTTCACATGTGCGCCTTCAACACCGACTGTGTGCCAGGTACCACGGGGACGTGCTGGACACCCGTGGAAAGTGAGACCAATAAGGACTCGTGAAACCCACTCGTGACCAGTGGAGGACGTGGCAGTCATCAAACCATCGCAGACATCAACGTAGAAGCACAGACTGTGATAAAGGCTGTGAAAGACAAGGGTGACAGGGAGGCGTTGGATAAGGGGACGAACTGATTTATTCTGGAGGGTCCCTGAGGATGCAGCCATCGTCTGGCATGGAACAGGCAGAAGGTGGTGGGAGGGGCGGGAAGGGGAGACACATCAGAAGGAATAGCCCGCAGGGAGGTACGAGGTGAGTCCTAGGAACCAGGTCAAGGTCGGTACACACTGGAGCGGAATAGCGAGGAGGAATGGGAGACCCGGGTGCTGGGTTGTGAGCACACACCGTGTGGTGAGTTACGAGATACGAGAAAATATTTGGCCTTGATGCTGAGGCAATGAGGAGCCTTTGGCGCTTTAAATGTGTCTGCATGGGTGGAGGGGACATTTGAGGTTTTAAAAACTGCCCTGGCAGGCAGGTGGGAGAATGGCTTGGTGGGGGCAGAGGTGGCAGCAGTGAGACCTGTCGGAGGCTGTTGTCATCCATGTGAGAGGAGGGCGGGAACAGAACGAGGAAGAGGAGTGGAAGCCCTCTAGAGACACGAACCAGTCAGGTTGAGTGATGTACTACAGGCGGGCACGAAGGAATCGGGCTGGTTCCTGGTTCCACGGGAGCTCATGCGTGGGGAAGCTCTGAGCTGGGAGTCTAAGGCTTGGGCTGATAAGACACGCCCAAGACCTCACAGCCAGGCTTGACCTTGGACTTCTGATCGGTTTCTCAAGAGGCAGTTCAAGTTGAGCAGAACAGGGTCCCGGGAGCACTGCTTTCTCTGGCCCCCTACATTGTAAAATACTGGAACAACCCCAGTCATCACACTGTGATGCCCCACCTCCACCCGTAGCCAGACATTTCAGAGATGCAAGCCAGGGGCCCCAGCTCCCCAACCTGGAGGGCTCTAGGACGTCACACCTGGGAACCTACATTCCAACTCTGCTTCAAATACTTTCACTGACCGTAAAATGGTATCGATCATGCACATGCTCGTTAGAGAGTAGCAAGCAACAAGGGACTAGAAAATATATATATAGATTTTTTGTGTTGTGTTGTTTTGTTTTATTTTTTATTTTTTTAACTTTATTGAGGAATAATTGACACATCTAATTATAAGTATACAGTGTGATGATTTGATATATATATTCATTGTAGAATGATTACCAAGATCAAGACAATGAATACATCCATCACCTCACATAGTTAATATAGTTCATTTTTGGAACATATTTTTATTGAAAATCATGGGTGGGAGTGAGACATGGAGATGAGAAGGAAGGAGATGGTGGATAGACCCATGAAGTATGTCCATGTGTTGACCTGCTGCTCAATCTTCACAGCGCCCCTAACAAGGTAACTATCATTTTCTCATTTTTCAGATAAGAAAAAATAGGTGAGGGGAAGCCGGAGTGGCTCAGTGGGTTAAGCGCTCACTTTGCAGCGCTGGGGACCGAGGATCGAATCCCGGCCCCGGCCTGTGCGGACCCATATGCTGAACTGGGAGCTCCCCCAGTTCAGTTCTCTCTCTGTCTCTGTATCTCTCTCTCTCCCTCTCTCTCTGTCAAAAACAATAAAAATTAAAAAAAAAAAAAAAGAAAAAATAGGTGAACAGAAGTGGTCCAAGTTGTCCACATTCCTCAGTTCCTATGTGCAAACTAGCACTTCTCACCCATGGGTAGGCAAGGCCTTAAGACAAGAGAAATGGCTTCCAAGGTCAAAGTTCAAAGTGGCTTTTTGATGACAGTCTTCCCGGGGACCAGTTGAGTGGCTAGTGGCTAGGACCTCTGAAGGTCTTCAACTTGAATAATCCAAGGCTATTCTAAGAAAGAAATTGGCCTCTCTTGAGATGGGCCCATGCAAATAAATATGCTCTCCTCAATTTTTAGAAGCTAGGGTTTCACAGAGGCAGTGGGCAGGCCAGAGACGTGAGGAGAGGAGCCACCCCCTGGCCAGGAGGACTGTCCCCCACGATTCTCTCTCCTCCGGCCACTCGGGAGGGCAAACGGCGAAGGAGACACTGTTTGCTGATCAGCAACTTGGGCAAAACTTAATTGCTTCTCTGAACCTGAAAAATATCAAACTGCATAAATAAATGAGCTTTAAATTATTAATCAGCCATTTACATGTAGAGTTGGCGCAGGAACGTTCATTTAATTTCTTATGATAAGCTGGCTGCGGTGGCTTGTGATTCGAGGGGTCAGAGACAAACCGAACAGGGAAGAAAATGAAGGCCGGCCGGAGGTGGGCCATCTCAGGCATTTTGCATTTAAGATTAGGAGAGAAGGAGTTTGTGGCAAGAAAGGGTGGGAGGAAGTTCTCCCGCAGCCCCAGATTCAGGCCACTTTATCACAAAGAAACAAAAATAGGAAGTCCACCTTCATCAACCTCAGGGCTGCCTCTTGGAGTGGACTGAATGACTCAGAGGGACACTGGGCTTCTGTGAAAGGTGATGCACTTGACTTTCTCGAGGGCATGCATAATTAAACCCAAGGTTGGGAAGGACCCATCAGATGGGCTTGGAAATCAGGCTGGGGAGCAGGAGCTAATGTCTGTGTGGCCTGGGGGAAGGAACCCAGGAGACCCCAACCACCTGCCCGCAGCCCACCCTGACACTGTCAGGGCTTCACCCCTTTGGCTTCCAGAAGCAGGGTGGTACCAAACAGCCCTGCACCGGAAACCCACCTTAGCTACTCACTAGCTGAGCATCCTTAGCCCAGCTTCTCTCTCTGAGTCTTGGTGTCTTCGTCTATAGTGTGGCTTAATTATACCTCTCACAGAGTCTTTGTAGGGAGGTAGCACAGTGTTTAGAAATTGCTGAGCCCCACTCCAGACATGAGTAGGACAGATGGTACTCCCACCCATGTTCTCCAGTATCCTTGCTACCCACTGACAGAGCAGACACTGGTTTTGTGAGGCGGGAGAAAGAAGGTGGGTTGAGAGCTTGGTGTGAGGGGAGAGCAGGGCAAGAGAGATGTTAGGAGTCCTCTTCTTATCTGGCTTCTGCGACTAGGTTGAGCTCTGAGACCAAGAAGCTTGAGCGTCAGAAGTTCAAAGGTTTTACAGGACTTGGGGACAGATGCCGAGCTGCCCTGGGGCCCACAACAGCCTGTGAGGTGGAGGTGGAGAGGTGTGTCCTCCGTGACCAGTGCCCAGTGCCCTGACCATGCGCCTCCTCCCTCAGCAGGCCAGTGCATGTAGCAGTGGACACAGGGCAGGAGATGAAGGTGGGGGGCTGTGGGTGCCAGGAGTGAGTCCTGCTGAGGCCCTGAAATACCTGGGGAACCCATTTCAAGCACTGAGACAGGGGAAGGGGCAACGAAACAAATAGGTCAAGATTTTCTAGTCACAGGCTGGGGGGCAGAAGCCCTGGCTCGCGTCTCTGACACGTCTGGCGAGGCATACCATAGGCGCCAATACATGTCAGCTCCCTTGCTGCTCCCCTAGTTTCCTAACCCGTGTGCATTTATCAGGTGTTGATCTTTTCCTTGGTCTGTTCTCCTGGGAAGTCAGGGGGTGGGGTTCTGTACTCTAGGCCCCAAAGCAAACATGAGCTAAGACTAACACATGCAGCAACACCTACTAAAACACCAGCTCACACTTAACGCTTCGCATTACTTTTCCTAGTTTAGTAAATGTCACTTCTTCTAATTCGCTTGAGTCTCAACACCCACCTTGTAAAGAAATAGCCCCACCTTACAGTAAAGGAAACGGAGGCCCGAGCCCCGACTTGTGTAATGTCACACAGCTCGTAAGACAAGGATGTCGCACCAGGTCCTCCCTCCGAGGGCTGGAGCGAGTCAGGCCGAGGTGGGACCAGCTTCCAGCCCGGCTTCTCCACAGTGGCCATCGCTGTGCACGGTGCTCAGCGCTTAGCCAGCGTCACCCTTATGTGTGCACAACACAGAGCTGCCCTGCTATTCCCGTGGTGTGCAAGAACGCTGCACTCGCAGAGGCTGTGTGCCCTTCAGTCCAGTGAGTAGAGAGTCAGGACTCCCGCAGAGCAGGCCAGAGGCCCAGCGCCCCTCATCTTAGCTGATGAAGCGCCCCCCTCAGTCCAACAGACCTGGGAACGACGACCTGCAGAGCTGCCGTAAGGACCAAAAGGCGACCACAGAGCACAGAACACAGACTGAGCTCGCAAAGGACTGTGTGCCCTTCCTTAGGCCACATGGCTTCTCAGACCCAAGCTGGGACGAGGGGACCGACAGGAAGACAGATGAGACACAGGTGACTGAGCAAAGAGACGTCAGCAGGAGGCCGCTGCTCCCCAGGGGGCAGGTCTGGCCTCCCCGTCTTGTGCTCACCCCAGGACCCGGGTCTGCGTCCCAGCCAGGCCCTGCATCTCTCTGCCTATGAAGGAGTCAGCAACACAGCTGGGCGTGTTATCAACAGTTGCCACCTGCATTGCCATCACTTCATGCCCACATCCCACTCTCCCTGCCATGGGCTGTTCACTGCTCCATTTCTATCAGTGTTAGAATGGACATGGCTTCAGTGAAAGAATGGTGCTGGTTCTCGAGTGACATGGGCCTGCATCTGAAGCCTGAGGGGCCTTGGGCAGGGGACTGCCCCTCTGGGCACCCTGGTTCCTGCCTGGAAAATCAAGGTGGTCCCGACCCAAGGGCGTGGTCCCGACCCAAGGGGACGGCCTGCTACAGGTCAGGGCCCTGCCGGCATCCGCATAGCATCACCGTCTCTCCTGTGACTGCCCTGGACGCAGCCTCAGAGGCAGCAACATGGAACAGAAAGGTCCCATTTGCCGCAGGACTGTGTCTTAGAAAGTTAGGGCGGGGAGGGGGGAGGGTGAACACCTATGCCAACTCTGTGTTTAGTAGTTTTTGTTTCTCAGCTATTAGCCTTTGCCTCTGAAAACACTTCCGTAGGGTAACAGATTCACTTCTTAAACAATGTTTTAATTATCACTTCTTAAAGATAGTATATTGGTTGAGGTTGAATTTATGATACAGTGGAGGTATATGTTCTGTCACCTATCTTTAGATTTTATAACAAAGCGGGGCCCTTCTTGCAAGCATCATATGAAGTGAACACTTATGTCCATCTTATAGGGCTTGGAGAATCATTTCATATTTTACATTATGACAGGAGTTGATGACTTTTACGTCTTTTGTGACACACTAATGGTCACTGCTTTGATTTAGCTGTCCTGGGGTCATTTGCTGGGACGTCATCACCGATTACTGCATAGCAAGGTTTAGTTGCTAAGGATAAATGAGAAGAAGCATGTTCCCAAATCCCACGTGTTTTGTGTGGAGTTTGGGAGGAAAAACCCCATTTTCTCCGGAGTTGCTTTCATTCTAAGCGAGCACAGAATTGAACCTGAACAACAAGGGCTCAGCTAGTCATCAGCTTCAGTACTGTCCTCTCTCCCTTTCTGGGCCCCTCCTCTTCCTGGGTGAGCACCTCTGAGCCCCTGAACTTGTATAAATAATGCTACGTGTCTTTGGCTGGGGACAGGTAAAGTAGTAAGACCAGACCCGTACTCGTGCTGGTCCCACTGTCCTAGACCCTACAGTCCCACATCAAGACCCCGGCCTCAGCTGCCTGGTCCCTGCCTTCTCTCAGCCCAAGAACGCTTCTCCTAGTTGGGGTGGGGGCCTAGCCAGACCCGACGCCCCCCCCCCCCCCACACACACACACCTCCTGTGTGGGTCTAAGCACGCAGCCTTGTTTCCTCACCTGTAAGACAGGGATGAACCTCCCGTCTCCACAGGGCTGATGGGACACTATGATCCTGAAGGGGGAAGTCATTTGTACACTGCAAAGAACCTATGGCTCTTACTAGTATTCTATCTTAACGAGATAAGCAGACACTCATCTAACTGTATTCATTTCTTTTAAAATGCAAGTGATCTAAAGTCTCTCTATGGGAAAGACAAACACTGATGTCACTTAAAGGTGGAATCCGAAGGTCAAAACAAAGGAATGAGCAAAACAAACAGACTTATAAAGAACAAACTGATGGCTGACTGGATGGGGGGTGTGGGGGTGGAGGTTGTACAAAAAGAAGCTGAAGGGAATTAAGAGGTATAAACTTCCAGTTATAAAATAAACAAGTCACAGGGATACAACGTACAGCATTAGAAATGTAGTCGACCTCCCCCTTCTCTCTCTCTCTCTGTCTCTCTCTCTCTCTGTCAAACAACAATAAAAATAAATCTTAAAAAAGAAAAAAAAAAAAAGGAAATGTAGTCAATAATACTGTGATAACTTTATGTGGTGACAGAAGGTTACTTGGATTGTAGTGGTGGTCACCTCATGAGGTATATAAATGTCAACTCATTATGTTGCACAGCTGAAACTAATATGTCAACTATGTTCTAATAAAAACAAAAACCAAGTCTCTCCATTGAAGGAGGAGCACTTGGGTTTCCAAGGATGTAGTTGTGGGAAGCTTTGCACCTCTCCTTGCCACCTGCTCACAGAGAATGGGACCTCCCCTCCCACCTCAGAAATGGGCTGGGCTGGGTGGTTCTTGAGGACCTGCTAATCTGAGTGGTGGGCCTACAGTGCTGGGAGGGACTCATAGGTGGAAAGGGAAGCTACTAGGAGAGCTGTAGTGTGTGTGTGTGTGGGGGGGGGGTGGCGGGGCATGTTCCCTGCTTCCAAGGGTGCCTGGTGCTCACCTGGCCATTAAGCTGACACTCAGGTCCTTGGAACTGTGGCCAACATGTATAAGCTCCACAGGTCAGAGCGTGGAGGGAAGACAGGGCGAGGGCCCCCCAGAACCCCTAACAAGCTTTCTGGGCCTCCCGTATCTCTATGTGGTAGCATACCAGACCCAGGTTGATTTATGTGTTCAACAAACTGAGCGGTTACTGTAAAGAGGTCTCTATGACAGTCACTAGGAATAGGGACATTAGAGAAGGATGAGGAAAATCTAGAATTGATTCCGTTTCTTTCTCACAGAAATTCTCTGTGTCATTCTGGGTTTCTGTATGGCTCTAACGTACACATTCTCTCTGCATGTATGTGCATACACATTCACACACCCATGCACACACACATACCCAGCCCACATGAACACACCCAACACACACACATACTCGT
Organism: Craseonycteris thonglongyai; assembly: GCA_004027555.1. NCBI lineage: Eukaryota > Metazoa > Chordata > Mammalia > Chiroptera > Craseonycteridae > Craseonycteris > Craseonycteris thonglongyai. The sequence continues at coordinate 69,604 of PVKE010000166.1, read as the reverse complement.
ACACAGATGTGCACACACAGCTCACACATGCACCTCATTCCTTGCTCTCTTAGAGGCCCCCGGGGCTGAAGGTACTTTCTGGAAGCTGGGGGGGAACCTGCCCCTCCTCCCCACCTAGCCTTCTTCCAAACAGCGCCCCTCAGGCCTGCTCTGACCCCACCCTCCTTGCTGGACCAGCTTCCATGGCTCTCAGGAGTTCCAACCCCCAACCCCTCTACCCCCACTTCCCCACACCTCCCACCCACCTGCACACCCCACCTCCCACTCTTCACCCCACCCCCAGCGCCTTCAGCTTCTAAGACTTAGAGAAAGAGAGAAAGTGAAGCATGATGAGCGCAGACCGGGGAGCGGAGCAGAAGGGGCCCCAGGCCGGGCCCGGAGTAGAAGTCTCCGGAGCACTGTGGTCACCTTGTGGTTCAGGCCCAGAGGCTCATGCAGGCGGTTGTGGGGAGCGTGACAACTGGCGAGACGATTCGCAGAATTTCTCAAGGTTTTGTAATAAAAGATGACAGCACAAAGCCTGAGATAACAAGGTGCCTGGGCTCCGTGCCAAGAAGTTGGGCAGCAGTGACAATGAGGGCAGGGACAGAAATGGAGGTCACTCCTCTTCTGGCAAAGGAGCCCAAATGGAGCCCTTCTGAGCACAGGCAGTGAGTGCACTTGGACGGGCACACTTGTTGGAGGCTGGGGTGGGGCGTGCTGAGAATAGGAGGGCAGGCCAGTCCATTCCTGACAAGCAGGCCTGCTCTGGGATTCTTCACTTGGGTCTCAACCACAGGCTGCCTGCAGGAGGGTCAGATCTTGGATATTTTGGCAACCATCTCCTCCCTTCTTTGCCATCTCGGTACAGACATGACCCTGGCCGGAGTGGTAGCAGACCACAGTGGACATCACAGGAAGAAAGCCTGGGAGGGAAAGCCCTACAGGAGGCTAGGCTGGGTCTAAAAACCTTCAATGAGCAGACAGAGCCACGGACACAGGGACTCATCCATACTCCAAGGATATGGGACCACGTCTTCCTCCTTCGCATGGCACTCAAGGCCCACTCTGGGCCAGCCCGCTTTTTCAGTATTATCTCCTGTACTTGCCCCACTGACATGGCCACCCCACCAGACTATCTGCTAGGCATCCCGCACACGCAGCTCTCTGATGCCTCAGTGCCTTTGCACCTGCCAGTCCTTGTGCCCATAACGCTCTTCCCTTTCCTTCCTGCCTGGTGAATCCAGAACCTGCTCAAATATTTTTTCTTCTGTGAAGACTTCCCTTGGCATCCAGAGCTGAACTCATCCCCAGCCCTCTGCACGGGGCCTGACCCTGCAGCCATCCACTGTGCACACCCCTCCATTATGATTTGCTTTTCTGCCTGCCTCTCTTCCAGGCTGTGAGAAGAGGAAATGTGTCTACATTTACCTCTTGCTCCCAGTGTTCTAGGTCAGAGTCTGGCCTCCAGCAGGCACTTGATGATAATGAGGGGGTGGATGGATGGGAAGAATAAAGGAAGGATCCAGGCAGGCGGGGGTTCCTCCCTTGGGGCTGGCTGACCAGATGGGGCAGGTACTCCACAGCTTATCACCTCCAATTGAGCTCAGTCCTAGGACCTGTGCTTCCTCTGCAGCTAGCTGGGGTTCCACCACTTGCCAGGAAGCCTTCCGCATCACTTCTCACATCAGAGGCCTTGGCCGAGACCCTACCCTCCTCCACCCTCATACTCTCAGACCTTGGATCCTAAGTGAGGGCTTCATGCCTGAGAAATGGTTTGGACACCAAAGCCTCCCAGGGGGTCATGGAAGCCCAGCTTTCCCCTTAGAAACCACCAGAGGATGACAGATGCCATGAGAATGAAGATGAGAAAACTCATGAGTCACAGGTCAGCGCCATTAACTACTACTCACTGGGGTTGTTGTTGTGTTCCCTCCCTCCTGTCCCCACATAAAGGCCTCCTACCCAAGACAAGAATCCTCAGGACCCCTCCCACACCTAGGGCGACATCAATGCCCTCTAGAGCGACAGGACTCAGTCACGCAGAAGAGTTGCCAAAGCAGGGTGAGCAGGGTCAAGGAGGTGGGCAGAGGCTGACAGGAACTGCTTTCAACCAGACTGAACTGGTTTGGCTGTGTCAGCAGTGGAAGTGAGTGGTTCACACCTGGTGAGTTGGAATGGCCAGGGACGTCTGGAAGCCAGGCGTTTTCCAGAGCTGGGTCTATTGAGCACACAGAAGAGGCCCCGGCCCTGTGGCTTTCATGGGACAGGGCCCAACACACGTCACTCCCAAGAGACAGTCAAAAACCCGGGGCTATGACTTCCTGTCTCCTCAGTCCCGGCCCTGTTTGGCAGGGACCTCCAGTGAAGCCCAGGAGCTAGAGCACCTTTCTTGCCCTGGACACGTAAGAGTTCCCAAACAACTCTCTGTATCTTGGCTTTTCATTGAAGCCCCTCAGAGAACTGTTTATGCCCATAGCTTGTGAGCAGTCTCATTGTCCTGTGTGTCCTCCCTTCTGGAAATTTCTGTCTCCCATCCTCCATGGAGCCTCAGAGCCAGGCTGCTGTTCCTCTAAGGAGAAAAAGGCAGCGGCAGCTTGGGGTCCTGAAGTCCTGGCCCAGTCTTCCGCAGGAGGCTCACCTTGTGACGACACAACCAGGCCTCTCCTCGGAAGCCTGCACGGGCCTCCTCTCAGCCCGGCTTACTTTTCTAGACAGACCCAGGCCTTTCCGGTTCCTCTCACCCCGTGAGGCCCCAAATCAAGACACCTACCAGGACTCCCACTTTGGGGAAGAAATGGGTTCTCGGTGAGACGACGGCAGAGCCTGATTCAGGCCTGGCCTGTCGCTGGGCAGTGTCACGGCTGTGGCCCTCAACTCAGTTCTCTCCTCTGTGAAAAGGTTCCATACAGAACGCCTGCTGCATGGGGCCGCCCGCAAGCATTCAGGGAGAAGACGGGACCTCCGAGCTTGGCCGGCATGACGCACAGTAGGTACTCAATAGCCAGCACTCCCTTCCTGCCCTCTTTCTGCCAGGGTGGATTTAGCATGTCCCCCGTGACGGGCTCAGGTTTCTCCCCTCACCAGGTGGGTACATCTGCCCTGGGCAACTCACCCAAGCTCTCTGGCCCTCCCTCGGCTTTGGGGGAGAGGGCCCCGGTAACGGTTGCCACATCAGAGGCTCACAAGGAGGACACTCACACAGCGTTCAACACAGCGACTGCACGTGGTAACTGCTCAGCAAGTGGTGGAGGCTCTGCCGTTTTTAGCCCACACCCCTGAACAGGAGCACACAGCTCTCTCGTGGATGCCAGGGCCACATACACCACAGCCCCCAGGGCCCTGCAAGAGCCAGGCGGAGGTGCCGCACCAGCCACAGCCCCCAGAAGCTGTTCCCTCAACCACACCTCTCGAGCGCATCAACATCACCTGTGGGACACTTGGCACCACGGCGTCACCCACAGGAACACTGCTCCTGGGGTCAGGCCAGGAAAGGGACCAGTGAGTTCCCAGAAGAGGAGGACATCTCCCTGTAGCTTGACCACCTGGCCGTGGAGGGGCGAGGGGAGCCAGGCCTGCTTCTAGCCCAGCTACTGGGTGGGAGAGCAAAGGCTTGGAGCGGCGCAGGGCCCATGTAAGCGTAGAGGCTAGTTGATAGTGGAGATCCAGATTCAAAGGCACAAGTGAAGGCACCAGTGCCATCTGCCAGTCAGTGCCAGCCCACGTCACCTGACTCTCTTGTCACTGCTTTTGCCACCTCACCACGGAGCCGGACCCCTTTGAATGCATACAGGCACAGTTTCAATCACTTTTGAAAATGCATCATTTTTATCCCTGACTTCTGGCCATTTTATTCCTTGACTTTTTGTCGCGATAGACTCTGTGGAGATGTAATTCACATAACACGCAATCAACCATTCTGAAGTATATGGTTCGGTGCATTCACAATGTTGTGCAACCTGCAGCTTTGCCTACTGTCAAAGCTTTTCATCACCCCACCACATCCTCCTCCAATCCTCTGGTACCCTCTAAACTCCTTTCTGTCTCTATGGACAACGCTTATTCTGAATATAACATCTAAAAGGAGTCATACAACATGTGGCCTTCATGCTTAGCTTCTTGTCCTCAGCGTATTGTTTCTGAGGTTTGTCCACACACAGTATGCATCAGGACTACCTTCTTCTATGTGATTAAATCATATTCCACTGTATAGACACCCTAGTCAGTCATCGATGGAAATCTGGGTTGTTTCATTTTAGACATACACCCAAATGGAAAGACTAACATAATGAGCACCCATTTTCCCACTCTGCAGATGCGGGCAAAAGACCAGACAAGGGTGCTTGGGGCAGCATTGAAGGGGTCGCTCACGGCTGGAGTCTGCAGGTGCAGGGTGGACCCTGAGGGTGATAGATCCTGTGGATGTCTCTTCTGTGTTGGCCCTGGGCCTGTTGCACCATTTTAATCTGCTGCATACTTGCTTTATCCCACTCTCCTCGTATGAACATCTGTTTCTTTCTAAATAGTTTGCAGATAGGTTATAGACCACACAACACCAGGCTCACCTCTTCTCAGAAGGATATTCTACATAGTGACACATCCATTTCCACACCATAATTCCATGGAACCCCTACCTCTAGTCTATAATCACATTTCCCAACTGCCGCAAATCTGATTTTCATGGATTTTTTTCCTTATTGGTTTGGTTTATTGTTTGATTTGATTTTAAGCAAGATCTTAGGAAGTTTCCCATATCCCATGCAGATATTGGGTCTCTTTTGTGCTAACATGACATTGGCAGTGGCCTTTTAAAGAGCCCACACCTCAAGTCTTTTAGAATAGCCCACACTGTGGATTTGCCTGATTATTCTCTCTTGCTGCTGTTTAACCTGTACCTCTGTCCCCTGTAAATCTGCTGAGCTGGAAGTTGGGACTAAAAGCTCAACATTTTGGCAAGAACATTCCAAAGGTGGTGTCATGCTCTTCGTGACACGTGACATCAGTGGGCCTGCGTGGCAGGTTGTTCACAAGGCTGAGTTTGATCAGTTGAATAAACTTGTGACCACCATCTTTCTCTATTGTAATGGTACATTCCCCCTTTTTATTAGCAAGTGATCTGCAGGAACTACATAAATATCCTGTCCCTCAACAACCTTCTACCCAGTCAGTGGCTTTTAGTACCTAATGATGACCTCTGCTTGAATCAAGGGCTACGTGCAAGGTTGCAAAATGATGACTTCTGACACTATCCTTTCTTCCACATTTCTCAGCTGTCATTCTTTGTAAAGATTTCTTTCTCTCTCTCTCTCTCTCACTCTCTCTCTCTCTCTCTCTCATACACACACACACACAGCACTCTAATGCATTAATTATTTTATTTGTTTAATGTGAAATTATAAACAAATATTCTATTTGTTTAGTTCATTATAGTCATTATTCTTTTTGATGCTCAGTTTAGCCAGAGGGATTCCCTCGAGTCCACTTTTGCATCTCTGGGACATGACCCCACAAGGCTTCAAGCCTGTCCTTGCTTCTTGGCATGATACAATGTTCCAGACTCATTTCATATACCTCCCTTTCCTCAGAGCTGAAGTCAATCATTTCTCCAGAAAGATCTAGTTTCTTTTGCTGGGCACTTGTCTTAGAAATCAAGATTTGCACACTGGGTGGTTTCATTGCTCCTGGGGTTCTTGCCTCCAGGGTCTTTCGATTGACAGAGGGTGGGAGGAAAATGAGTTTATAGTATTATTGGTTCAAATTTAAAAATTAAAATAATTCTTTTTGTCTGCAGTTATCCTCCCAAATTAACTTATGGTTAGGTTCATTTGTTTATGTTTGTGCACAACTAAGGGAGGGTAGTCTAATTTTTTTAAATTTGATTTCATTTTCAAACTTATAAATCAAGTATATGGTTAAAAACATAACCCTATATTTAAAATTATATTTGGAGAAGTTTTACTCTCCTTTCAAAGCTCTCACTCCGTTCCCACCTCCCTCCTTTTGTTTCTGTTTTTTTCTTCCTCTGTTTCTTTATATGTGAGTGTGTATACACATGTGCGTACATGTGTGTGTGTGTGTGTGAGGTAAGTGTGTGCACATATATGGATGCATGCACACTCTTATTTTCCTTTCTTTCCTATAAAATTTATCTTAAAGATGACGATAGGAGCCTAGAGTTCTGGGGGAGAAAATAATTTGAAAAGAATCAATTTGCTTTTGATTTGTAGATCCACTCCCCGCTAGCTGTGCAGCTTGAACTAGTCATATAGCCTCTTTGAGTCTCAGTCTCCTTATTTGTGAAATGAAATAACAATTCCTACCTTGTCTGGTTTGGGCTAGGATTAAGCTTTTTCTCATATCACATAAAGTATTAAATTCTACATAGAATAAGAAACAAAATATAAAAAACAAACTAAAAAGACATTTTAAAATTCTTTTTTAAAGAATTTTTAAAATTTCCTCTGTGAGACACAAACCCCAGGATATATAAAGAAAAAGACTTTGGTTACTCAAAAAGAAAAAAAAAGAAATCAAAATAACTATGACAAAGGACAACATCCTTAACAGTGTTAAAACACAAGTAACAGACAAGGTGAAAGTGTTTCCAATATATTTAAAACATGTCAGACACAAACCCTTGAAAAAACTGCTTGACAGTTTCTAATAAAGCTTAAACATTCACTCACCTTATGACCCAATTATTTCACTCTTAGGTATTTACCCAAGAGAACTGAGAACATGTGTCCACACAAAGTCTTGTGTAAAAATATGCACGGCAGCTTTATTCCTAATAGCCCTAAACTGGAAACGACCCATATGTCCGTCACCTGTGTGACAATGTGATACTACTTTAGCAATGAAAAGAAACTATAGAAACATGTAACAACATGAATGAATCTCAAAAACAACATGTTAAGCAAAAAAAGGCAGATATAAAAGTGCTTATTTGTATGATCCCATTATACAAAGTTCAGGAAGACACAAATCTGATCACTAGTGACAGAAATCAGAACAATGGTGCCCTTGGAGGTACGAGCTAGAAAGAGGCCTGAGGGAACGTTCAGTAGTGGTGAAGACATTTTGTACTGTGATATCAGCGATGATTACCTGAGTGAACACGCTTGTCAGAACTCTTCAAACTCTCCACGTAAGATCTACGTATTGTACCGTAGGTAAGATGCACCTCAATTAGAAAGACAATGGATTAAATAGAGCATATACAAAGAGCTCCTCAAAATCACTAAGAAAAGGATAAGTACCACAGAAAAATGGGCAAAGCCTATAAACAAACAGCTCATTATGACAGACATGTACATGTTCAACAAACAAAGAAATAAGTGTTCAGCTTCACAAATAAGCTCAGACATGCATGTTAAAACAATCAGATTTTATTTTTGCCCAGCAGGTTGGCAAAAGTTAAAAAGATCAATAATATGAGATGCTGGCAAGAAAGAAATTGGGGAACTAATCACTCATGTATTATAAATTGGTGAAGGTTATTAAAAGGCAATTTGGCAGTGCCTTTCAAAATTTAAGAGGTATATGCCCCATTGACAGGGAACTACAACTTCTGAAAACCTAAACAAAATGGAAATTCTCTTTAACCATGGTATTTCTGTACCATGGAATAAAGTAGTTCTATATAGATATGAAAGGACATATAACTAAGTGAACAAAAGCAGACTGCAGAATAATATATAGCATGGCATGATCCCATTTGTACAAAAATATCTAAGTGTATGCAACCACATGCATATGCATATAAATGTCCATAGAGGGGGCAGAAAAATTTTACTTTGATTGCTGACAGGATTATTTCTGGGGAGGGGAGCAGGGGTATTTGGTAAAGGAGAAGATACCTGTATTGCATTGTATGTTTTTAGTAGTATTTTTATACTTAGAGTGTATTCCTATATTCTTGGTGTAATTTAAAGAAGCAAACATAAAAGAGTCTTGACAAAGTCTTAGATGCTAACCAAGGATTTATTAAGGACTTATTGAATATATATACTTAGCACTTAATATTCATAGATGCCCAGCGTAGGACGAGGGGGCAAAGAAACCCCAAGAAATGTGCCCCACACAAACCTCTGTCCGTTCACCTCATGGTGACCACATGATGCTAGTCATGCTACATACAGTGACTGCTGTCATCCAACACGCAACATGCACTTGAACACATTTGGCAGCTGGAGTGCATGAGCATTCAAATGTACTCAGACATGTGCGGTGGGCACGTGGGTGATGTGAGGAGAATCCTTTCCCTGAAACTTAATAATGCACATTAATAACCCCTTACTCAAAATCCTGGGGACCACATGTGTTATGAAAATCAGAAATTTTTATGATTTTAGTAGATACTAGCACACAAAATCTGTATGTTGCATAGTACTTGTAGCAGAGTCCAAGGCAAAGCCTTATAGTCAAACACACAATAATCCTGCGGTGAAATGCCCGAATAATCATACTGACTACAGACTAAATAGCTACAGGTCAGTTCAAGTCAGATTCTGTAGCCAAATGAATCTGTGCTCAATGGACAAAATCACCTTGTGGAGGTTGAGATCTTTCTGGATTTGGGAATTGTGTGGATAAGAGACTGTAGAGCAACATGATCCCTAACGAGGGCTTACTTTTTAAAAACCGTTTCTGTGACACAATGTCTGCTATTTAATATCATCTGTCCTGTCATAGTTGAGCACGTAGCGGGTTAAAGGAGTGCTGGTGCCCAGGAGGCCAGCCTCAGTCATGCCAATAATTTCCACCTGTGGCCAAACTAGATTAAGATTAGGAAAATTCCTTTCCCACACGAGCTTTTGCATTTTTTTCATTTCTACTCACTCCTAGGAATGGTAAAGGGCATCATACAGTCATATCCTTGCATACACGGCACAGGGTGGACTGAATGGAGGTTCTGCCGGACCCGCACTCTTTCGTTCCTGGGCTCAGATCTTCATCAACTAATGTAAGGAAATAAATCAGCACGTGCATGTCAACCTCAGACCACCTAGGTCTAATGCACAAAATTTCATATTGCCACTTCTCACAGGAGTCTGGGGTCTAAAACTTTGCTACCCATGTAAGTGAGGGAACCTCCAAGCAGGAAAAGTGAAGTGGGCCCAGGTTGGCGGTGCCCCCTGGTGGCTGGAAGAAGCAAATACAAATCCTCTTTGGAGAAAAGTGTTCTCAATCTGATTTACCAAAGAGAAACTACAAAAATCACACTCAAAGCAATGAGTCACCATGAGTAAGAGTCAGCAGAGACAACAAGGAACAAATTTCAAGTAGGGTTTTTCAATCTCAGAGCTACTGAAGTTTTGGACCAGATAATTCTTTACTCTGGGGGCTGTCCTGTGCCTTTTTAGCAGAATGCCTAGTCTCTACCTGCTAGATACCAGTAACACACACATAAACACTCTAGTTTACACAACCAATAATGTCTCAGTGTCTCCAGATATTCTCAAATGTCTCTGGAGGAAATCATTGTCTGCACGGGAAGACCACTGATTTAGATCTTCAAAGAACTTCAAATATTAGAATAATGAGATAGGTCCTAAAGTAACTGTATACAAAATGCTTAAAGATGTGGAAGATAGAATGGGAAAAATGAATAAGAAATAAGAAACCACCGAAAACTACAGGCTGATATTTATAAAGGCTCAAATTGAATTTCTATAAATAAAAAATATAATCTTTGAAGTTAAAAATTCCATGGATATGATAGACACAGATAAAGAAGCAATTAATGAATTAGAAGAGATATTTAAAGAAATTACCCCTTGCTGCAACAGACAAGCAAGATGAGGAAAAGAAACATGTGACAGAGAGGATAAGATACAAGGAAAACATGGTAGAGAGGCTAAGATACAACTAATTGTAATTGGAGCTTTAAAAAGAACAAATTATGTGAATAAGAATGAGACAATATTTGCAAAGATACCAAACAGGATGAAAGTGCAAAATGTTGTGAGTTGGATGTAGAAAAGCTGAGGACTGAGCCTCAAGCGCTCATCATTAAAACTGAGACACTGTCAATTATACCCACTAGGCTTGTGTACCTGAAAATAATATAAAATAATGTTGAGTGTTAACTATAAGTTAAAAGTGTATACGAGGGTTGTCCAGAAAAAAACTTCAGCCATAAATGCCTCTATTTTTTATATTACATGGCTGGATACTTTCCACACAGCCTTTGTACAGTCCTGGGATGTAAAGTATAGCATAAGAGATGCAGTCAATGCTATTGTAATGTGCGGTGTCAGATGTGCAGTAGACTTGTTGTCACTTTGTGAGGTGTGTAAATGTCTAATCGTTATGTTGTTCTGTACATCTGAAACTAAAAGCAAAACAAAACAAAAACCTGAGACACTGATCTAACCAGAAGGGCCTTGCTGGTGTCATGGCCTTGATGTGAGAGTCCAGTGACAGGAGTCATCCCTGTGGACAACTGACCAGAGCGCGGCATGTTGAAGGGTATTCGTTCAATGTTGCATGAAGATATCTCGGTCTGAGCCCTTCATTTTACAGGACAACTGGGGAGAGTCACTGGAGCTGGGATGGGGAAGGGCAGAAAGGAAATAAGATGGTGTTCTCAGCAGGGGGAAGAACGCAAGCAAAAGAATGGGAGAAAGACTAAACGCTTTATGAGAAAAGATAAATGGGGATCCTGTTTGATCATGTGGGGGAACATTTAAGAGAGCAATGATAAACCTGATTGGGTAGACAAGGTGAAACGGTCTGGGGAAGGCCCTTGAGAGCTAAGTAGGTGTGCTTGGACTTGAAACTTTAGGCTAGGGGTCCACAAACTACGCCCTGTGGACCAAGCCTGTTTTTGTAAATAAAGTTTTACTGGATCACAGATACATGCATTTACATATCATCTGTGGCTGTTTTTGCACTATAATGGCAGAAATGAGTCCTTACAAAGGCACTGTATGGCCCTCAGAACCTAAAGTATTAACTCTCTGGTTCTTTACAGAAGAAGTTTGTTGATTCATGATCTAGGCCCCGGTAGTCAGCCAATGAGGCCTTTCAGTCGATGACCCACACGAGGACAAACCCGGAAGTGGCTAAAGGTCGGTGCGTGCTGTAAGGAGGAGAAACATGCCTAACTTACACTGAGTTCCTACTGTATACCATCCCTCCTCCCACATTATCTTTATTCTCACAACCACTACGCTGAGAAGCTACCACTATTTTTTTCAAAGATGAAGAAAATGGGGTCCAGAGAGGTTAAGTGACTTGCTCGAGGTCAGCCAGTGTTTTAGGCAGAGCTGAGATTTCATTTCAATTGGTCTGGACTCCAGAGCTCATGTTCTTCCCACCGCGCCTCAGCACGTTTCAAGGCACTGTGTATCCCAGATAGGAGGGGACAGCCCCCGGCCAATGAGCTAACTATGGTGTGTCACAGCCAGGAGTAGTCCAAATCGGGAGGTGGTAAATGTTTTCCTCTCCTCCTGACAACAGATCCAAGGGCCCACTCTGACCCCGAGGGGGGACCTCTGGCCCAGGACTTCTCTGAAAATTGCTCCCAACGTGTCCAAACATTGCCTCCACCCGGTGCCTCCAGAAGCACTGACTGGGCCAGGAATGCCTATCACCCATCATCCCTCCAGCCTCATCTCACAGCCTGATGCCTGCGGCAGTTGGGCGATACCATCTCCCCATCTATGAAAAATACATGAGGGTTGGCAGCGCTGCTCTGTGCCACCCACAAGAGATGACCCAGTTGATGTGCAGTGAGATTGCAACGGAGCCTCTGCACTGGTCCCAGCCGGATCCCAGGCCCTGGAGCACCGCCCAGTGGGGCTTGTTTGCACCCACAACCTGGCTCCTGTTCCTCCTGTGACTCATGAGAAAGAATCCTCATCTGACAGCGACCATGACCACTCTGTCCAGAGAGGGCCACACAGATCTGCTTCTCGGTTTTGTGGTCAAACTGGTTCTTGAAACTTCCCCAGAGTTCCAGTGGGGTTGAGTCTGTCTGTGAGGAACTGGAACTGGCTGCCCCTCGGAGTTGAGCTGGTTGAAAACTTGAGAAGCCCAGAGAAAGAGGTTAGGAAAGCGGGACTTCTGCCTAAGGCCTTGGTCATTTATATTGGTACGAGATGCAATGGAAGTCCCCCTAGTGGGTCCCCAGATGCCATGCCACATAACCTCTGACCCCCAGGGTGTCCAGGAGGAAATGGCCACAAACAAAAGCAGACAACCTTCCCGGAGTAGATGGGAGGAACCCTGTAACCCCAAGCCTAGGCTGGCCTCCCATGAGCGATTGCTACACCCTCCTACTCTCCTGTCTTGGGAAACAGTCTGAGATCTATGGCAGCTTCAGGGGACAATGGGCCCACAGCTGCTTGTGTGCCAGGGGCCAGCTATTCCAGATACAGAGGAAGGAAGTGAATGAAAGACACCGGCCCATGCTTAGCCCAGCAGCCGTCCTTCCTCAGACACAGCCCGCTGGCTCCTTAGCTGTGTCCCCAGTGCGCGCTCACAGAGGGGGCTAGAAGGAAAGGGATGGGGAAGCAGGAGAGGACAGGTAGAACAAATTGGATGAATGTCTATTATATGCCAGGTCAGTCCTGGGCACATACAAACATCGCGCTTAATTCTCACCAGGTGAAGGAGATACGATTTATTAGACTATCCCTGAGCGATCCTGAGACACAGCGCAGTATAAATGCGGGCCTAGCTCTTCCTGGACCCCAGCTCTGCTACTAACTGCCCGTGTGATCTCAGTATACTCACTAAAACAGAGGGATTAAGCAACATTCATCATCTTGTATGGTTGTTACAGCAATTAAACGAGATAATTTAGATAATAAACTTACAATAACACCTGACACACAGAAAATAAAACAGTAGTGTTAACTAACTGTGATTTTTTTGAAAAATGATTATCCTCATTTTACTGTTGAGGAAATTTAAGCCCCAGAGAGGACCAGTGACCTACCCAAGGTCACACAACTAGAGAATGGCGATGCTAGGCTTCACTTCCAGGTCTATCTGATGTTGATACCACCCATTTGAAGATTCTGAGTCCACAGGGGTTGAGACAGAAGGAGAAACTTGGGTGCCCTTGACCCCCCCAGGGCAAAGGCAGCTGCCGGGAGCTGTGGCTGTCCCCTAAGAAGGGAGCGAGTGAACCTCACAAGGTTGTAGGGTGAGGTAACCTGGGAGGGGCTCAGGGCTTCTCAGCAGCCCTGGGGCCTGAAGGGATCGCAGGAGGAGAAACAGCTTAGGGTGGCAGGAGTCTGCCCATCCCTGAATACCAGCGAATGATTATGCAGAAATGACTTCAGAAGAGAGCTCAGCCCCAGGAGGGCAGGGCCAGTGGTGGTGAAAGAGGCCTGGCAACAGATAAACAGGAAGATCGGTTGCCCAATACCAGGACAGATGCACAGCCAGCACCCACGGTGAAGGGCAGCACTGAAACATCACATCCTAGTCCGAGACCAGAGTGGCAGAAGCCCCTTCCTACGGAGCACCCTTCCTCAGCAAACCCATGTCCAGCTGTGAAGCGGGCTGGGCCCCTGGCACCAGAGGGCAGGTACCCAGCCTTCCCAAGGCATCCATTTTTCCAGCTGTGAAATGTGGGTGATCAAACTTTGCTACAGGGGAGGGTGCAGAGTAGGGGCACCCTTCCCTGTACGGAGCAGGGAGGAAGAGACACCCCCATGACCCTCTGCTCCCCACTGTGCCCGTGAGGATCTTGCCCAAACCGTCTCTTGCTCTCTGAGAACAGGGCTCAAGCTGGGGTGCTGCCCAGACCAAGGCTGCTTGAAGGCCGAACTGGGCCTTTTCGTGTTTAGACACATTTCACCCAGCTTCCCTAGCACTGCCTGCTTGCCCCCACCTGATGGAGAATAATAGCGCAACTTAAATAACCCTGGATGAGCCTGAGGAACAATGAACAAAATCCCCGGCTGCCTCCAAAGGCACTGAGCTCTCCATCATCAGCGGTTAGAGGCCAGCACCACTTGGAAAAGAGTGCCAAGGGGATTGATTCAGTGCTTGAATAGAAGTCAGAATCTGCAGCCTTTGAAACCCTCCTGGGGCAGCCTGAGTCTGACTCTGCGTTGTTGGACTTCATGGCTATTTTACAGGCAGAGCCCTAAGCCTCCTTGATAAAAAGTGCTGTCTGCCTAATGAATGCATTAGGGCATTCAAGTTCAAAGCCAGTACAATACTTGCGTGCAAGACAAAGAAAAGAATGGGGCGACAGTGTGGGAGCTGGGGGCCCCCTGAGGCCAGCAGACTTTTCTACGAAAAGAACCTCTTTACTTCCGGGGATCCAGGAGACCCAGCCCTACAGCCCAAGAAGGCTGACTGCAATCAACCCCACCCCCTTCCAAGGCCTGAGGCATACGAAACAGGAAGGAGAGGGCAAAGCACCCACTCACTCCCGGGGGCATCCTGGGATTCCATGATCGTTGCTCTGAAAACCTGTCAGAGGCTGAGCGGCATGGAAGCAGCTCTTCGGAAAACAAGCAGACAGCAGTGAAGGGAACCAAAGCCTCAATTATAATGGGGACTGGAGCCTTTGAAAAGAGATGGTTTCATGAAAAGGTGCTGTCAGAAGCTAACCATGTGGAGGGAGGCCTGTCTTCATCCACTTTCCTCCCTGTCCCTTCCCTTCTCACTTGTCAGGTGTGGCTCCCAGCCTGTAGGTCTCAGGACCTCAGTGCCTGAGATTTAACCCCTGTAGGGCAGGGATGAAGGAGCTGCAAGGGCCAGGTACACGGGCCACTTCCTGAGTGCCCCTGTGTGTTGCCCATAGTCTGTCCCTTTACCTACTCCATGACCCTGGGTTCTGGATCTGAAATCCCAATTGATATACCATCTCCTCTTCTAGACTGGATGGCGATCAGGCTTAGAGAAGATAATGCAGCCATAGCATTTTTTAATATTATCATTCATTGTTTGATCCAGGGGTCTTTTGTATTGGAATTAATCTTTAGTAAGTACTTACCTTGACAAGTAACTTCCAATTTAATCTTCAAACAGTCCTTTGATATGAGTATTATTGTGATTCCCATTTTATAGATGGAGCGACTGAGGCCCAGGGAGGTAAAGTAAGTTGGCCTGGGGCACAGTGGTAACTGACAGAGCAAGGATTGGAACCAGGCAGTCTGGTTTTGGAGCCAGGCTCTCACACTTCCGTCCTTGTCTAGCTCTCTCTAATGTTAACACACGGCTTGGTCAGCCTTCCAGAGAACTCTCTTTAATCCGTGGTCTCACCTTTAACCCCCAGGTGCTTCTGTCAGTCTTGCTCACAGGCCCCGCTTCCTCCTCTGCAACCTGCGGGCCCCAACTCTGACCTTCTTCCTGGGTTCAAGAGCTGCTGCCACCTATGGGCTTTGTGTGCAAAGATAGAGGCTCTCCACAGGATCTCAGGGCAGAGGCTGGCCTGGGGACCCAGCACCTGGCATGCTCCACCATAGTGACAAATTGGTGGCAGAGGGCTCGAAGTTTTCGTTCTGGCAAGGTTTGCATTTAAGCTATTCTGCAATGATGATCCGGACCCCACAAGAAAAAAAAGAGGTGGCAGGCTCTAACAGGAAGTACATACAAGCATTGAGATGAGCTCAGGGAGAGAAAGCTTGCCATCTGGGATAAGTCTGTCTCCTGGTACAGCCCTGCCTAAAGACAGGAATTACTGGAGCTCAGAAAGAGTACGTCCTGTTCCTGGACTACTTTTCTCTTCTAGCTCCATAAAGACTTTAATGACTGCACCATAATCCACCCAGAGGAAACCCATGAGACCATGAACGTCCCGTACTTTACAACTAAACTATGACAGATACGTCTCCTCTAAGACGTAGGGACTAGCAGGGTGCATCCGTGAGAAATCAAGAGAGCGGCCACCTCTGGGAACAGGCTGAGATGCACAGCCAGCTGTTGTCTGCGAAGGCACCGGTCTGGACCAAGGAAAAAGACAAGTTCCAAGCTTGGTTTTATTTCTAGATCTGCCACTGGCTGGCTGAGCTAGCCTCAGTGGGCACCTCCACGGGCCTCGGTGTCTAACGACGTATGTGGGGGAAGGGAGAAGAAGAGACGAAAGAGAATGGGGGTAACTTTGCATCCAAGGAGAGGCAGGCACTGTGCAAGGTGCTTTACATGAAATACCTCACAAGCTCGGCTGGCCAGGATTATATATCCTTATTTTCTTTTTGTTTTAAAGATTTATTTATTGTTTTTGACAGAGAGAGAGAGATACAGAGTCAGAGACAGAGAGGAGGGGGAGGGCCCAGAACAATCTCCATAGTTGCACATCATTGATTTTTCCACATAGTTTCATTCCACAGGTGGGTGCGGGCTGCACAGGGCAGGAACTGGGCCAGGGTTTTGCCCTGGTGAGAACTGAACTGGGGGAACTCCCCAGTTCAGCATATGGATCCGCACGGGCCGGGGCCGGGATTCGATCCTCAGTCCCCAGGACTGCAAAGTGAGCACTTAACCCACTGAGCCATCCCAGCTTCCCCTATATATCCTTATTTTCTAAAGAACAAAATGGGCTCAGAATGGGAAACTGCCATCATATAGCCGAATGCAAAGCAACAGCAACTCTAACAATGATAGTGATATGATATTAATAGCTAACATTTGCATGCTGTGTTCTGGGCAATGTATTGACTTACCTACATTTTTAAAATTTATTTTATTGCTTTGAGAAGAAGTGTGAGAGAAAGAGAGAGAGAAGAGGGGAGGGCCCAGAGCAGTCTCCATAGTTGTACATCATTAGTTGTGACATGCTTTCATTCCACACAGGTGGGTGTGGGGCTGCACGGGGCAGGGGTCTCTCACATGGGAGGCGAGAACTTTTGCTACCATTGGCAGTTACCAGTTGTGCCAGTTCAGCATATGGATTTGCATGGACCAGGGCCAGGAATCAAACCCGGGACCGTGGGAGTGCGAGGCACACACTCAACCAATGAGCTATCCCAGCATCCCTTGTATTGACTTATTTAAACCTCACCAAAAAGCCATTAGGTAGGTAATGTTACCATATTTGACAGACGAGGAAACCAAGCCCAGAGCTCTGTAACTCCCACCCAGTGCCAGCAGCACCACTGTCTTTCCTGTTCATGTCACAGCGCTGTCATGAGGCCCAGTGGTACTGGGCAGCAGCGAACACGGCAGGTTCCTCCAGAAGACAGTGCTCCCAGCGCCTGCCTTCCTGCAGGGGATCCTTTCTGGCAGCAAATGCCACTCAACCACTGTTGATGAACTGAGAGCCCAGAAGCTCATGCGGGTTATTGTTATTTTTTTCTGTCCCTAGAAAGCTGGAGTAGGTGGTTTCAGAGGTACAGAGAGCTCAGTTGGAAAAAATGCTGGGGTGGCAAGTGAAGAACTGGCTTAGCCATGAACAGGGAATGGATGAATGAGTGGAACAAAGAGATATGGCTGAGGATAAGAAGGGTAGGAGAGGGAATGGCGGGATAGCTCAGTGGTTGAGTGCTTGCTTTGCAATCACGAGGTCTAGGGTTCTATTCCAGGCCTGGCCCATGCAACCCCATATGCTGAATTGTGGGGTAACTGGTAACTGCCCAGATGACAGCAAAGATTCTTGGTCCCATGTGGGAAACTCCCAGTTTGGTTCCCGCCCATGTGGCCCCATGTCTACCTGTGTGGAATGAAATCATGTCACAGCTAATGATGTACAACTATGGAGACTGCTCTGGGCCCTCCCCCCTTCTCTGTCTCTCTGTTTCTGTCTCTGTCTCTCTCTCTCTCTCTCTCTCCTCTCAAACAATAAAATTAATCTTTGAGAAGAGAGAGAGAGATGAATGATTGAGAATAAGAAGGGTAGAAGTGAGGATAGACAGACAGACAGAAAGAGATAGGCAAGAAGAGCCAGAGATGGAGAGAGAAGCTGAGGCAGAGAGACAGTGAGAGGGAGAGGAAGAAATCCAGTTGGAGTCTCCCTATCTACATGGCTGCTAGAAGGCAGGGGTTGGCCTTGGTGAGTCCATTGTGAGCCTCCATGCCGCTAGTCCTGGAGTTCTAGAACGGAAGGGCCGCTCTAGTTAGGGGACACACAGAAGACCCCTGTGCGTATCCATGTGTCTGCACTGGTTACCCAGTCTGTCCTCACCATGGTCTCCTAAGCACTTTCATGTGCTGCGCCTCAGTTTTTCTTCACTCCACCCTACAGTAAGTGTGTCAGAGCTGAAAACTTAACCAAGTCACTGGTTCAGGGACCGCCAGCAGATTGATGCCTAGTGGAGACAGGGGCGTCAGCCAGGGGTTTCCGTCACACACACCACGGGGCTTCTGAAGGTGAATCAAAGGACAGAGGCCTTAGTCCAGAAGAGAGCCATGGACGCAGAGGCCTTCCCCACCTGCTGAGAATTCTGACCCAGAGAGATCTGGGAGCCTGGGCTCCCGTCATCTCCATCTTGACTGTCACACCCCTGAGCCTTCAGTCTTGCCCACAGTCCACTTGGATCTTGCCCCAGCTCTCAAGGGCCTGCCACCCACCAGCCGTGCCATCGCCACAGACCTACTCACACTGCAGGTCCTGCCTTCTCCCTCCTGGAGCAGGGCTGGGGGCTTGGGCACGTCACTGGATCAACGTGGCTCCCACGTGTCCACCAATGACTCAGCGCTGGCCCTGCCCTCACAGAGCCCACTGTCCAGCAGGGGATGGGCGCATGTAAGACTTCATCTGGCACGTGGTGGATGCTGAGACAGGCATGCAGACAAGGCCAGGGGAGGGAGGACTGGAGAGTCACCTAGTCACCACACAGTCAGGAGAGGACAAGCCAGAGCTGGGCCTGGAGGACAGAGAGATGGAAAGAGAGCATCCCCTACCCAAGGGGGACCCAGTGTGTGGCAAGGCACCCAGAGGAGGAAGCAGGGCTGGTCTGGGTTGGCTAGAGTGTGGGGTGCATATCACAGTGGGAAGGAAGGCACCGGGGCCCCTCCTAGGTCCAGCCCTAGAAACAAGTCACAGGGATGGCCCTCAGCCAGGTTATGAAGTGGCTCGTCCCACCGCGACCTGGGCTGAAGTTTGGCCTCAATCCTAGAGGCCAAAGGCGTTTGTGGAGAGCGGGTATTCAGACAGCGGGCCGACGCTTCCCCGTAGCACAAGCTCGGAGGTGTGTCTGGGACTCCCACAATCTCCATCCTCCCCCAGCTCCTCTGTCCTCACCTCCTCCTGAGATTTGTTGAACAAGAGAGGACCCAGCCTCGGCTCCCGCAGACACCGTCCCACATCATGTCCCACCTTCCCTGGTCTACCCGAGTCAAGAAATCACGTCAGGGGAGGCCAGGATAGATCAGCACTTTGAGCACTGGCTTCACAATTGCAAGGTCCAGGGTTCGATTCCTGGCCTTTACCTGTGCAAACCCCATATGCTGAACTGCAGTGCAACTGGTAACTGCTGGGATGGCTCAGAGATGAAGGTTCTCGCCTCCCACGTGGGAAGCCCCCAGTGTGCTCCCTGCCCTGCATGGCCCCATATCCACCTGTGTGGAATGAAACCGTGTCACAACTAGTGATGGACAACTCTCTCTTTCTCTCACCTTTTCTCAAACAGAAGAATAAATCTTAAAGAGAGAGAGAATGAGAGAGTGAGAAACATCATGTCAGAGAGACTTAGCTTCTAAGAAAGTCTTCCTACACATAAGGTTCAAACACTCCGCGGATGCAGGAAAACCGTTGGCAGCCACCGCCTACCTCTAAAGCCGGAGTCCCCAGGCTGACTGCTCAGCAGCATTGAAATGCACAGTAATGCACGGTGGGTTTTCTCAGCGTCCATACAGCACGCCCCAGGGGTGCCCGCGTGTGTTTCTGTGTGTGTCTCCTAGTGGGATGACATAGTGCCCACGGCGATGTGAGTGGGGGGCTTGACTGAGGAATCTTCATGGCAGTCATGAAGCCCCTCAGGAAGTGCAAGCATGCAAGAGCCGAGCTTGGGGAGATGGTTTTCAGTCGTGGTGGCTTTGTGAGACGCCACGGTGCTAGTGCAGGGCCTTCAGACTCAGGGCAGGCCCCGCCCCAGACCACCACATCAGCTTCCTGCAAGCTCGCATCAGAAACCTCGTTCTTTCCATGATCCCGCCTGACCTGGGGCACAGACGGAGCCAGTGCCAGACCTAAGACATGGCCTGCACTCCACCCCAGTGCCCGGGAGCGGGTCAGGGAACCCTCCCCCCCCTGAGCGCCGGCGCCCACCCCTGCAGGCCCTGGCCCGCCTTTCTGATCTCCTGGGAACTGGAGTCTGAAGGCTCAGGCTGAGCAAGGGGGAGACCTGCGCTGGGAGACAGGAAGACTGCGTTTTGAGACCCACCTCTCCCTCCTCTGCACTGTGTGGCCCTGGATAGTGATTGAAGCTCTCTGAGCCTCACCCTGTTTCCTCACCTACCAAAGGGAGCTGCCATCCTTCCGTCACCGCAAGCTTGTCCAAGCGGCTGCATGTGGCCCAGGACGGCTTTGAATGGGGCCCAACACAAATATGTAGACTTTCTTAAAACATGAGGTTTTTCGTGTGTGATGTTTTTCTTCCTTTTCTTTCTTTTTTTTAGCTCATCAGCTACTGTTAATGTTAGTATATTTTATTGTGTGGCCCAAGACAATTCTCTGTCTAACGTGGCCCAGAGAAGCCAAAAGGTTGGACATCGCTGCCTTACGGGGATGTGTGGACTGAACAAGGTGAGGTCCGGACAGTTCTAAGCACAGCAGTGACCGGCCCTAGCAGAGCTCAGTCAACTTTGGCTACAATGATAAGCTGTTACAAAGCACTTGGCATGGATGAAATACTCCACAAATAAGCACCACACAAGTATAAAAAATTATTAATTATTAGGATGACTAATCATCATTATTGTTAATGATAAATGTTAAGAAGTGCTACCCAAACACCAGCTCTCCCGCTCAATCTGTCTGTACACAGTCCTTGCTCCTTAACCAGGAAGAAACAGTCAGGGACCTGGAGAGATGGCTGGTCCCAAGTAGGCAAACAAGGAGCACTGTTCTCCCCACCCCCATCACCCCCAGCAGCACTGCTGGGTGCGTCTCATACAGGCAGTTGACATTCACCCAAACACCCCCCATCTGGCTGTTCCAACTGCTTGAGGTTGAGTCTGTTTGGCTCCTCTGCCTCTGGGTTGTTAAATGTTTTGGGGATCACCTAAGCAAAAGCACCCCTTCGAGAATCCTTAAGTCCTGTCTGACATGCGACAAGGCAACCCTGAGTGCAGAGAGTGACCCGGGGAAGTCCTGGTCCAGCTCCCAGAAGCCTGTGGGATGTGGGCAGACAGGTAAGGAGCAGGCTCTGCTCAGCATGGGAATCTCAGCACCACCCTGAGAACGGAGTCAGGTCAAGGCCCGCACAGGTGCCCAGGGCCTGCCTTAGCCCAGCGTGGCAGGAACCCAGGAACTGCATGGATGGCTGCAGGGATGCATGGGTGGAAGCGACTCTATCAATCAGGCCTGTCTATTTTCTGATGCCTTGATACCATCGCGGGCTTTGCTAACTCTGGAGAGACTGCACCTCCCAAGTCCAGTCAGTTTCTAGAGGGAGTAAATAACTTGCTTGTGAGTACACCTTTCATAGCAAACCCACCTGTCCACAGCACTCATCCCTGACACACACACACACACACACACACACACACACACTACCTTCTTCTCCGGGTTCTCATACTCCAGGCAATGGTCCCCCTTCCCCAATCACCCAGAGCCAGGTACTTCATAAGCCCTGTGCTGTACAGCCGGCTGAAATGATCCAAACCAGCTAATCCCAAAGCTGCTGTCCTGGCCGCACTGTTTCCTTGTCTGGGAACACAATAAAGACTCTTGTTCGGGTTCTCTCCTCACTCTCTCTGCCTCCTGACTGATGCATGGTGTGGCATGCCCCCCCCACCCTCCTCTTCAAAACTGTGAGTAAGTTTCTTATTTTATTTTATTTATTGTTTTGACAGAGAGAGAGACAGAGCCATAGAGAAGGGGAAGGGCCCAGAACAGTCTCCATAGTTGTACATCATTTGTTTTCAACATAGTTTCATTCCACACAGATGGGCTGGGGGCTGTGCAGGGCGGGAACAAGGCAGGGGGCTTCCTGCATGGGTGGCATGTCCCCTTGAGCTGGGGACCAAACCAGGGGCCTCCCACATGGGAAGCTCACCCTGTCGAGAACTGAACTGGGGGCCTCCCACATGGGAAGCTCACCCTGTCGAGAACTGAACTGGGGGCCTCCCCCATGGGAAGCAAACCCCAGTTAAGCATATGGGTCCACACAGGCTGAGGCTGCAATTCGATCCCCAGACCCCAGGGCTGCAAGGTGAGCCCTTAACCTGCTGAGCCATCCTGGCTTCCCAAATAAAACTATCTTTTCAATGACAACCAGCTATCTCCTGATCTGATGGCCTCATTTTGAAACAAGGAAGAGTAGAGAGAGGGAGAGAAAGATGGAAGGAAAGGTGGAAGGGAGGGAAGGAGGGAGAGAAAGAGGAAGAAAGCAAGAAAGTTAACCTGGGTCTTACGTTTCTATGGGGATGATCTGACCCACACGTTGGCTCTAATGCTTGGAAAGAAGCAGCTTCCTGCAGCAGATTCTGGATGGGTTTGGGAGAACGGCCACAGGCCTTTCAAGGGGCCACCGGCCAGTGATGAGCACGGCGTGTTTTCAGTACTTCTGTGGACAGACAGGCTTGGATCTGAATCGCGGCCTTGCCATCCACTGGCTGTGAGACCTCGGACGACGGACTTAACCTCTCTCAACTCATTTCCTCAGCCCTTACACATATGTACCTACCTTCCAAGTTATCTGATGTTAGAACGAGAGGGTGTGTGTATGTGCGGCCCGGTGCCCGGCTCAGAGCATGCATTCGTAACCAATGAGTGGTGTTACTTGGCTATTCCACAGCCCTGCATCCCGAGTACCATCTGGTAGAAAGACTGTGCTATTTGCTCTAAATGTCATCCTTACCCAGAAGCCTGTTTGGGTCTCTTGGTCTCAGCCTCCCAGAAAGTTGTCCTAACCCCCTGCCAGTCCCTGGCCCCGAGTGCGGGGCTCAGCAGGTGGGACATGTGCTGTCCTGTGTGAAGGAACGAGAAGAGACCCTGCACAGTCCCTCCTCTGAGTCACGCTGATCCGCTCCTGCTGAGCTGCTGTTTGGCTTCCGCTGGTGATTTGAGAGTGAGGAGGAGATGGGCCCTTAAACTGAAATAGCATTTTGATTTCCCCATGTCCCCCGTACACCATCACTCAGTTAAAAAAAAAAAAAAAAGAGACAAAAGAAGAAAAAAAAAAGCTAATTTTAAAATGGCTGCTCTTATGATAGACGAGATTAATGGATCTTGAAGAGCAGCCAGTATACCAACTGCTTCTGCAGCCATGATGAAAGCTAATAATGTAGAAAATTTCTGCCAATTCCTTTAATTCATGAATATTTAAGTCTGTGAAAAATCTGTCAGATCATATCATTTTTTTCTGGTGATTTTCCGCCTAAGTACACTTATGGCAGCCTGCCAGTTGCTCAAGAAACTTCCACGGGAGCAACATCATTTTTGTTGTTGTTGTCGTTATGACAGGCTGTTGTCTTCTAGCTGACTGTGTCTCCCCATCCCAGGGTAAAGTCAGGTTTACCCGAGACAGCCAAAGGTACCTCCTGGGATTTTACCTCAGCAGGTGTAGATTCTTCTCTGAACCGGGAGACGGGCAGGGCCGTTGAGATCAGAGCCTACGGTGTTCTACCTGTGTTCTCGGGTACCCACGGGCTCCCCCAGGTTCCCAGGACATCTCTGGGAGGGGTTGGGCCCTGAAATGCTGAGTGATGGGACCTATTGAGAGGGGACCCCCACTTCCACCAAGCAGTTCTGCTTTCCGCATTGAGGTTCCACGTAAAATTTTCTTGGAAAGAAGGGTTGTCCCCCATTAAAAAAAAATTAATTAATTAAAAAGAAGTGAGTTTGGACACCACACCTTGAGCTCACCCCTCAAATAACAGGTGGAGACACTGAACGGCCATAAGGGTCAGTAGTTTGTCCACATCACAGAGTATGTGCGTGGCCGCCCCGAGCGGTGGCTCTCTCCTTTCCAGCACATTCTGGCCCACCGCTTGAGGGCCCAGCATAGCCTGTCTGGGGGAAGCAGGAAGTGAAGCTCAGATGGCCGCAGCCCCTCCCCGCTCCCCACCACCACCCCACTGGATGGGCCTCTTGGAAGCCAAGCTGTTTCCTTGCAGGGACAAGAGAGACAATGAGCAGGGGTAGTGGGTGACTTGGGCAGGAGGGGCGGGCGACCTCAGAGCTGAGGATCATTCAGGGACTTGGCTGGAGGGAGAAGCGAGCGGCTTTTTATAGGAACTCCAGTTCCTCGTTTTGTTCTCCTCGGGTTCTGCTCCAAAGAAAGCCGGCTCAAGTCAGCTGGCAGGAGCGCGAGGCAGAGGCGGCGGTTCTGGCTGCGATGGCCCCCGTTCAACACTTGCTCCAGCTGGTCACGTCCTCACCGGGGCGGCCAGCCGCCTTCCCACACTCTGCCAGGGCCCAGGTCACCCCCGCCTGCCGGGCCGGACCCCCGCCAAAATCAACAAGTCTCTGTGCTTCTCCTTTAGACCCTGTGTAATTACAGCAAACAGGCACTGGCGGCGAGCGGAGATCGTGAGGCAATGGTGGAAGGAGCTCAGATGTGCTTGGCACTTGATCCTGGGAGCAGCACAAAGAACCCCCGCTCTTGTTGGCTCGGCTGTCTGAGCACAGGAGACGTTCAGAAGTCGGGAGGGGTGTGCTGGCACGGCCACCGTGGCATGTCGCTCATCAGCTATTTCCTTGATAGTGGGTTCCTTTTCACCACCAAGCCAACCGACTGACTCGTGAGTCAGTTACTTAAAAAATAAATAATGCCCAAGGCCCGCGGTGCCCGCAGCCTGCAAAATGGGCTCCTGCCGCTCTCCAGGCGGCTTCGCCTTTCCTCTTCTTGTCTTCTTGTTTGAAAACTGTGAAAGTGAAACTGCACACCTCCCCCCCGTCAGGCTGCTCGGTTCCCACGGGTGGGGGGCCCCAGGGCATAGGGTCGGGGGCCAGGTCTGCTGGCAACATGGCCCCTCACCTGCTCCGTGTTTCCACGGACCAGTTGGAACTCCAAGCCAGGCCCTGCGGAGGGAGGTGGCCAAGAACTGATGTTAGGTGACCACAGAACACGGCAGGAACCCACCTGGGTGTGGCTTGGCTGTCCTCTCAAGAGCTTTATGAGGAAAATGGTTCCATTCTCAGTTTATACACCAGGGAACAGAGGCTTCTTGGTTTAAGCTTTACAGTCAGGGCCCACGCATAGTCAACGGCAGCGTGAGGGGTTTGAACCCCGAATTGTCAGATAACAATATTCTTCCCATTCCCAGACGCAGCATCCCATGAATAGCTAACATTCTGAGTGCAGCAAGTGAGTATGTGGGCATATGGGGTGATTAACACTGACACGACTCCTGCACCCACCCCGACATTTCAGCTTGGGGGGCAGAGCCAAGGATGAATTAGACAACTGATGGTTTCATTGCCATGGTGGTGACCACCCTGAAGGAGACGTCAGTCCCCTGTGGTTACAGCAAGGGGCACAACGCCTGAGAGGCAGAGGGAATGGCAGGGGCAAAGACTGCAGCCAGGAGGATACTGTACGGGGCGGGAGCTGACAGCAAGTCAGGGAGCCCAGCGCACACGGAGCACGGGGGTCCGCAGGGTAGAGAACTTGGCAGGGGCCTTGAAGTCCAAGGAAATAATTGAAGCTTTATCCTAACAGCAAGGGGCAGACATTGATGAGCTTTAAGCAGCAGCATGAGCAGATCTGAGTTTTTTTCTTAAAGGATTCCCTTGGTTACTTTATGTATAGTAGGCCAAGGGGCAGGAAAGTGGGTGTGGGGAGAGGTCCTGAGAACACTGGAGACATTGGGGTTTAGGGTCAGCTGAGGGCACAGGCTGCTGCAGCTTTTGGTCTCCAATCTCCTCACTTTGCCTCAAAGATGTCCCCAGAGACCTAAAAGCTAAGATAATCTCATGATCGGGGCTAATGGCATAGATGGGGAAGTCACGCTCAGAAGAGCAGTGACTAGCCTACGACCTCACAGCATGTGGATATCCTTGGCTCCCAGTCCTGTGCTCTGGCCCCTCACCAGCACCTCTGTCAGCCTGACAAGGGCTCTGCTCCCAGGGTTGGGGTGACTGCAAAAGCAGCACCTCTTTCCTCTCCTCCCCCACATCTTCACACTGTTGTGAGTCATTCTTTTGAGCCGTTCCTGCTGCCCCTTCCCAGTGGGCTTTTGAAGTCTGCTTAACCAGTGTTCATCAGCATTGAAAAGGGTACTCAGTGCACTGCCCCCCACTCCCGCCTTTGCACCCCAGGAGTGCTCCGGTCCCTGCCCCACCTTCTCCACTGGGGATACGTCGTCAGGTGGAGACTCAGTGTATGGTCAGAGCTCAGGGACCCTTCCTCCAGCCCCCACCTGCCCCAGCTACCCCTCATCACCCCTCCCTTTAGGGAAGGCCCAGGGTCCAGAGTTCCATGGCGGTAGGATTTCTCCCCTCCCCAGCCCCCATGGCAGCCGGCTGGCCCCTCTGTGCTGGCCTAGAAGGCCTCTGACAGGCTGGGGCACTAGGTGTGGGGGCGGGCGCCCCCTGCCGCGCTCTCTCTGGCCCTCCCTCAAGTGTTCCCGCCTCCTGGCAGGACAGAGCCCGGCTCAGCTCTGGGCCTGCTGTCGGTTAAAGGGCAGCAACCCCCAGAGCCCCGCAGTGTGCCCAGGCACCCGGTGCCAGCTCGACCACAGGCCATGTGGCCCTTCTGCTCCTTTGCCCTCGGGCACGTGTGGGGAAGCATGGCATCCAGGGAACCTGGCAGCATTCTAAGGTGGCAAGGCCCTCAGAGCACCAGTCTTGCCATGGTGTCCAACCCCTACTCCTCAGATTAGGAATAGGGGGCTCAGCGCTAAGTAACACACGGCCAAGCGGGAACCAGCAGGCAGAGCCACGCCTGTCCTTCATATATGGCAGCGAGGAGGGAGCGGGGAGGAGGCTGCCGGTCTCCGTCCCCATCAGCCAGCCCCTGGTGACACCCCAGGACCTCAGCAGACGCCAGCCCTGCAGAGGCCCCACACACGGGGCCCCCGCCCCGCCCCCGTGGCGTGGGCGGCCCCCACTCCCCGCTCAGGTTCGTGGGGCTCCAAGGCGGCGGCGAGCATCCGCTGGAGAAGACGATTCGCCATGAGGGCTTGGTTATGCTGGCTCTCCTCAGCAGTTTCCAGAACCTTTCCTGTCAGCGCCTCACAGGAGCACCCCGGGTCCCCTTCTCTGCTCATCGGTCCCCTCCCTCTCCAGCCCCACTCCACCCCTGCTCAGCCTCCCTTCCACCGCAGCCCCTCACCACCCCTCAGAGCCGGCTCTGGCCCCACGATCAGGACCCTGTTATTTCTAAGCGCGTGGTGGGAGGGACGACAGGGGCATGAACGCAGCCGCCGTGGCTGGTGAGGCAGCCTGCTCGCTCACCAAACACATCGTGAAAACCTGCTGCTCAGAAAACATCGTGAGCCCCACTCCTTCATAAATATTTCATGCATTCCCCCGCCGAGGAGCGGCCCGGCTGCCTTAATTGCCCGCAGGACGGAGGAGGCCAGGTTCGGGCCGTGCCCAGCCCTGCCCACTGCTTATCTGAGTGCCTAGCAGGTGGTCTCGCATCCTGGCTCTGCTGGCTCGGATGGCTGCCCCTGAGCTCCCTGCTGGGTCTCAGACCCAGCACGCTGGGCTCAAGTTGGCTTTCAGGCCAGCTCATCAGCCCCTCAGCTTCTGCCTAGTCAGACACCCCAAGTCAGACAGGAGAAGGAACCTGGTGCAAGGGACAGACAGGAGCCAGAGAGAACCCACGAAGGACAGACAGGCTATCACCCCCAGGTGTGAGGGGAGAGGCAAGCGAAGGAGAGAGAGATGGGGGTGGGGAGAAGAGGGCTCAGAAGCTGGGCCATGGAGAGCACAGTCAGGGAGGGGGCCCGGGCTCCCCCAGCGTGAGGGGGATCGTTGGCCCTGCCCTGAGGAAGCACCAGTCTAGGAAGACACACAGGAAGAGCAAACAGGCGGTGACGGGGGAGACGCTGCCAGTGCTTGGGGGACAAGGCAGGCCAGCTGGCTGTCCCCTCCTGCTTGTGGTGGGTAGGAACAAAAGGAGACACCGTGCACCTGGAGTCCGGGCTTCTGGCCTTGGCCATTGCCACCTCCACCCCTCACCTCCGCCCCTCAGGTCCCCGTGGGGGCTAGCCCTCCCCCACCACTCTGTCTCCAGGATCTAGGCTCTAGGCTGCATCCTCCTCAGCCCCCTTGACTGCTGGTTGCAGGGGCCGGGGCTGGGAGTCATCCATGGGAGGCTCAGCAGAGATGAGATGGAAGGAGGAAACAGGCCAGATGGGTCCCTGACCATCCCTGCATCCATCCAGACCCCACAGCACCTCCCGTGGGGGTCCCCATAACACGGTTCCCCCTCGGCCCCTCCAGGCCAGGGTGAGGACAGCTTCCACCCTGGCTCCTCTCTGGGTCCCCCCCATCCTGCCCACCCCTCATCCCTCAGTGAGAAGTTTCCTCACTTAAACCAATGGGGCAAATCCTTTTCCTGCCAGGACCTGCCAGGCAGCTGGCTTCCCTCCACCCCACACTTCCTCTTCCATTTGACCCCTCAGAGAAGAGGAGCAGCTGCCATCTCCAGAGGGGATGCGTGTGGTGGGGGAAAAAGGGTGGCTTGGGGGACCACGTAGGCCTAGCACCAATAGCCGAGGGCATTGGGACAGGTCCTTCATCTCCAAGCTTTGCTCTCCTCACCTGTGAGCCAGAGGTCATGGAAGCAGCAGCTTCCTTGGGACTTCAGGAGACAAGGTGAGACCCTCTGCACACTTAGAGTTCTCTACCTTCCTAGAGACACACAGCCAGTGGGGAATGGGCCAGGCTGCCCCCCCCAACCCCACCCTGGGGCTCCCCAGAGTCCTCCCTACATCCTCTGGGTCTCAATAGGCTAAACTTTCCATAGTAATCCAAGGGGTCTCCAGAGCCCACACCCTCTGTCCATAGACCTCAGAGCCACAGACAGAGAAGTGACCATCAGGATTCATGATGATGGCCTCAAACCACAGGGACACGACTAACTCACCCCGCCTCCAATACATACCCCAGGAGCTGAGATTGTTCCTGAGCCCACCCTGTGGGACTCCCTCGCCCCAGCCCAGGGGACTCACAGCATGGAAGAAGGTGACCCATTCCCTTGTAGTCTAAGAATAGGACAATCCGCCACCATGTTGGCCCCTCCTCTGTGCCGGGCTAGGAGCAGGTAGACATGAGAGCTGGGTTCTCAGCTCAGACTGCCTGGGTTCCCATCCTGGACAGAGGCTTTATCCACCACCAGCCCCCCCAACTCAGGACTCAACAGTGCCCCCATCAATGCCCACCAGCCCTGCCTAGGAGCCCCGTACCAGCCTCAGTGTCCAGGAAAGCCTTCCAGGGTACCTCTGCTGCCACAGAACCGATTGCCAATTCCTATTATACCATCTGTTCATTCCTTCAAAAATCTTCACCAAGTGCCTATTACGTGCCAGGCACTGTAATGGTTGTAACGTAAGATGGAAGCCAGCAGGGGCTTGACCATGCGTACCACGTAGGTCTGGTACAGGAGCGTTGTCTATTTCCTAAGAGCAATGACAGGCTACTTGAGTGTTTTGGGAGGAGAAACATGTGCGATCAAATTTGCATTTTTGAAAGAATGCCTCTGGTTGCAGCATGGAGAACATATGGGTAGAGCTGGAATGGGCATGGAGGCCATTGAGGGAACTTACAGTAGTCAGATAGGACACAGTGTTGGCCATGAGGACTAGTAAGGGAGAGGGATGGACGGAGTGGAGAGATGCTGAAGAAGGAAAATTGAGAGAGCTCAGTAAGGGACTGCACATGAAAGGATATGGGAGAGAGGGAAAGGGTCAACGACTCTTGGGTTTCTGGCTTATGCAAGTAGGTGGGTTGTGTTGCCATTTAGTGGTTTGAGGAACCCTGGAAGAAGGACAGGCTTTTGGAACCAAGGGTAGAGGGAGAAAGGTCAAGGCTTTTGTTTCCAACATATTGAATTTGAGATGATGTGGAAATAGTCTTGAGAAAAATGACAAGTAGATCGTGAGAGACATGAGCAGGAACTCAAAAGAAAGGTAAGTCCAGTGAAAGTTGGGGGGATAGTTCAAGCCAAGATGGTGATAAAATCTGCTGAGAAAGGAGTTTAGTGGGAAGAAAAGAGGCTCGTGCCTTAAGAAATTCCAAAATGGAAGGCCAGGTAGAGGAGGGGAAATTTGCGAAGGAACAGGGAAGCAGTGACCCAAGAGGTAGGAAGAAAATCAGGTAAACGTTGGGTCCTGAAGCCAAGAGATACGTATGAAGAATGAAAGGGCCAAGTTATGGGCAAGGTCAAGGGAGATGAGGCCTGAAAAGTGTCCACCACATGTAGCAACACGGATGTCCTTGGTGTCTTACAAGAGCGATTTGGGGAAGACTGGTTGGGCTGGAAAATATTTTATCAAAAATTTGCTCCTCATCAACTCCGTCCCAGGCTCGGTGCTAGGCGTGGTACGTAGGAATACTGTGGTACCCAGGAATACTGTGGTACCCAGTACATGGGCTCCCCACATCCTTCTGGCTCCCCACCTTCCGGGACATGATAGACAACTGCTGGTAGGTGAGGCCATAGGACTAGCTCTGGACAATGGGCTGTGAGCAGAGCTAATGGAAGTCACTTCCAGGCTGAGCAGGTGTGACATGCTCCGGGGCTCTATTTTCCTGCTGATGTGGAACTGGCATGGTTCCAGATGGTGGCTGCTCTCTCAGCCTGAGCCCTCAGTTACCATGATGAGTAGAGCCTCTCTGACATCTTCCTGGGCTATTCCCTTGATATCTTGTCACAGAGTCCCACGTTCAACTCAATATTCTGTCTGCAGACATCCCCCTACTCGTTGCATCAAAAACATAAATAAATAAGCTTTACCTATTGATTGAGGTTTGACCTCACAGCTGAGAAGGGTTCATGGCACATTAGCAAGCCACAGGCCTCCAGCTGGGAATCCCTCCTGAGACATAGCAGAGATGGTCCAGGTAATAGATGATGGGGATGTGCCCTAGGGAGGAGGAGTCGATTAGAGAAAGGAAGAGATGAAAGGAAGAGGCAGCCAGAAGAAAGACCATTGACAAAACTGATCAAGAGCTTCCACATGAAATATGCTTTTTTGACCAAGAAAGAAATTGTTCAAGTAGGGAAGTCTAAAGAACACAGGTTTTGGTGTCAGACAGACCTGGGTTCAAATCATGACTCTTCTATGATGTTATGATGTTATAATGTTAGGTAAAGTGTGAATCATATCTCTAGGCTCCATCATTTTCCTCCTCAAAAGCTTCCCATTGTTCCACAACTCCTAAGTGAAACTGGAAAATGCATGGCATGCTGGCTGTCACTCCCAGCTTCCAGGCCTATGGAAGACCAACTGATCACCAACTGATCACCAACTGATCACAGCACTCTTTTTAAAGACCCCAGATGCAGCCTCAGAATTCTTCTAAACACAACACCAAGCAGCCACCACCAATTCATCACAGTTGGCTTTCAAGATAAATGTCCTTGCCATTTTTAGCCTTCTAAGTGTCTTTAAATGTCACAATTTAGGCTCTCTCTGTTCTTCCTACATTACCTCCCAGCACTCTTCCTTACCCATTTTAGATTCCAGTCAGATTGAGTTAGTTACTGTTCCCTAAATAGACGAAGGTCTCTTAGCCCTCTTTGCCCTTGCATATGCTGATCCTTCCAACTCATCCCACTCTCTCACCCACATCCAAACTTGTCCTCCTGGAGACACTTCTTAAATCCCAGCTCCAGGGTTCTCCACGGGCCATTGCACTCTGTGCAAAGCTCTGGTGAAATACCATATTGGATGGCATCTGTCTACTGACATGACAACCACCCCCGCCAGGCCAAGGATCCTAGAGGGCAGAGCAGTACCTCTTCACATTTAGATACATTCCTTCTTCCCTTCGCGTCTCTTCTCTTCCCTTTGCAACTCTTCTCTTCCCTTCTCTTCCTTTCCCTTCCCTTCCCTTCCCTCCTCCTCTCCCCTCCTCCCTCCCCTCCCCTCTCTTCCTCCTCCTCCTTCTTCCCCCCTCTCTCTCTCTGCTGATCCCAGTGGGCACTCAATTTAAAAATAAAAAGAATGAAGGAAGGATGGAAGTGGAAGTAGAAGGGAAAGGCTCCCTGGCTCACATTCTTCGTGTGGAAAATGGGATAAGTGCTTCTCTGTCACGATCACTGCAAATGTGAGATAACACGTGCAAAGTACAGCACCAAGGACGTGGCAGACACTTTGCAAATATTTGTGGACAAATTCAGGAATGAAGGAGGGAGTGGATGGGGTTCACGGGAAGAATAAATTAGAGAGGTGGGAAACTCGAGGCAGAAAGGAAGAACACAGCTTTTTCATAAGCTCTGATCGTGTACCAGACACCGTTCTAGCCTCAGGTCGATTCTGTTGTGAATAAAAGCCAGACATGTTGCTGCACCTGTGAACTTACAATCCAGGGGGGACACAGATCCCATTCTTAACCTCAGTGTGGGATGCAGGCAAGGCTATTCTAAGGCTGCATTTACTTCTCATGGCCTTCAGGGGCAAGGACAATTTCCTTAGCTCGGCATCTGTATAGTCAGGACAGGTATTTTGTGTTGTGGTAACAAAACGCCCCCCAAAGGTCAGTGGCCTACAGAAGTTTACTTGTTACTCGGGCAAATGCGTGTGGGGCTGGGACATCCCGAGTGCTCTGACCTGTCCTGGCCATGTTTTAGGTCGCTCTGTCCTGCACATCTATCTATCATTGCTCACGCTCTTCTGCTCGAGTGGGTGAGGTTGAAACCCCAATCCTATTCCAGAACCCTTGCTGGCCACTTCGGAGCCATCACACAATATCTTCCTCTTGCAGAGAAGACACTGCCACCCACTTCCTCCCTCGTCCAGCTGCCAGGTGCTGATGGACCCTTTGATTCTGACGCTGTGAGCTAAGCTGTGCTGGGAGGTTCAGAAGGAGAGGGTGAAAGCAGCGTGCTAAGCAGCTCTCACCTTTTCCACTTGAAAAATGGGCAGAGTAAGTCTTGATGCCTTGGGCAGGAAGAAGGGTGATTCTTTTTGACTCTGGGAAGGGTAATAAAACCCCCAAACATCTTGATTCTTCCCCTTTTCCTAAAGATACTTCCAAGGTAGCTGTAGGCCAGGCCTGTGAAGCAGAGAGAAGGAAGAAATTGGTCTTGAGGTTCAAAGCCCTCAGTCCCTGGCCACTATCTGTCAGCTGAAAGGGAAGCCAGCCATGGAGCTCAAAATAGAGAAGAAAGAAGAAACCAAATCAGCTCACCCCCCTTGTCCTCGCTAGGTCACTGCACTATATGAGAATATGAATCTGTTTGTTCTCTCCATTTCTTTTCCTATTGGTGGTCATGCTAGGGCTGGGGGTGAGTAAGCCCCGTGGTTCCCAGTGTGGTCAAGGTCACGGGACATTGGCTGCAGTCCCCTCCCATGTCTGTGTGAATGAGATCCAAGTCCTCTCACATCTGCCCTTCCCCACCCCCAGCATTCCCCTCCTGGACTTGCCTCCCTCTTCCAAGTCCAAGTCCAAGCACCGTCAGCCTCAATCCTCATCGTGGCCCGGCCCCCAACCAGAGTGCAGGGCACATCTGTCACCATATCTTGCAACGTGATTCACTCTGTGTGTGGAAAGACTAATGTAATTGTGGGTGAGGAGTCATTCCTGCTGATGAGGAAACCATAGCAGCCCAGTGGGGGTGAGAGGGCACTCCATCAGTGCCAATGCAACCCACCCTGAGGAAGGGCACAACCAAGGGCCCGCAGGCTTTCCAGAGTAGGCCAGTCACACCACTCTGGGGACAGAGAACAGAGCCCCGTGCATGGCTGTCTACTTGCTGAAGTGCAGCAGGGCTGGGCCAGGAGAAAGACAGAGCCATGGGCCAGCTCTTCCCGGGACACCCAGGATGATCCGCCACTCTCCCTGAACAATGAAGAGGTGGGTGTGTGAGGCCAGACTACCGTGAGCAGGAGAGGCCTTCCCTGGGTGCTGGGTCGGGTGCCTGGACCAAGGCCTGCAGCCACCCCACTACTCACCACACTGCACTGGAAGCACCTATGTCTGCCTCTGGAATAAACTCCCA
The DNA here is from genome assembly GCA_004027555.1 of Craseonycteris thonglongyai. NCBI lineage: Eukaryota > Metazoa > Chordata > Mammalia > Chiroptera > Craseonycteridae > Craseonycteris > Craseonycteris thonglongyai. The sequence goes on along the minus strand of PVKE010000166.1, from coordinate 35,429 downwards.
CAGCCGGAAATACGCCACACTGCACCTGACATCCCAGGGGCCCAACAGCCTACGTGCTATGTCCTGGCTCACCTGGCACGCCTACCTGCCTTAGGTGCGTCATCTATTGCTCATTTCCAAGGGCACAAATGCCATGGAGCCCAGATCAGCTACCTGCCCAGTGAGCCCCGAGCTTGTGCCCCTGGCTCTGAGGAACCAAGCCAGTGAACTCCCTTCTCTGGCTACTCCTCCTCCCTCCCTCCCTGCAGCTCTGCACTTGCTTCCAGGACTTGCCAAGGGATTACACGGTGCCTTTGTACGAGGTTTTCTTCCTGTGCTTCTGTCACGTCTCTACCACAATGTAAGCCAGTCTAGACAGGGGTTGTTCTGGCCGAGAGGTGTCAGCCCTGCCTAGTAGCTACACATCCGCTCACAAGATCTTGACACATCCCTGTTAGGAGGCGTTATGACCCCATTCTACTGAAGAAGAAACCAAGGCTCAGGAGGCAATATAACCCACAGGAGCACTAGTCGGAGGCAGGCTTAGGATGGGGAGCCAAACCCTCTTCAAACTCCCTGCCCAGAAGTCTCTCCAGAACCCAGCCACCTAACCCAGCTTCCTGCATGGAGTCTCCTGATGAGGGCCCAAGAGCTAAGGAGCCCTCTAGGATGCACCAAGCATAACATAAACACAGGGAGGGTGATGAGTGACCTTCCAGCGCTTCAGGTCACACACCCACACATGGCTCCAGGAGCCACGTAAAACCCATCTCACGGCCCCAGCCTCACTGCCCCTTTGAGGACCATAGTCATCAGTGTTCTGGCCTGACCCCTGGTGACCATAACCTTGAACTGCATGACTGACCAAGAAGGCTCTGAGGTCAAGAGGCTCAGCACTTAGGGCAGAGCCACAAACAGGGCAAGTTCAGACCGCATCACCCAGTCCTCTAGTCCAGGTGACAATGGAACCCCAGACAGCGAGGCCTACAGAGTGAAACCTCTCACATGGCTAGCTCTCAGGGGGTGCTCATGAGTCCCCCAGCCACCTGGGAGGCAGGCAGTTAACCCCTTTCTACAGATGAATAAACTGAGGCCAGAGCAAAGACAGAAATTCCCCAAGTTCAGTCAGGGATTCAATGACAAATCCTACAGTGAAACCTAGGTTTTCTGACTTAAAACCCCCACCCCCATTTTCCTAAAATCTCCACCCTTCGGGTTACAACAGGCAGGAAAATCATAGGAAAACATGTTCCCTAGGGTACCCTACTTAAATAGATTTATTTTAAATTGATTTATTTAGAGCAAATGTACTTAAATACATGTATGTAAAAAAAATACCTACAAAATAGCGTCCCGCCTTCTCCCAATAGCCCACTAGCATTGGGCAGTTGACCTGCTAAACACCAGGTCTAGAGCGAATGGATGGGACTGCGGTTGCCAGATTCGGCGAACAAAACTACAGGATGTGCAGTTACGCTTGCATTTTAGATACGCAAGGACCATAGCACTTGGGCATACTTAAACTGAGAAAGTATTGGTTGTTTATCTGCAATTCAAATGTAACTGTGTCCTGTGTTTTATCTGGCAGCTCTGGACTGGGGGCGTTTGGGGATGAGAGAGAACAACAGCTAGTTTAGTGGGGTTCCAGGAATAGACTGGAGGCCTGTGAACGAATTACAAAGGGATGAGGAGGGGAGGTGACCCGAGACACCCAGACAGGAAGGTAGGAGCCACTGCGGCCTTTGGGGCCTGGGGGGAGCGATGTGGTTCTGTGTTTCTTTTCTTAAGGATTATTCTGACAGGCGGGTGGAGAATACGCTGGAGGGGGAGTGGCTGGGCAGGGAGGGCTGGCAGGGATGGAGGTGGGAGAGCCAGGCAGCTGGGGGCAGCATAGTGGGGCTGATGAAGTGCTGAATTCTGATGTGTCCTGAACGTGGAACAGCCTGGGCTCCACCTTCACACTCTTCCCTTTGGGTCTTATTTCTTCTCACTTTGGCTCTTCTCAATCCTGCCCCTTCAGACCCTCACCCTGAGGCTCCCAATCCCAGCACTGACTTCCCCTCTCTTCCTCCTCCCTCTGTGTGTGCTTTGTATACCAGTGTCATCGGATTGGTTGTCCCTGCCCCTCTTGGGCAGCCAGGGAAGAGGAAAGAATGTCGCTGTGTGCTTTTTCTTTCCCCACCTCAGCTTCCAGAGGGCCCAGCCAAGTGGCCAATGGCTACCTTTGCCGACCAAAGCCTCCCCCTTCTGCACAGAACTGAGAACAGGAGCAGGAGAGGCCTCCTGCCAGCACTGCCCAGAAGCAGGCGGGCCAGGCCCACAGGGGCCGTCACCCACCCCGCCTGCTTCCGGTGAGGACTCAGGGACAGTCCTCCGGCCCTCCGGGTTCTCCAGGACCCGGATCTACTCAGATGACACCCACAGAGGTTCGGTTGGCCTGGGCTGAGGGGCCTGGGCGGCAGCATGGTTTCAATGGTGGTTTTCTAGACAGCCAGGGCTGGGAGCCACCATCTGGTCCAACCTCTTGCTTCCGCAGAGGAGGAAACTGAGACCCAGAGGAGGAGCTGGTGACACATTAGAAGCAGGACCAAGGTCCACCGGTCTGGACCCAGGGGTCTTTACACCCGTAAACCAGTGTGCCCCCAGTATTCAGTCCTGGGTTGTAAAAGGTACAAAGGAGAAGGGAGAGCACTCACCCTGGCTTGTACCTCGGAAGAAAGTCTGGCCCTCCCTCCCTCCCGGCCTGGAGCTGTCATCCCTTCTGGATTCTTCCCTGTGAGTCAGACAGTGGGAAGGGGACACTGTGGGGGCAAACACAGCTTCTTCAGCCTCAGTTTGCAGTTTTGAGCACCTACTGTATGCACACACTCTTGCTAACTGCTTTGCTGGCATTGTTGCATATAGAAGACTTGCTGTGTCTGGTCAGAACTGCTCCACTTTCCCCAAATAAAATGCAAGCTGGTGTTGATCAGTGGATGAATGGCTAAAGAAAATGTGGGTTATATACAATAGAATATTACTCAACCACAAAAAGAAGGAAATCCTGTCATTTGCAACAACATGGATGGACCTTGGGGGCATTGGCCTAAGTGAAAAAAATCAGTGCAGGATAAATGCAGTATGATCTCACTTATATGTGAAATCTAAAACCATCAAACTCAGAAACAAAGAGTAGACTGAGGCTTACCAAGGGTGGGTAGAGAGGGAGGTAAGTGGAGAAAGTTTGTCAGAGTACAGACTTTCAGTTATAAGATGAGTAAGTTCTGGGGGTCTAATGTACTACATGGTAATCATACTTAACAATACTGTATTATACAAGGGCTATCCAGAAAGTATCCACCATGTCATATGAAGAATAGAGGGGAAGCCGGGATGGCTCAGTGGGTTAAGCGCTCACTTTGCAGCGCCGGGGACCGAGGATCGAATCCCGACCCCGGGCCGTGCAGACCCATATGCTGAACTGGGGAGTTCCCCCAATTCAGTTCTCTCTCTGTCTCTGTCTCTGTATCTCTCTCTCTCTCTGTCAAAAAATAATAAATAAATAAATATAAGTCTGTTTGAAGAATAGAGTCGTTTATGCTGGATTTTTTCCAGACAGCCCTCGTATACTTGAAAGTTGCCAAGAGATATTACATGCTCTCACCATAACAACAGAATGATAACCATGTGAAGTAACGGATGTGTTAACTAACCTTATTGTAGCAAACATTTCACTACATATATGTATAGCAAATCATCTCATTGTACACTTTCAATTTACTCAATGTCCTATGTCAAGTATAACTCGATACAGTTACTGTTAGTAAGTTCACCCTAATTTAGTAGCCATGCCCTGCTTAACAAGATCCAACAGGCCTTGCTCAGAATTTCTATCTGACAGCCAAAGAGCTTCCATCCTCGCTCACAGCAGGCGACTCCTGCTCTGCCTTCCTGCCTGGCCAGAGCTTGGGAAGGTGCAGAGCACTGAACTGAGAGTCAGGACACCTGAGTTCTAGTCCCAGCTCTGCCCTCGGGTGCCTGTGGGACAAGTCATTGCCCTTCTCTGGACTTCAGTTTCCTCATCCATTGCATGGAGGGTTGAACTCCATCAGGAATGTTCAAACTTGTTTTGTGCAGGACAACACTTTCTTTTCATAAAACTGTGACCGCGGACTAAGCTTTCAGGCACACACAGACCTTCCATCCCACTCACTCCCCGAGGAAGCTCCCTAGAACTTCCCAAAGCTTTACGCTGTTTGGTCAATAAGGCCCCCCTTGGTTCTGTCACCCTGGGACTTGATGAGGGTTGAGGGGAAAGGTAGGGGTGTGGTGGTAAAGTAAGAGACACCTCAGAAAGCAACAGAGTGTGCGGCATGGCACCAGAAGAGTCAAGGAAAGGACTTCCTTACCCATTTGGCATGATAAATGGCTAAGGAGGTAGCATGGGAAGCGAGTGTCACTGCAGGCCAGCGGCACAGAGGGAAGAGGCGTGGGTAGCAGGGCAAGTGGAACCTGGCAGCGCTCTTGGTTCGCATTCAGAAGATTTTCCCTTGGGGATGCCAGGATGGCTTCGTGGTTGAGCACTTGCCTTGCAATTACTTGCAAAGTTCAGGGTTCAGTTACTGGCCCCAGCCCATGCAAACCCCTATGCTGAACTGCAGGGCAACTGGTGGCCGCTGAGATGCCTCAGTGGCAAAGGTTCTCACCTCCCATGTGGGAGGCCCCTGGTTGATCCCACCCCACGTGGCCCCACATCCACCTGTGTGGAATAAAACCGGGTCACAACTAATGATGTACAAGTGTGGAGACTGTTCTGGGCCCTCACCACCACCCACCACCCACCCCCTTACATTCTCTTAAACAATAAAATAAAAAATAAGATTTCCCCTTCTCTGCAGTATGTGGGCCCCTGGTCTGTTTCCAAATCTGTGAAATAGGCACATCAGGGCTGTTGGAAAGATTACAGACATCCTGTCGAGAGCTCAGAGGAGGGCCCAGCACATCTCCAGCAGTTGCTAGTTGTTAGCTGTGGTTTTCCGTGTTGTTATTTTGCTCCCTTGTGGTTTGTATGTACCTTTGATTGGCTGGGGGCAGGGGAGGCTCATCTAATTCTTAGAGCTGGTGGAAACCTCATTTTAGAGATAAAGAAAGTGAGGCCTGGGGAAAGAAAAGGCCTTGTCCAAGTTCATGCGGTGAGTCAGAACCAAGCTGGTGCTAGGACCACGGACTCCAGACTCAGGGGCAGTCGTCCCCTCCGGTGGGCGGAGCTTGTGGCCGGCAGACCTCATGGCTGCTGGTTCCCTCCTGCTGCTCAGCAAGGAGCTGGTTTTCATGGATCACCCACCCACAGGCGCTCCACCCACTCACTGGTGGTAAGACCACGGACCCCTGGGGAGGCCTGGGGTTCTTGAAGCCTGATTTGGCCTCCCCCTTAGAGAACACCCCACCACCACCCCCTTCCCTGCCAGGTCAGGGCTATAATTATTGCACTAACTGCCCCTTGGGGAAGGAGGAGGCCTGGTCTTCATCCACATGAGTCAGGTTTCCAGCGCGAAACCGCACGCACAGCCGCATCGCACTGCTTCAGCCTCGTCACCGCTCCCCACAAACCACTTCCTGCCCTATTCCTGGCACGGCTGGCCTGAGGCTCGTGGCAGCCAGCTCCACCCATCTGTCCAGGGAGGCTGCAGGAAGAATGGAAAGAGCACAGTCTTTGGAGTCAGATTTTTTTTTTTTTTTTTTTTAAGATTTTTATTGTAGGGGAAGCCGGGATGGCTCAGTGGGTTAAGCGCTCATTTTGCAGTTGTGGGGACTGAGGATCGAATCCCGACCCCGGCCGAGCGGACCCATATGCTGAACTGGGAGCTCCCCCAGTTCAGTTCTCTCTCTGTCTCTGTATCTCTCTCTCTCTCTCTCTCTCTCTCTCTCTCTCTCTCTGTCTGTCAAAAATAAAATAAAATAAAATAAAAATATTTTTATTGTATTGTTTGGGAGAAGGTGAGAAACAGAGACAGAGAGACAGGGAGAGAGAGATGGGGAGAGGACCCAGAGCAGTCTCCATGGTTACACATCATTAGTTGTGACATAGTTTCATTCCACGCAGATGGATGTGGGGCCACGTGGGGCAGGAACTGAACATGGGGCCTCCCCCATGGGAGGTGAGAACCTTCTCCACCTCGCCATCCCAGTGGTTACCAGCTGTGCCACAGTTCAGCATATGGGTTTGCACTGGCCAGAGCCAGGAATCGAACCCCAGTCCTCATGATTGTGAAGCAAGTGCTCAACCTCTGAACTATCCCAGGATCCTCTGTAGTGAGATCTGAGTTTGAACTCCACTGTCATCATCGCCTTACTGTGTGACGTGATCTGGTGACTTTCCCTTTCTTGGCCTAAGTTTTCCCACCTGTACAATTGAGAGCAGATATCACCTCTTCCAGATGTGTTGGGAGGAGTACACGAAAGCCTGCAGAGAGATGCTCACTTAATAGTGGTGTCCTTCTTCCTCTACAGATCAATGACTGTGGTCCTGGTGAAATGATGACAGGCAGTAGAGTGACAGAAAGAGGCCTCAAGTGGGAGTCAAGAGACTGACTCCAACCCAGTGTTGCCTCCAACTTGCTGTGTGGCCTTAGGTGAGCTGGATAACCTCTCTGGTCCCTACTTTCCTCATACTTAAGTGTGTAGATGGTTTCAGATGTTTCCAAGACCTCCCCCAACTCTGACGCTCAAGCACAGAGGCTTGGTGCTGTTGATCCATTGACGCTGGAGGGCGTTGACCAGGACAGTGAGTGGGATATGGTTATCAGTGTCATTAGGGCGAGGGTACAGTTTATGCGATGGGGACACAAGGCTTAGGAGGGGAGCTCCTTCAAAGGGCATAGGAGACAGCCCCAGGGACACAAACACTGGGTGGGGACATTAGGACAGGTGAGCTCAAGCACCTCCCTCCACCTGGTCAGCCGCACCTGCCCCTGTCTGGAGTCAGGCCCAGTGGGTAGGCACTGAGGGTCCTGAGAAAAAGTAAGGCCCGTGTCGGCCTTTAGGGAGCTCTGTTGGGGAGGGACAGACTTCACAAAACGCATGATCTGTAACGATGTTCACAACAGGAACAGCCCATCATGACACTTACTCACTGCTCAGCAAGGTTGCAAGGTCGTGCCTGTGTTAAGCCCTTAAGGAGCATTATCTCATGTAATCCCCTGACAACCCCAATGAGGTCATTACTGTCATTATTTCTATTCCTCAGTTGAGGGAATTAAAATGTAGAGATTACATTGTTCCCTGACTCTGGGTAAGCCTTAGAATTAGGGTTAGCATGAGGGCTTAGGGTAGGGCCCCCACTATTAGAGCAGAGGTGTGACCAAGGCACCAAGGGGGCTCAGAAGAGAGGACTCTCTTTCTGCCCCCAACAGTGGGGACATTTGAATCAGGTGACAACGATACTAGCTCCCATTTATCAAGCACTGTGAATGTCACCTATTCCTCAGTCTTTAGGTGAGATTCTTATTTATCCTCACTTCCCGCCTGGGTGGTAGGTACTATTATGATTACTATTTATTATTATTTATAAAGGCACAGAGAGCTCAAGGCCTTACCCAAGGCAGGAAGAATGGAAGCCAGGCAGATGAAGCCGCCTAGAATCTGCCAAGCCCAGGAAAGGGGGGCCGCTGGAGAGGCCAGAGCCTTAGGTGCTGGGAAAAGAGGCTGAACAGGTAGGCAGGGCCACGTCCTGATCCCTAAACACACACTCACACCCTGGGAAGAGGGCCCAGGTCCTCACCTCACACCAGCACTGGGTTTGAGCTTTGGGGTCTCCCCCTCCCATAGTTCCCAAGGAGGTGGCTATTAGTCATCCTGTCTGTGACTGATACACTTGAACTCCAAGTAAGCAAATAGATAATGGGCCCCTAAACCCCAACACACCCAGAAGGCTGGGGAGAGGCTGGGGTGATGGGCCCGGAATCTGTGCCCTCCAGGAGCGACGAGAAACCTCATTCCACCCTTTTTCTCTAACCAGTAGAGCAAAATGCCAGTGTGATTCATCGGTTGTTTTTTTTTTTTTTGGTTTTTTTTTTCTGTGAAGACCCAGAATAAATAAGAGAAGAGATTAGGTCTTTGTTTCCCCTGACTAAAGACTGTTGGAAGAGCAGGGTTGAAAATGCTGAAACCTGGAACTGACAAACAGAAAATTAGCGGCAGGTTAATTTCTTTGTCTCGCCGGGGAGTGGAATCCTGTACAGTAAGTATAGGATTAAAGGGAGATTAATTTCCCATCTCAGCAGGCTGGAGGGAGGTCACCTGCAGGGAATTCACAGGAGCTCCATGCCTTTGGGGAGCAGGGAGGCGAGTTTCAGTGGAGGAGGAGTGAAGTTTGTCCCGGGGGTAATGTGGTCTGTCTGGCAGGAGAGGCTGTGGGATCCCAGGCCCCTGATGGCTGGGAGGGAAGCACTGAACTTTCAGCAAGCTGGTGCCACAGCGGCCTTGACCCTTCTCTGTAGCGTTTCATTCCCACACAAGTATGTTCAGATCCATTCCATCCTATTCACAAGCCCTGTGTGTACCCATTCTGTTCTTCCTTCCTTCCTTATAATAATTCATCTTCATGTAGTGTTACCATGTGCCACTGCTTCCCTTAGATGCATTCAGCTAATCCTTGCAACAAGGATGAGGAGTTATATTGCAATCTCCACTTTACAGATGAGAAAGCTGAGGCAGAGAGGAGGTAAGGGATCGCGCTGGTAAGTGGCAGAGCCAGGACGTAGCCCCTGGCGGGCTGAGAACCACGCCTGCGCTCCTCACTTGTGCCTCTCCAAGCAGGGCTCGCTTAAATGGAGTGTGTGTGTGTGACGTGGCGTTGTCTGCACTGTTCCCCACTCCTGCTGCGCTGGCCTGTCTGGCAGTGAGCCCTGCCCTGCCCTGCCCACATCCCCCACTCACACATGCACCGGGAGGTTCTGCCCAGACTGGAAGCAACTCCACAAGCTTTGAAATGGTCATTGGGCTCCACGTGGTGGCCCTGGGCTACAGCTGATGCAGGTGGAGGATTAGCCAGCTCCAGCCTCGGGGCCCACCCACCCACCCGGTCAGTGCTGCCCAGGGATAGAAGAGTCCAGGCCTGCCAGACCTCAAATAGCAGGCTGCTCCCGCTGCCTCCTAGACCTGCGGTGAGGACACAGAACCAGAGAAGGCTAGGCTGAGAGCAGGAAATGCTATGGCTTGCCAGCTCCCTGCAGCCCAAACCACAGTGTGGCCAAGACAGGAAAGGCTCCATAAGGCTCCCGGCTGGGGGTAGGGATGTGTGAGTGGACTCTGGAAGAACCAGTATCTAGTCCTGTCTCTGGGATGGCAACTAGGCTACACCTGAAAGTCAGTGCCCTTCAGTTGCTAGTGGCTGCCTGGAGAATTCAATCGTGATGCCCAAGTCACATCCTGGCTCAGCAAAGAAGAGTTCTGTGATCGACTAGTGATGCCTGCTACAGGAAAAGCATTCGAGAGGGGCAGTCTGGTTGCAGCTTTGCAGCCACCCTGGTTAGCTCCTTACTACAGCATTTAGTAGCCTCCCCAACTTCATCACCCACTCCTCTCCCATCCTTTCACCTCCAGCCCCTTAAGGCCCAGTCACTCCCAAGCGACCCAAGCTCTCTGACCACATCCTTGGAGACAATATATTAGCACCTGCTTCTGGCCGCCTTTGAACATTGTGTTCCCGCTGCCTCCGAAACCCCTCCGTACTTGTCTGCCTGATGAACTCTGTCATCTTTCAAAATTCTGTCCTGGCCTCACGGCGCCTGATCCCTTGACAGAGCGATCACTTTCTCTTCTGTATGTTATAATCAACAGAGCTCATGTTGCTGTGTGGTTCCCAGGCCCGGCATGGGGCCAAATTCATTACATGCATCATCCTCATAACTCTTTAGAACGTTCTGCATTATGTTAAAAAATGGCCCTATTTTATAGATAAGGACCCAACACTGAGTGGACTTAGGAACTTATCCAAGGTCCTTCAGCTGAGCTGTGAAGGAGCCGACATCTGAACCCACCTTGTCTGGTTCCAGAGCCTGGTTTTATTCATTATGCTGTAATCCGGCTACTGCTTTTTCTCACTACGTTATATCACGCCAAGATGTACTTTTTTATTTACTTGTCTGTCTCCCTTTCTAAACAATTGTTTCTTAGATACAGAGGCCATTTCTCTTTCTCATATTTTCAGCAGCTAGCCCAGAACCCAGCACACAGGAGGCACTCAATCTATGAGGTCTGACAATTAAGTTCACAAACGCATCCTAGAAAAAGTGCTACACACCTCACTGTTGAATAGCACTACGGTAACTATCGAAGTGCTCCCCTTGGGACGCTATGCACCGATGCCAGCACCTTGCCACCCTTCAAAGCAATTTTGAAACTCTTTTTCTAGAATGGCCTTCAGAACTGTCATTATATTACCCTTGATGAACTGAATGTCATCAAAATGTCTTTTTTTTAATATTTGCTTTTTTTTCAGTTAAATAAAAAAGTCACTGGGGGCCAGATCAGGTGAGTAGGGAGAGTGTTCCAATACAGTTATTTGTTGACTGGCTAAAAACTCCCTCACAGACAGCGCCATGGGAGCTGGTGCACTGTCCTGATATAAGAGCCATCAGTTGTTGGCAAAAAGTTCAGGTCATTTTTATATAACTTTTTCACATAGCCTTTTCAGTACTTCCATATAGTCAACTTGGTTGACTGTCTAGTTGGTACAAATTCAAAATGAGCAATCCCTCTGATATCAAAAAAGTTTAGCAACATGGTTTTGACTCTTGATTTGAACTGATGGAGCTTTTCTGATCATAGAGAATTGGCTGGCTTCCATTGTGCACTTGGACGCTTTGTTTCAGTGTCATATTAGTACACCCGTGTTTCATCACCAGTGATAACATGGCCCAAAACATCGTCTTGCCTCTCCAAAAGGTCTTGGCAAACTTCAGCTCTCCTTTGCGTGTGCTCATCAGTGAGCTCCTTTGGGACCATATGTGCACGCACCTTTCTCATGCCAGGATTTTCAATTCGGATTTTCCTGACTGTTTCTCTATGGATGTTGACTGGGTCTGCTATGCTTCTCACAGTCAGCCTGTGATTCTGACGCACAGTTCAACCAATTTTTACAATGTTTTTGTCAGTTCTGCTCATTCCTGGCTACCTTGACTTCTCTTCATCATGTTGCTTTCTCTCCCCTCAGAGATACATTGAGTCCATTTGTACACCGCCATTTTCTCCATGGCATTATCCCCATCGGCTTGGACTAACAGGTCCCTGATTTCACTTCCACTCTTGCCAAGTTTAGTAAGAAATGTAATGTTTGTTCATTGCTCTAATTCAAGCTCCACCATTCTCACGTCGGCACACAAGAACACAGCAACAAAATAAACGCCACTCAAGACGCCGCCACATGTCAACAGGAACACAGCTGTGAGACACTGATAGACCCCGGTTATGAAACCTCACCGAGTTGCTTGTACAGCGCTGCCAACATAATCACACGGCAGCAAATTCTCAGACTTAATTGTCAGACCTCACATGTTGATGGAACTGAGTTTAATGGAGCAGTGGAGAGCTTATTTGTCCTGTGCCCCTGCCTCACATCTGTCCCAGGACTCTGTCAGCCCTGCCTGTGTGATCTCAGTGGTGGGTACTTGCTAGTGTCTAATGGGGCTCAGGCTGCATGAGGGCATCCACTTTTTCTATGTGGGCACTCTGTCTCCCCAGAGAGATTATATACTCACAGCAGGAGGGACAAAGTAGGCATCTTCCCTTTCCTTTCACTTTCTTTTATTTGATTCCTTGCTTTTGTTTCTTTTTTATTGAAATCTTCCATTTTATTAGGCGTGAGCTAGGTCCCAAGGGAATAGGTCCCCCTCCCCATGCAGTGATATCAAAGTGGGCTCTGCAGACAGTCCAGTGGTTTAACACACAGGTTCCTTGACTCCCCCAACCCTTCAGATGCTGATTCTGTAGGTGAAGCTCTGGGCTGCCTGGCTTCAACAAGACATGTCTTTGATGCAAAGCCATCAACAGCCACCACACCATAGCAATCCTCAGGTTGGCCTCCGAGCCATCAGCTCAGTGACTGACTGAAGGTCTGATTGTATGGGAAAGGGGCCGCCCTGGGTGTTGCGGGCCTCCCTCTGACCATAAGTGGGTGGGGAAGCCCGGCAGAGCCGCCAGGCAGAACAGCTGATGTGAGCATAGAGATGCTATGGTCTGAAATGCAGCTTCAAAATCTGCCCAGAGAACCAGGAACTGACCTCAAAGGAGCCAGCCCCAGGAGCCTCTGTCATGGTCTTCTCCCTACGAGCCCCCTGTGCTAGCTGCATTTGTCCACTCAGGTTCCTTGAATCGTCCCTTGTCTTTTCGGTGGGTCAGCCAATTAGCAAGCAGAGCTGGCACTACTGGGCATGCACCAGAAACTTGGCAGAGAAGTGGCAGGCCTCGAAACCAGACAGATCCAGGTTCTCGTCCAGGGTTTTGCTACTAGCTGCGTGACTTTGGGTATATAATGTACCTCTCTGGGCCTCGTTTCCCTCAGTTGTAAGGTGGAAGTAACTAAACCCATGCCTCACAAGGCTGTGGGGCAAAATCAACGATAATACAACTCCTGAGGACCGGGGACGTCCCCTTCCCTGCCCTTGCCCTGCTAGGACAGTGCTCCATCTCTTGTCTTGGGACCTTCCCACTTCTGCCACCTGCCTGCCTACATGGCCTCTTTCTTGACTAGGCCAACCTGCCACTGCCAGGCCCTGGTTAGAGCAGAGGCTTGCAGTCCACACTGCAGGATGACTCAGTATTTCCTCCAGGCTGGAGCCTGTCTTTTTTGAAGTTGTGGGAAGCATAGGCTATGATTCCCCAAGAGGTCCTGTGCTCCGCAGGCATGTGCTGGGCTCAGTGACAGCTCTGCAGCCTGGTCCCATGCCCAGTGACCTCTTTTCAGCATTTCTAGGGGAAGCACAGACGCTTCCTGCCAGGGAGCTGGCCGGGGCGATTGGCACCTGGGACACAGAGGTGCCTTCCTCTGTGGACTCACAACGAGAGAGCCCGCCCCTCCAGCAGCAGTGCAGGCAGGCTCTGCCTTCCACAGAGCAGCAGTGGGCACGGCAGACAGTGCAGCACATGTTCCTTCGGAAGAGGATCGCAGAGGGGAGCTAACGGCTATTAGTACCTCCCACAGGCCAGGCGCTGGGTTAAGGCTCTTTACAGACGACACTGTCTCAGCGACTCTGCAGCTGGTCCTAAGCGATCAATGCTGCCGTTAGCCTCATTTTGCAAATGAGAACACTGAGGTGTAGAGAATACAAGTCACTTCAACCTGGCACATAAGTGAGCGAACATCCAGGACTCCAGATCCCCGGGTATGATTCCAAAGCCTGACTCCTTCTTCCCCCAAAGCACAAACTGAGGAACCCAGTGCTTACGGGCTAGAGTCTGGTCTTCCAGCTTTTCCCTAAATAAGCTCCATTCCACCCCACCTGACCCCAAGTGGGCGCCCACCCAGATCCAGCTGAGGAAAGACTATGTCCCCAAACTAGGAGGCTAGGAGCCAGCATGTTTCAAAGGTGACCCTGCCACCCAGAGGCTGTCAGCAGCTGCTGCTCCCACAGGAAGCCACATAACACAATACTCACAGCCCAGGGTTTTGTGGCACATGGACCCAGATTTGAGTCCCAGCTGTGTGACTTTAGATAAGTTACTTTACCTCTCTGAACATCAGTTTCCCCACCTGTGAAATTGGGAAAACAATCCTTAGCTTATAAGGTTGTTGTGCACATTAAGTGAAATGAAGAATATTATGGAATGCCTGGCACACGTGTAGTACGCGATCTATGCGAGGTATTCACAGGAGTACCCCATAAGGCAGCATACCCCAAACAGAATGAATCATTCCCTCCTCAGCTGCGTCTGTTTCCTTCCAGTACCCTCTCTCTCTCCAGGAAGAGAGAGAACTAAATATCTCTAGGCAGGAGAGAGGAAATAGCTAGGTAGGCCCTGGCTGCCCCTGCACATTAGTTTAAATTGTCATGAAATGAGAAAATTTTCTCTCCCACTTCCAAGTGCCTGGGCTTAACGAACCCAGCCAGGATGAAAACAGTTGCTGCTGCTCTCGGGTGGGCACGTGGGTGGGAAAAGCAGGTGGTGCCGGGTGCCCTCCAGGCTCAGATCTGCTGGAGGAGGCAGGCAGTTCTTCCTCCCTGATGCCAGGGGGTAGGAGGCGAACGTATCTTGGATTTTCTTACAGTGGGGCTCAAACTCAAATGCTCTTCTAGGCTCTAGGGACATCCAGGGGTAGAAAAGCTGAATGTACAGAGCAATCCTACCAGGATCTGGGGAGGTACCAGCCCCCAGCTCAGGGCAGAGGGCCCAAGCGTGTGCTTATACATGCTTGGAGATTCCCGAGATGTCAGAGGCCCGGCAGCCTGCTTTCAATACCCTTGGGACCATTCTTCAGGCCAAATGTCTCGACTACGTGCACTGGAGAGTCTTGAATCTCACAGGCCCTGCCTATGCAGACATGGCTTCCGAGACCAAACAGCCCTTTACAGACAGAGGCTTGCCTTGTCTGGGGGCAGCAGGCAAATATAGGCACAGACAGGTGCTCCATTGCAGGCCCTCCTGGCCAACCCACCCTGCATCTGGATAGGCCAATCAGAGTCATTGTGGTAACAGGGGTGCCTAGGGGTGCGGATGTGGGCAGGGGAGGAGAAGGAGTCACATCACCTCCTCGCATGTACAAATGTCCCAGAGTCACTCCAACCCCTTCCAATGGGGTGACTGGGCCTGGCTCTCGAGCCAGACTGCTTTCAGATTCCAGCTCTCCCACTAGCTGTGTGACCCCAGACAAGTCACTTAACCTCTCTGAACCTCAGTTTCCTTTTCAGGAAAATGAGAACCATAAAACTGCCTCACTGATTGTCAAATGGATTAAATCATAATGAATGTGCCTGAGATATACCTATAGTTTGAGATCTTATCTGGAGTCTATTATGATTTATTTATAACTCTTCCCATCAAGAGGGAAGGGTTGGGCTGCCTCCCCACTTCCTTCCCCAATATCCACAGTTGCTGTCAGTGCACCCTCCAGAGGACTCTTCCCTCATCTCAGCTGCCCTGTCCTCAGGGTTCACTTCACCTGGTTGCCACCCACATCCTACGCCAACGGTTGTAGCACAAATCTGCTGTATAGGAGGAAAGGCTGGGAAATCTGCAGAGACAGGGTGGGAGGCTTTATGAGAAGTTACAGCTAAACTGGAAGGCAGATGGGTGGTCGGAGAAGAGGGGGCCTTAGACTGGTAGTTAGGGTACACCAGTTCCAGTCCCAGCTCTGCCCATCTACCCCCTGTGTGAGCTTGGGCAAACCCCTGACCACGATGGGCTTGGTTCTCCTTTGTATGAAGCAAAGGCATTGGACCAGAGCTGTGGATCTCAAATGACACTGTTTGGAGTCACCTGCATGCCCATCCATGGGCCAGGTGGGCAAGGCTGAGATGCTGCAGCTTTTCTGTTTTACATACTGGGGTTCGTGGGTATTTTCACTTAAAGAAGACTTAAGTTGTGCAAACTACTCAGCAATCACTCCGGGCATCTGCCTGCACCCTGGGCCAAGTAAGGAGGAGGAGGTCAGTGAGGTTGCTGAATGAATGAAGGGACAGAGAGGGCCACAGAGACAGGAAGAGTGAGCCCCACCGAAGGGCAAGAGAAAAGGGAAAGAAGCGATACTGGGAAGCAGCAGGGGGTGGTGCCTAGAAGAGGAAAGGGGATTAAAGGTGTGGGGTGGGCTTCCAGGGCCCCCAGACATGGCCTGCCCGTCAACCTCATGGAGGGGCGGTTAACCTGGAAGCCAGGAGGGGCTGCTTTCCCTTGCCCGGCAGCACCCCCATCTCTGCTCTGAATATTTGATGGCACCACAGGAAGTGAGGTGCTTCCTGAGTGGGGAGCAGGGAGCACTGGAAACAGAGGCAGTAATGAGCCCCCCCTGGGTCCCTCAGGCAGTCGCCATGCCTGTGTGTGGAAACCCGCAGGGTCCACTCTCCCCAACACCTCCGCCATCCAAGGGCTGCTTGTCTATTCCAATGGAGCCCACAGCAGGGAGCCGTGGGTCTCACAAGGTTAGTGACCGTGGTTGCGATGCTGGGCCGGTTCCACCCCACCTGTGTGCCTGCCAGACCCTCAGCTACCACTGAGTGTACCCAGCATTGTATTCTGGGCAGAAGAACCTCCTGGAAAGGTCTCAGTGTTCCACAGAGACAAGTGCTGGCATTTGCCACCTCCACCATCTGGGAAATAGGCAGGCCCATTTTACAGATGAGGAAAGTCAAGTCCAGAGAGAGCAACTTGCCCAAGGCCACACACTTGGGACAGTAGCTGTGCTTGAGCCCTAACCTTCTGATTCTAAAACCAGTGCTCTTTCTAGCAATCAGCCAGGTCACCTCAGTCTTTTTGTTACTCGTTTATTTGCACCCCAAGGTGAAAAAGGAAGCAGTCAGAACAAGAAGCAAGCTAGGAGGCTTAAGACATTGACTCTCACTGTCAGGTCAAAGGAGAGAGCCATTCATTTGTCGCCACTTCCTATCCTTCAGATCGGCCACTTGCAGCCTCTGTTTACAGACGAGGAAACTGAAGCTCGAGGAAGGTAAAGAATTGGGGGCAGTTTCATTGAAGCAGTCCTGTCAGGGTCCCGAACATGTGCTCGCTCCCCTCCCCACGAGGTCCTCCAGGACTCAACGGAGCATAAGCTTGGCTGAGCAGACACCAGAGGGATGGATGCAGAGCTGGCGGAGTTAAAGAGAGGGAGGAGGAGCCTGCCACCTCTTGCAGGAAGGCTGCCCGGATTGTCCAGCCAGAGTCAAGACGCAGTGATACACTCTCCTTGTACCCCGTGCTTTTCTTTTGCGACATGAGTCACAGGCCTCATAATATAACGGTGGCAATATTCATTTGAAGGGTCTCCCTTTTCTAGAGGGCACAGGGAGCAGGTTTTGGTTGGCCCAGAACAGAGCCTGGCACACAGAGATGCCCCTAAACCTTTGTTCATTGAATGAGTGCCCTGATGGATGGGCAAATGGCTATTGAAGCAGGCACTGGAGTGGGAGGGCAGAGAGAATAGAGGTACCAACTCAGAAGCTTGAGGGAGAGTGTAAAAGAGAAAGTTTCCATGTATGTATGTGTGGGCGGGGAAGCAGAAAAGAAGCCACCAACACCAATAGCCAAGTTTATGGGAGAGTGACCAGCCCAGAACCACACAGAAAGAACAGTCAGGAGACCGGGGGCCCTTTGCCCCCTGTTTCCACCTGGCTGCCAGCCTTGCTCAGGGCCCTGACCCCTCTGCGCCTCAGTGGTTTCTGCTATAAACTGAGGGGGTGGCATTGACCTTGCTGAACTCTGAGGCCCCTTCTATTTCTAAAAGCCCCTAGCCTGGCCCAGCCAGCTGCTCTCAGGCCACAAGCCCCAGCCCGGGAACCTTGAACTCCTGGCAGAGCTGCCTCTGGAGTGCCCACACGGCCGCGCGCAGAAACCTGAGCCATTTCCCCTAAATTGCCCCAGGCCCACGTGGCACCCCAGGGCCCAGTGTGTGTCAAGCACAGCCACAAGGCCTGACTCTACTGAGTCTCGGCTCTGTGACTTTGGGCGCCTCACTGAGCCATGCGCTCTGTGTGCGACCTCCCAGCGCCCCCACCCCCGAAGTGACTGCGGGCTAAAGTAGAACCAGGCTTGTGCTGGGAGTTCTGCCTGCAGAGATAAGATGTTGGTAGGGGAATTTGCTCTCTGAGCTGTCCTCCACTCCCGGGCCTCCTCTCGTTCCCATAAACGCCCTGTGTCCTGGGGGCCCTCCGTTACAATAATCCTAGTGTTGGTGACAGCAGCTGAAATGTTCCTTCTTTCCCTAAGGTGTGTGGGGGGTAACCTCTGCAGGCCATATAGGGGCTCTCTCCTGGGGGACTTTCCTGCCAATCAGGAAGGGGGTGGCGGGACAAGCAGCTGCCCACTCAGCCTGCTCCCGAGTGGGGTCCTGTGCCCACATGAGCGGAGGGACCTACAGGAGCTTCTCCCCAAACACCCGATAGCTCTCGAACCTTGGTGGTGCCCTGGGTGGAAGGAGGGGCAGAGCTAAGGCTCTGGAATGTTCTTTAGGGCACCTCTCATCCAGCCCTCACTGCACAGACAGGGTTTCCAGAGGGACCGGAAGCTGCCCAGCATCACCCAGTGAGTCAGCCCCAGGCCCCAGCTCTTCACTGCACATGCGACCTTCCTGAGGCTGTTCCCCAGGTCATGGCAATGCTCCATGTGACTGTGGCAGAGCTAAGCAGCAGCTGGCTTCATCCACCGTTGGCATGGGGCCTCTGACGGACTGGGGGCACCGCTCACCCTGAGGGACTCGAAATTCCACACCTCCATGAGAAGGGCTCAGGTTTGGAAGCCAATTTCAAGTTTGCTGGCTACCTGGCCACAAAAGAATTCCCAGCGAGAGGAAACACTCCCATCCCTAACAAAGTGACGGCTCTTCGCCTTCCAGCTCCTGGCCTCCCCACAAACTCAGAAACAGCTCAGTTTGGCCTCGGACCCCAAAACAAAAACAGTACTCCTGCGGGTACCAGGTGTTTGTGTCAGTAGGTTCTAGCATTTGGACTCGGGGCACTCTGGACAGCAAGGCCGGCAGTGGGCACAGACCACAGGTAACTGCATGACCGTCTACACCTCACCAAGGTTGCAGAGTCCCAGAGGGAGAGCGCTTGGCTTTCAGTCTGCTGGGGCCTTCTTGGGGTTCCTCAGACCTTTCATCTCCAGGGCGTGTCATGGGCTCAGACAAGGCCTTCTGAGACCATGGGCGGTTCTGTCCTCGCCTGTTACACTCTGCTACTTGTGCAGAAGGCGTGAACGTGAGCGATTCTGAAAGGCAGAGCCTGCGCAGGGCAATGCGAGCAATTCAGGCACTCTGCTTCCAGCAAAGTCCCCTTCCCTTGGAGGTGTCACTAGGGAAGGCAATCTGGTTAAAGTAATTCATCCTCAAGTGTGGCTGACGGATAGTACTGTTGTGGGAGTGAGAGGAGGTAAGGAAGATGACTGCTGAGGCATCTTGCTAACAAACCCCAACTAGAGGGAGAAATCTCAGATAGTGGACCAGACCGGAAAGCAGCTACAGAGCACAGCCAGGGGATTTGCAAGAGTTCCCTGACCTCCTGCCTGGGACAGGGCCTTCATGATGTATTTGGGGGTTCACCGTGGAAGCACAGCCCCTCCGAGTCAGATGGGCCTTACAGGCCAGGCGGACCCTTGGGGGACATACGTGTGTGCAGGGAATGTGCATGTGGGTATTTGTCACTCTGTCTCAGCCTGCTGAGGGAAATCTGTGGAGCAGAACTATGCCAACGGCCATGCCCAGATTGCTGTGCAACCCCCTCCCACGGGAAATGCCCAGAGGGGCCTTCGAGAAACTCCAGCGAGTACAGAGGCACTTGTGGGCGAGCTGTTTCTCCACAGCCCAGCGAGAACGCCGGGGAAAAGGAAGTGGCCGTCAGGGCTCGGGCCCCATCGGCGGGAGGCGCAGTTGCCCGTGGCGAACTCTGAACCTGTGTGTTCTATTACAAGGTGACTCATGAGAAGATGACAAGAAACACATTACAGGGGAAAGGCCACAAAACAAGTCACACTCTCTGAACACCGGTCATGCTCTGACAACTCCGAGGGAGGCCACCCAGAGCGTCAAGTCATGGGTGAGGGGCCGCCACACCCCAATGTCTGTGGCCATCCTACCAGGGCCTGGGAAAGGTTCTGCCTGTGGCATTCACCATGAAAACCCTACCTCACCAGGTATTGTGAGGTGGCCTTAAACAGAGGGGCAGGAGATTGATCCTTATGAGGCATGCTGGTAGAGTCAGGTGCAGTAAATAACTCATTTGTCTCATTGACTCACACTGGCCTTGGAAGGAAGGTATCAACATCTCCAATTTACCATTGAAAAACTAAGATTCAGAGAGGTTAACCAACTCACCAAAGCCACATAGCTAGAAATCAGTGTGACCTCAAAACTAGTGGAAAAAGGAAGGAAAGTGGAGGGAGTTGAGGTCCGAGTGGGTGGGATCAGAGGTAACACAGACTTCCAGGCTCCTCCTACTCACGGCATGCATACACTCTCACCCTACTCCCTGCCCTCAATACACACACACACACACACACACACATACACGCACGCACACTTGCGTGTGCGAACAAGATCACAATGCAGAGCAGAGCTAGGCCCACCGGGCCTGAAGCAGATTTGAACTCTCTCTGGGAGGAGTTGTGGAGGGGGACTCATGTCCTTGGTGGCCTCTCCCCAACTCCTTCCATCTCTCCCCCATGCCTCCCTCCCTTCTCCACACCTTGCCCTCCACATTCTGCCCTCCCCTTCCCCCTCCTCCTCCCCTTCCCTCAGTCTGCTGCAACATCTGCTTCCTCAATGGCAGCATCAAAGTTTCATCAAAGCTGAGGCCCAGCAAAGTGTGCACTTTGCATCTCTAAATGTGCTTCTTCCTAATGAAAAATTCAGTGGAAAATGCAAGACATTAGGAGGGTGATGAACAGATTCAGAAAGGAAACAGGGGAGGAAGGAAAAGAAAAGAGAGCTATCTCTGAATTGTGGTTCCTCTATGTCTACCCACATTTACTGAGCATCTGCCTCGCTCAGGGCCCCGAGCCAGACACATGAGTGGGGCTGAGGAATGCTGAGGAGTACAGTGCCCCAGGCTGTGCACTGCACAACTCCAGAGGCTCCATTCCCAGAGACAACAAAGGTGGCTCTGCAGAGCCAGCAGGCTGGCTGCTGTCCAAATGGTGTGGGAGTCAGGAGACATGGCTGCCCGAATCTGCTCTGCCACTCATTAGTCATCAAACACCCTTGAGTCTTAGCTTTTGCATGTCCAAACGGAGGTGGGGCGGGGTGGGTGTTACAATAATCACCGTTCCCCCAATGTTCCTGGAAAGATGTGCACTTTGTAAACTACTGTGATAAAGAGAGAGAAAACAGTTAACTGATCCTATAGAAAAGCCCAACAATGAGGTCAGAAATAAAGAGGAGGAAGGAGTATTACCAGATGGGGAAAATTGGTACGTTTCTTGGAGGAGGTGATAGTCAATCCAGGTTGTAAAGGATGTTCTATGGGCAAGTTGTTGGAACAAGCGAGCAGTCACTGCCGGTTCAGGCAGCGGGCAACGGCCTGGAAGTAGGAAAGGACATGTTGGGCCACAAAAGGGAATGTCTGGTTTGCCCAGGAGGAGCCAGGGTAGAGGGTACGGGGCGGGGGGTGGGGGGATGGCCTTAGTCTGTGATAATGTGGGAAGAGAGCCAGAGAGTCGTGCAGCAATGACCTCGTGTGGCCTGCAGGTATGGTGAGGAGTCAGGTGCCTGCCTGTTCACCTTTGTCCCTAACTGGTTTTGTCACTTTAGAGACATCACAGTTCCCTTTAAGCCTCAGTCTCCTCATGTGTAAAATGAGGCTATCAAAGTGATCTGCAAGTTCCTCTTTTGGCTCATTTGGTCTGTACTTTTTAGTTCTAAGAAGTCGGTTCTGTTGGCCATGGGTGTCACAGGAAGCTTCAGTTGACAAGATCTGCCCCGGGCTTCCCCATTCCCTAGAGGGCACTCCCACCCCGCCCCACACCCCGTTTCCAGTCTCCTGTTACTGTGTTCTCTGGACAAGAGCCTCAGGGTGCATGGACCTGAGCCTTCCTGGAGTAACAACGCACCTTCCTCCTCGCTGGAGACAGGGCGCATCACGACACGACTCCCACCCCACCCGGCAGATGAGCCAGGAGCACCTGCACCCAGAGTGGCCCTCACAGCCCTGGGGGCCCCGGCTCAGACCCGAGGACCCCAAGGGTGAGCAGCCACACCCCCACACACCTCGCACAGCACCCTACACACCAGCATGCCCAATCCGACTTCACCGGAAGCTCAGTCCCTACTGCCAGGGCAGCCCTATGGCCCTCTGCAGAACCAGAGCAACTCCTGTGAACTGGCAGGTCCCCAAGCAACGGCGCCCTGGGAGGAGCTCAAGGCTGCCTTCTGATGTGACCGAACCTTCCCTTCCTCCTCTGGGAGTGTGGCACTTTCTCTGCCCTGCTTCCCCGGGGCCACACAGGGAAGTGGTTTGTGGTGGGGCTTGGGGGTCAGCGGTGTGAATTGAGATTCTCAGCTCCACTCCTTGCTAGGGGATGATTTTGACTCTGAATGTCTTTCCCAGCCTTTCAAAGCCTCAGTTTGTGCCCTTCTTTAAAATAGGAATAATGTCTCTCTTACGAGGTTACTGTGAAGATTACATTTGACATGTGTTTAAGGCACCCTATCCAGGTGCCATAAGGCCTTGCACATCATAAAGGTTCACCAGATGGCAGAACTTGCTGGCGGGGCGCCCTGGGACCAAGAAGAGGGTTTGCAGCAAACCAGGTGGATCTTCCAAGGTGAATTCTTCCAGGTACGACTGACAGGAGACCGAAGTTACAGTGCTCGGCTAGGCTCCCTGGCGCCCTCTTTCTGCCAAGCTGGGCCACTACCACTGCCAATCAGTCCAGGGGCTTGAGTGCCTCCTAGTGGCCGCACCTCTGCTCTCCTGGCACCAAATGAATGTCGGCCGCAGCGCTATAGTGTCCCCGTCACCGTCACCATCCCACCCCCACCGACAGAGCAGCAGGTGGCCCTTTGTTGGGCCTCACAAAGACAAAGCCGCCCACCTGCAATGCCTGGCAGGCTTCCGCAAGCTTTTAGTCCCCTAAATTAAAAGACACTAACTTTCTACAGTGGGCATGTATTAGTCATATTAGAAGCAAGAAAAGAAACAAGATAAACTTTTTTTTTTTTTTTTTCAAAAAACAAAACCATAATAGAGATGGAGGGTGGGGGAAGTTGAAGTGGAAAAAGAGAAAGAAAAAAAAAGGTCTATTTTCCACAAGCTGCGTGGCTTGAATAAAGATTAGGGAAATTGCGGTCCCCAGAACCACTCTAGGGTTGACAGAAGAGTCCAGCTGGGACCGGGGACTGTGAGCTGTGGTGGGATAGCAGCCTGGCAGGCCCTGCGGAGAGCAGAGGGGTCCCAGGGCTGGACAGAACTTCAATTGCAATGCCCCTATGGACCCCCAAGCGATTTGGGAGTGAAAACCTGAATTAAGAAATATGTGTTGGAGCGGACGCCTGGTTACGCCAGGACTTATTGGCGAGGCAGCTAGACATAAAAGAAACACATTCTTCGCATGCACATGTAGAGCTGCTAGAGGCGAGCATCCACTCTGCACAATCATAGCAGTGTATGCGCTTGAGCAAGCGAGAATAAATAGCTGTGGACCACGACACATGGAGAAAATTCGAAGCAGCCCGTGGCCTGAAACCATCTGCCCAGGCGTGTTCTAAGGGAGAGGCCACCACACGGCCTCTGCCCCTGGGATCTGGCCGCCTGGCTCAGGGCCCTCCCTTTAGCAATGTCAGGAAGTGCCTTTCAATTCAGGCTTTTAGATGGTCAAGTGAGAAT
This sequence comes from Craseonycteris thonglongyai, assembly GCA_004027555.1. Classification (NCBI taxonomy): domain Eukaryota; kingdom Metazoa; phylum Chordata; class Mammalia; order Chiroptera; family Craseonycteridae; genus Craseonycteris; species Craseonycteris thonglongyai. The sequence continues at coordinate 11,949 of PVKE010000166.1, read as the reverse complement.
GAGCATTCGGTGTGAAATGAGAAGGGTCATATGCACACCTCCTGAGCATTCTTACAAGTAACTCAAAGGCCTCCTGTCCTCCAGATTTCAAGGGTCACCTGTCCTGCAATAGCCCACTAAGAGCTGTCCAAGCATCCATCGCCTGTGGTGGCAGGGGCCAGTATTTCCGGGATTCCCTCCCAAGAATTTTTGAGCTTCCCAGTGGAATCCAAACACGTCCACAGCACACTCTGATTGTTTCTCATTCCCTGACTCCCCAGACATTCTGCCCCAGGCCCCAGCTCCACCACATGGGGGCCGCTGACTACCATCTCAGATTCCAATCCTCAGGCCACTGCCCACGCCACCTGCTTACTGCTTCATCTCAGTCCTGGACGCCAGCCAGTGTCTGCAGCCTCGTATTCAGTGAAGACAGAGCCAATATTTTAACCCAATTTGACTGAAGGCGTGGAGTAATACACGTCCAACAAGGAGATTCCTTTACAGCTGCTTCTAGAAGTTGCGTGTCTTAAAGCTCCTAGCCCAAAACCTGACCTCACTCTGTCTGCCAGGCTCCTAGCAGGACCTCATGTGGGGAGAAAACTCTGTGTCCAGAAGCCCCAGGAATCTCCAGAAGATTCCACACCTCACAGTCCCCAGGGCCGCAAAGGGACGAGAAAAATCACCCAGTGCACGTGTCTCATTTCCTGCCCCAGGACATCCCTTTCCTTTAGCAATGTTCCAGGCCCCACCAGTGTGGCCTCCCTACCAGGGCCCAGACCCGACCATCAAATGGCTTCAGCTTTTACATGTGGCCCTGTTTGGTGAGGGAAGGACTGTGGCCACCTCTGCTCAGTCCCGTGCACAGTCACCCCCTCCCCTGCCAATCTGAGGGAGAAGGGGAACATAGCTCGCACGCCTCACTTGGCCTGTTCAGTCTTGGCTTCAGACCTCCCAGGAGAGAGAACATTTGAAAAAAGAGGACATGAACAACCCAATGCAATAGTATTGTAAATCCAGTTGTTGGAAGGGGGAGTGGGGTGCAGCCAGGACTCTAACTCCACAGATTCAGGCCCTAACAGGTCAGGTGCCTCCTAAGCATGACACTGAGCACGGTGGGCTTAGGCCTGTGCTTTTGGATAGACTGCACTCATGTTTCAGAGATTCCTCAAGAAAAACGGGCAGGGGCGGGCTATCCCAACAGAGGCCACAGAAAAAGAGTCAATCCCAGAACTGCCCACAATCTATCCTGCACAGCCGCAAGTGCTTATGGGCCCAGGGGGTAGTTTTCCAGCTCCAATGTTATTTTAAAATCCAGTCTATACCAGACACCCTGCTGAATACGTGGAGAATTGAGAAATCTTGTGTCTAATGGAGGGGGAGAAGAAGTGTCCCAATCAAGATGCTTTTGTTCTCTACTAGTTTCTTTCCATTCAGGATTTGCCTGTGGCTTCCATTCTATCTATCTGTCTCTATCTATCTATCTATCTATCTATCTATCTATCTATCTATCTATCTATCTATCTATTTATCTATCTATCATCTCTATTTAGCTATGATTTATCTATCATCTACCATCTGTGCATCTATCTATCCATCTATCATTTATCTATCCTCCATCTAGCACCCATCTATCTATCTATCGTGTATTTATGTGCAGTAGACTTTCTGTTAACTGAAACTCAAGCACATTTTCTTGCCGGTTGTTTGAGAGTGTAGGTTGCTTGAGTTCTGGTTAACAGAGAGTCTACTTACATTTACCTGGTACATACCAATCCCCATGGGTGTCATTAACTGAGAGTCTACTGTATCTATCACCCATCTATCCATCTATCATTTATCTATCATCTATCATCCATCTATCATCCTTCTATCTATATCTACCTATCATCTATCTATCTATCTATCTATCATCAATCAATCATCACCCATACCAACGTTTGCTGAAATGGTCACATTTTGCATCAGAGAATTCACAGGCCATGTCTTCAGCTGCTCACAGTTTAGCCTTTAAATTCTGAGTTCACCCAATAGACTGCTACAACACCAGACAGCTCTGTTCCCACCACTTCCACAGACTGAGCCAACACCCAAAATTGGGATGATTTGCTGTCCTTCAAAGTGTGCCTTCTGCAAATGCCTGTTTCTTCCTCTTTATTTGCATCACTTTATTAAATTAAATTTTTTTTATTTTTAGAAATTTGAAAAATATAGGACAAAAAAAAACAACTAGAAAATAAAAGCACGTTATTCTCAATACCTAGAACTAAAACACTATTAACCCCTTGGCATAATTATTTTCAGGGTTTTCTACTTTACAACAAACAGAAATAATATCACTATACTGTTTGCATTTAAAAAGATATGGTGGAAGCCGGGATGGCTCAGTGTGTTAAGCGCTCACTTTGCAGCCCTGGGGACTGAGGATCGCATCCCGGCCCTGGCCCGTGTGGACCAATATGCTGAACTGGGGAGCTCCCCAAGTTCAGTTCTTGCTGAAGTGAGACCCTGGCCCAGTTCCTGCCCTGTGCAGCCCCGCCCACCTGTGGAATGAAACTATGTGGAACAACCAATGATGTGCAACTATGGAGACTGTTCTGGGCCCTCCCCCTTCTCGCTGTCTCTGTCTCTGTATCTCTCTCTGTCAAAAACAATAAAAATAAATCTTAAAAAAAAAAACCAAATAACAAGATATGTATGTTCATTATAAAGAACTTAAGCAATGCAGAAAGGCACAAGCAAAGTTAACTGTCACCCAGGAATAGCTATTATTAACATTAGGTAAACATCATTGCAGATAGCTTCTCTGCATTTATATGAAGAGAAAGCCAAATAATTGGATACATATGTAGAGAGAAAGTCAGACATACTTTAATAAAAATGGTATAATACCAAATATGCTAGTTTAATAAAAAGTATAAATTTGATTTTATATGCATTCATCAGTAGAAAAACAAACTGAAATGAAACAGATGAAATTGTTGAACTTCAATTAAATGTTTCTTTACCACAAAAAGTATTTCCAGAAAGATTCCTATAAAGTTAACTAAAGAGATTATTAAAAGCATTGTGTATGCCACACTACTTTTTAAAATATATCATAAACAATCTCAACTGATCTTCCCACTCTATGTTAAGACATTAGGATTTTCATACCTCCTTCTATTTTTTTATTTTTCTTAATTATATTATCTTAATAAGGTTTACAATACTTATATTTGATAGCCATAACTCCCATAGTTGTCTAAAATTCTATTTTTAAATGGATTCCGCAATCACCATCAGTCCTTCTTAATTCCCGAATTCTTTGCTTTTAGTCATAACTTATTCGGCTGGATTTCCTACATCAGGGCTCGTGAACGACGGGCTCACAGGTTCTTTTACACTTGAGAATATCTGGCTGCCTAGTCTTTGTGCTTAAATGATAGCATGCCTGTGTGTAATATTCTTAGGCAACATTCTAGTTCACCAGAGCTTTGGAGACAGGATTTTATCATCTTTAGGAACTGGTGGTTACTATGGAGAAAGTCTGCCTTCAGCCTGATCCCCACCCTTCACCCTCCAAACTTTCCTTCTCCTGGAAGTTCAATAGCCTATGAGGCTATACCCAGCAATCAATATTCATAATCACATTTTCCTGGAACACCGTCTGCTCTTGATCTGTAGAATTATTTTTTCTTCGTCCCAAGGACATTATCTCGAATACATCTGAGTACATCTTCTTTCTCCTTAGTCGGGTTCTTGAGTTTAGGTAACACCTGTCATGGTCATATGGGAACATCTGCGTCTTCTTTTGATATCTAGCAATTCCTCTCTTTGCTGCAATTTCTTCATTCATCTACCTCATCTAGATTTTCTTCCATGAGGGTAATTTCAACTTCATCTCTGTTCAACTGAGTTGGTTCTGTCTTGACCTTTTCTAATTTATTTAGCATATGGGAAGGTTTGGGTCCTCAGTCTATATTTTTAGCTTTACCATCTCTGTGCCATTCTGTTTTTCTCTCTTGTAACTTAGAATTAGAACGCATGTATTTGTGCAGCTGTTCCGGCTATGAAGCCTTAGAGAAGAGTCTCTTGTTCCATGAGCGTCTTTTCTAATAGGCTGGGTATTCCTTTTGGCTAGAGGACGCTTGCATAGTTGCCATGTGCTTTCTGGTGATTTTTCTTCTGTTTGAACAGTTTTGAACTTCCTGTGTGCTCTGGTACAGTGAGGGTACTTCCCAACAGTGTTTGCCACACTCGAGATCACTTTGTTTGAGCTTCGAATGCCTGACTGAGACCCAATAACCCATTTCTGTCTACTTTTCTTCAGCCTGAGGGATGGGGTGCAGGGTAGGGAGGAGATCCCCAAAGGTATGATGTACTCTTGGTTAGAGTAACTGGGCTCTGCTTTCTCTTCCTGTCCTTTTAAGTGCACTGTCCTAGGGTTTACTTCTCCTGTTTTGAGGATGTATTTCATCAGCATGAGAGCTATCTGACCTAGGAATTGTCTCTCTAATTCAGAATAGAGCCCTGAAGCCTCCATGCTATTAGGAGTGGCCTCACTCATTTCACATCCCCTGAAGCCTTCCCGTAACTCCTCAAACAGGAGGAAAAAAAGGAAGAACCTAGTGACTTTGTATTTCTCCAGATTTGGGAGTCTTCTTGGGAAAACACACACACACACACACACCTTTAGCTTTTTATCTACTTAAATGGGAGCCTCGTTTGCTAGCTATATCTCTCAGTCCCACCCCTGTATCTTCTATTTTTTTTCTTGCCATCAATATTAGCATTCATTTTCTTAAGTATTAGGGGAGGAAAATTCTGAGATCTGGTTTCCATTTGCATATTCTCCAATCCCTCTAACAGTTTTGCTAGTTTTCTTAATTTTAATAAAAATAGTTAACATTTACTAAATATATGCCATGTTCTAAACACCACACTAAGTCCCTTTGATAGTCATTGCCTCGTCACATTCTCTAGACCAAAGGTATTCAACCTTTTGGTTTCCCTGGGCCACACTGGAAGAAGAAGAGTTGTCTTGAGCCACACATAAAATACACTAACACTAACAATAGCTGATGAACTAAAAAAAAAAAAAAATTTATTATGTAGTTTACGAATCTGTGTTGGGCAGCATTCGAAGCCATTCTGGATCCCATGGGGCCCGTGGCTGAAAGTTGGGCAAGCTTGCTCTAAACAGTGCTTTAAGGAAAGTAGTATTGATTTGTCCCATTTTAAACATGAGATAACTGAGGTCTAAAAAATTTAAATAACGGACCCAAAGTCACCAGCTAGTAGATAAAGCCTGGACTAGTCATCAACCAGCAGAGAGGTTAAAAGACTAACTTTTAGCTTGATCTTGCTGTCTACATTGGGATGGACAGAGATTTTTGCAGAGAGCCCAGACTTTTATGGGAGCAAAAGAACAATTTTGAGATGATTATTACCTGGAATGAACTCCACTTCCTTCCTGAGGGATGATTTCTTTATACTTCCTGTGTTACATTAAAAAGTATCCTCAGGGATGTAGCAACTGGAAGGTCACTGAGTCACAGCCTCGGGCTGTGGTGTGTCTCCTACTTCAAGGGTCCCCAGTCCCTGGGCCAACAGTGGACCAACAATGGCCCATGGACTATTAGGAACCAGGCCACACAGCAGGAGGCGAATGGCAGGTGAGCGAACAAAGCTTCATCTGTAGTTACAGCCACTCCCCATCCCTCACATCACCGCCTCAGCTCTGCCTCCTGTCAGGTCAGCGGTGGCTTTAGATTCTCATAGGAGAACAAATCCTAGTGTGAACTGCACATGGGAGGGATCTAGGTTGTGGCTCCTTATGAGAATCTAATGCCTGATGATCTGAGGTGGAGCTAAGGTGGTGATGTAGCACTGATTCTGCAAAATGGTGAGTTGTATAACTATTTCCTTATATATTTATAATCTAATAATAATAGAAATAGAGTGCACAATAAATGTGAGGCATTTGAATCATCCCCAAGCCTCCCCCTCCCCCACACTGGTCCATAGAAAAATTGTCTTCCACAAAACTGGTCTCTGGTACCAAAAAGGCTAGGGACTACTGTCCTACTTCTCAGTTTTCCAGCTGGAATTCAGAACCTTAGCGACACAGCAATAGTGTAGCTTTGCCCTCACAGTATCCCCAAGATCTAACAGAGAAGGTCGAATCCAGAAATCCACGCCTGGGGTTTATATCCCAGTAGCCCCATATATAACCCAGTCACCCAGACTTTTCAATGAAAGCAAATCTAGGATAGAAATGAATGCTCACTTTCATGGAGAGCAATATAACCAATGGGGCTCTTTCTGCTTGTGAAAGCCCGACAGATTTCATCTGAAACAATTCATGGGAAGTTTGCTTTGATTTCTTATTAAATTCTTCCAGGAAAATTAACATGCTTGGTTTTATATTAGAATCTTCCAGGAAAATTCACCTTCCAGAAGGATAGACTGTGCTTATCCTGTGGGTTAGCTTCCCCGGCACTCTGCCTTTTATGGAAGGGTGGAAACAAGCACTCTTTTTCATCGCCCATCTCAGTAGCCTTAGGTCTTCACCATTTCTCAGTTCAGAAGAGGAAAGGAAACTCAGTCAACATGTGGGAGCGAACAGGAGAGCACCCCCTGCCTGGAACATCTTTCTCTCCCAGCTCACAGGCACAGTTCACTGCCAGTACTTACCGCCCAGGCTATGTACAGGACACCTGCATGCAGCTCCACACCACCTCCTCCAGGCAAACGGGGTTTCTCGGCATGGCCCTGCCTCCTGAGAGACAGTCACCACACCCAAAGTGGCTTTCAGGCAGGACACCAGGAGGCCCTGACACAGGGACACAGGACTCCCCAAGTCCTCCCCAGTTACAGTCCCCTCCAAGCTCCTCCACACCCCAGCCCACAGCCTCTAGTCCTGTCTTAAAGTCACTTCTATTTACTGAGCTGCAATGACATGCTATACGGTGTGCAGTGCTTTGAATTCAGTATTTTTCATCTTCTCAACAACATTGCAAAATAGGTATTTTTGTGCCCATTTTTCTGAGTAGAAAACTGAGGTTAAAAGATCTGCTTTCAGCCAGTCAGTAAGGGGCACAGTGAGAGTCAAGTATAGGGAGTTCTTTGTCCCCTTGCCATCACCCTGGATTCCTAATACCCCCTTTACACCACTAAGTACCGTGCTGGAGCTATCAGAGCTACAAATGAGTGACGCAGTGTGGGAGCCCACACAGCACAATTCAGAACACACACACACACACACACACGCATGCATGCATGCGTGTGCATGGAAGTTGAACAGCACCAGGGATATCAGTCAGCAGTCTGTGCTAAGAGCCATTGCATGGTGCAGGGAAAGAGAAATGGAGGAAAGAGAATAACGCTTAGGTAGGGTGGGGAAGCCTTCATCAAGGAAGGCTTCAAGGAGGAGGTGAAATTAGTTAGAACTGAGCATGAGAAGTTCCATCAATCTTACATCGTGGTGAAAACGCCAGGTGAGCCAAGGTACAGAGCCATGAAGGTGCTTGAAGCTGCATCTTCTGGTTGGAGGAGAGGAAGAGGCCATGCCAACCTGGCAGAGGTCAGGCTTGCACCCAGGGCTGCTGCACTTCTCTGCACGCGCTGCATCTCCTCGCGCCCTGCCCCGCGCCAGCCGCTAAGGGACAGTGCCCTAGGCACCAGTGCACAGACTGCTCCTGGACTCCCGTTCTCAGGACACAGCCCTTAAGGGATGCAGGGGTGGACCCTGTGTTTATAAGGGCTCTTCAAGACCCTGTCCCAAGCTTGGATGACCCCCCTTCCCCAAGACAATCAGATTGTCTCTCCTGGTAAACTGTAAATAATCTAGGTGACACCGGTGGTTAGGGGATGGCTTGGAGCACCGCAAAGCCGCCCCAGCTGGATGCTACCCGGGCCCAGGAGCAGCCTTGGTCCCACCCACTTCCGGCCCATTCTCCTTCGATTTCCAGAACACCCAGGGGCTCTCCCAATGAAGTGTCTCATTTTGCTTGCAACCACTCACATTGATTCCTGTTGCAATAAAAATAACTGGCTACTACAGACGGGAAGGCAGGCAGTTTTCTCACTGAGCACCCATGTGTGCTAGGAGCACACACCACATCATTTCTCTTCAGCCTTCCAATAAGCGCAGGGGTGCAGATATTATTATTTCTATTCTACAGATGGGGGCACTGAGGCCAGGCTCCTGAGACCAGGCTTAGCAGGTTCAAATGCACCCACCCAGGGAGGAGTGTGTTGATGACAACCTAAGTCTGTCCTCTTTCCACTCTTCCACCCTCCCTCATCCTCCCCACAGCCCATCCCCCTAGGCCTGCTGTTTGTATTATCTTGGGGTCAAACTTGTTTCCCTTTGGAAAAATCAATATTTTTAAAAATAGCACGATTGTGGGAAACGAGACAAAATGAAATTGGTCACCACTGACATTCTGCCCATTCATAATGTTATGCAGCCATCACCAGTGTCTAGTTCTAGACTCCGAGGGCTGTCCAGAAAGTATCCAGCCATACAACTGTTCTCATTGACAATGGCTGGATTTGTTCTGAACAACCTTCGTATCGTCATCAGCCCCAAATGAAACCCTGTGCCCTAAGTTGACACTCCCCCACCGTACCGTGGCAACCACTAATCTACTTTCTGTCTTCGTGGATTTGTTGACCCTGGACATTACACATACATGGAATTATACAAAAATGTGGCCTTTTGTGTGTGTTTCTTTCTCTTAGGATAGTGTTTTTGAGGTCCATCCACATCGTAGTGTACTTCACGACTTTATTCCTTTTCATGGCTACATAATATTCCAGTGCATGCATAGACCATATTTTGCTTATCTGTTCATCCATTGATAGACATTTGTGTTGTTTCCACCTTTTGGCTGTTGTGAATAATGCTGCTGTGAGCCTTCATGCATATGCTTTTGTGTCTAGTTTTAATTATTTGGGGGTATATACCAGGAGTGGAATTTCTGGGCCATCTGGTAATTCTTTGTTCAATTTCACTACGAACCAATATTGCTTTATGTCTTTCTTCTCTTGAGAATTTCCACAGCCTTCTTCACAATATGAACACATCATGACAAAGGACAAAAAAAAAAAAGCAATGTTCAGAGACAAGAAAGAATCTGCCTATAAAATTTTGAAAAACAAACTCTTTCTATGACTGAGGAGGCATGATACTGTGCACTTTCTACACCTTTCTCAGGAACCTACAGTAACAGAGTAAACTGTTCCCCAAACCATCCCCAGGGCCTGAGAGGGGCTGGGCAGAGAGGTGCTCTGGCTGGGTCACAGCACCAGTATGAATCTGGCTCTGGCTCTCAGCACCCAGGAGACCATGGCAGGGAGGGGGTTGTGGGTGATTTCGAATTTGCATTTCAATTCCCAAACACCAATTAAACCCAAAGTTGTCATCAAAGAAAAGATGAGGATCAAAGTGATTCCACACTCCCAGAAAAGAAGAGATTAAAGAAAGTGAATTGAACACAGTTTTAAAGAGGTTTTAAAAGGTGTTAATGCAGGCTAATGCAGTTAATGAAGGTTAAAAAAATAAGTGGCTGCTCGATTAGCATTTTCAGCTAGAAGAACGAGAGCTTTCTGCGCCTTTACTCCTATCAAAGCCTGGGCTCTTCCTCATGAAAAGACAGCCTCGATTATTTTAAAAGGAAAAAAGATTAAAAATAGATTTATGGTAATTGCTTCATCCGTAATAGTAACAATGTATTTCTCTGCTCCCCAAACTCAGCCTCATAACATATGATATATGCGGCTGCCCCCAAGCAATCTTTAAACCCACACAGAGTGGGCTGGGGAGGAACTTCGTAAAACCAAGGACTAAGATCAAGTGTCTGGCTTTCTGCCATACTCGCCTCTTCTCTTGACATGATGGAAAGAAAAGGAATTCCAGACGGACCCAGAAAGTCCTGAGTTAGGCTCTTTGTCCAGTTTCCACTGCTGAATACCGTGATATGTAATACATAAGAACCAGGCAACTGGCCCTCTGCATTGCTCGGGGTCAGGGATTCTGTGTGGTGGTTTCCCGAAGGCAAGGCGGAAAGGGCATGGATGGGCTCTTGGCATTTCCTCCCCAAATAAGCTAAAGACTGAGGAAGTAAAAGGCAGCAGCATGTACCAGGGGGGTGGTTTTCCCAGGACAAGGGGTGGAGGCATGGAGGCCCGGTCCAGGAGGACCAAGTGCTTAGTGAGGGGACCAGATGCCAGTAACAAGGGACAGTGAGCCAGGCAGGTGGGGACCCTGGGTTGAGGTGGTGGCGGGAGGCAGGGGGGTGTTACAGTGAAGTCAGCAAAGTGCCAGGGCTGTGTCTCAGCAGACCTGGTCAGTGGGGGGCAGGTAGGATGTTGAGATCCTGGCAGACAGCATGGAGGAAGTGAAACAGCAAATGACAGGGCTGAGGCAGGATACCAGTCCCTGCAGCGCAGATCCCAGGAGCCAGGCAGGCCCTGGTGTCAGAGGAAGAGCTCAGGTACCGTGTAGGTTGGCACAGCACACAGGAATGACACAGAGTGCTTTTCTTCATCTTTATCTCCGTCATCAAGTTGTCATCATCGCCATCATTGTCATCATAGTTTAACATTTACTGAACATGCCTTATGGGCCAGGCAGTGTTCCAAGCACTTTAGAAACACGTAATCTTCACAGCAACCCTACAAGGCTGGCACTACTGCCATTCCCATTTACAGAGGAGAAGCTGAGGCTCAGAGAGATGTAGTAACTAGCCTTCGGCCACCTGGTGAGGAGCCCAGTGTATTCTGGGCCACTGCTTTCCATCCACGGAGGGTTCCTTCAAGAGCCCACCCCACCCTCCCATTCGAGGACAGCCGGGGTGCTGGAGCTGGAACCTGGAGCAAGCGAGTGGGCAAAGCCTCCCTGTGGAGATGGAGAAGACTTGGGGAGGCCCCCAAAGTTACAACAGCAATGCCCTCTTAGGCCACCCTCCCTCTCTGCGCTCACAGCACTCGCATGCAGGAGCCCCCATGGGGATCCCAGGAGGAATGAGAGAAGTAGAAAAGCATGAAGAAAACCTTGTGACATTTTAGCAGAATTTGCTCAATACATGTGTATTGGGCATGCAACCTCACATGATTCCTCATTCATTCATTCAACTGTCATTGAATGTCAGTAAAACACACTTCCTGTCCTCAAAAAAAATGGAGTCGAGGGGAGAATACTCTGAAGCAGAGAAGGATGACATTTATAAAACAGTGGGCTAAGTGAGATGGTACGTGATGACATTTATAAAACAGTGGGCTAAGGAAGATGGTACGTGATGTGTTCAGGTAGGGTTAAGATAGCTAGAAAATTACTGCCAGGAAGCCTTGGCAGGCTCAGGACCCATGGTTACAGCTCAACACAGCTGAGTTCTGAGAGAACAATGCCCTGGGTTAAACCCTGTGGTTACTATGCAACGGACAACTGAATTCTGAGAGAAACCACGATATTCCTTATTTCCAAGCTGGCTTTGTTTAAGCCCGATTGAACTGTAACTTATTCGCTTTCTTTCCCTTCGATCTTCCTACCCACCTGTACACATACTGTATGTCCATTTCATTTAATCATTAAGCCCCTAGGACATCAGATTCTGGTCAACATCAAAAGACGTTCTAGAAACAAAGCTTCAGGTCTGTTAACCATGAAAGAGTCTTAGTCAACTTAAGATAACATCTTGGCCCGGGTTGTGTTTTAGCTCCGGTCTCATGAAAGTGGACCGGTCCCATGGACTGCATCCCCTGGGAATTCAATGGCACAAGGTCATGACTGACATCAGGACCTGAAGCCAGGAGCAATGGCTCCCTGCCTTAGCCCCGGCCAATCAGGAGAGCCCACAACCCCATTTTCGTAGTAAGTGTGATGGATGATGTTTCCCTTCTATAAGGTTAGCTACCAGAGCCCATCCCTCAGTTGTCCCTTGAGTGTATTCTGATAAACTGCTTCTCCTCTTCCTCCTCGTC